>CM055874.1:0-318513 GCA_029582165.1 Portulaca oleracea
CTTTGACAATTTTACCTACAACCACACCTAAATTTGTGGACAATACAGAGTCTTCTGTTCCCTGGTTAACGTCCCTCTTTTTCATTGATCAAAAATTATCAAACACTGTGTAATAAACTTTCTGCAATTGAAATTAGTACAAACAAAAGAGAGAGATCCTGATGGACGTTCATGAAAGAATGTTAACAGCACCATTCCTTCTTATACTTTTCCTCTCCTCCCCTTTTTGTTTTCTCTCATTTTATCCAGCTGCTGCTGATGTAGATGACGACCAACCGATCATGGATGCCATGGCTAAATCTCTGACATCACTCCCCACTGGCTGGTCTGCAGGGACAAACTATTGCAATTGGTCGGACGTTAGGTGTGACCGTAACAACAGGGTAACGGAAATCAACTTGAGCTCCAAGTCTCTCTCTGGTACATTATCTCCTACCCTGAATTCCCTCTCTCAGATTAGGTCACTCCACCTTGACAGCAATAGACTCTCCGGCCCGTTGCCCTCCTTGGCCTATCTCTCGCAGCTTCAATCCCTCATCTTGGACTCCAACAACTTCACGTCGATTCCACCCGGTGCCTATTCTGGTCTCCATTCTCTTCAGACTCTCTCTCTTAGCGAAAACTTCGATCTTGCTCCTTGGCCCTTCCCTTCTGAAATAGCAGACTCTCCCTCCGTTACTATGATTTTTGCTAACAATGCAAATATATTCGGATCTATTCCAGATATATTTGCCTCACTTCCTAGCCTGCAGAACCTGAGACTGTCTTACAACAACCTAAGTGAGTCACTCCCAGGTCTTTAATGCAGATCCTGTGGCTCGACAATCAGAAATTAGGTCTAACTGGCTCAATTAACGTGCTGTCAGGAATGGCTTCATGCAAATAGGTTCACTGGACCAATCCCAGACTTGTCTGGGTGTAACCTTGCAGAACAACATATTACAGAGGCCACTACCCGATTTTTCTAGCAATACGCAGGTGACTCTTGGCCTCTTGGGTCTACAAACAGTTTCTGCAGGGATGTTCCTGGGGATTGCTGCTGCTTTGAAATATCCCATGGTGCTCGCCAAAAATTTTGGTTCATAATAGTCCAAAGCATGATACCTCACGAGCTGTTTAGGTTTTTCAAAGTTGATTAAAATAACTCATTAGTAGACAGGACACCATGCTGTTGCTGTCACAAGCTGTTGTGCAATCTAGACTTTCATGTTGCCAAATCTTCCATGGACCACATGAAATATCCCTCGATCTTCTGGAAAAGAGACGAAAAATGGTTGGGCCCTGAAAATATGGACTGACTTGGAAGTTGATTATCTTATCTTTAAACACGCCTTAATTTCATAACAGTGTGGAGTCGTCCGTTGACTGTCAACATCCGTCTTGGTCACTGATCAAAAGTATTAAACATCATCTAGACTTTCTTCAATGGAAATTAGGGTATCTGATAAACAAAAAAAGATAGATCCCAATAGATATCCACGAAATAATGTTAACTGCACCGTTCCTTCTTAATCTTATGTTTTTCCTATCCTCCTTGTTGTGTTTTCCCTCGTATTATCCTGGTGCTACTGCTGCAGATGATGACCAGTCTGTCATGGACGCCATGGCTGGTTCTCTGACACCAACCCCTTCTAGTTGGTCATCTGGGACAGACTACTGCGCCTGGGTTGGCATTAGATGTACCAGCAACAGGGTAACGGAGATCAACTTGGCGTACATGTCTCTCTCGGGTACTCTACCTCCTTCCATCAATTCTCTCTCTCACCTCACCACTGTCAATCTTGACTACAATGATCTCTCTGGCCCCTTGCCCTCCTTCACCAATCTCCCGATACTTCAATCTCTTATCTTGGACTCCAACAACTTCTCGTCAGTTCCACCCAATGCCTTTTCTGGTCTTCCTTCTCTTCAGTCTCTCTCTCTTAGCAACAACTCAAATCTTGCTCCTTGGCCCTTCCCCTCTGAACTTGTTGATTCTTACTCCATTCGTACAATTTATGCTAGCCATGCGAATATCATCGGATCTATTCCGGACATATTTGGGAATTTCCTGGGTCTCCTGAGTCTGAGGCTCTCAAATAATAACCTTACTGGTGTAGTACCCCCCTCTTTGAGCTCTTCACGCTCTTTAGAGAATGTAACCTTACAGAACAACAAATTCCAGGGGCCACTACCCGATTTTCCGAACCATATGCAGGTGACTCTTGGGTCCACCAACAGTTTCTGCAGGGATGTTCCTGGGGACTGTGATACCCAGGTGACAGCGTTGCTCGAAATTGCCGCTGCTTTGAAGTATCCCATGGAGCTTGCCAAATCATGGACAGGGAATAATGCCTGTAAGCAGTGGTCGTTTGTGACTTGTGATTCTAACGGGCTTGTTGTTATTACTATTAACTTTGCAAAGCAAGGATTCAGCGGTAGCATTTCTCCTGCATTTGCTAACTTAACTAGTTTGCGGGAGTTGTACCTTAATGATAACCACTTGACAGGCACTATCCCTGTGCGCCTGACTACCCTGACTCAACTCCAGAAGATTGACGTCTCCAACAATAACCTCAGCGGCCAAGTCCCAGGTTTTCGGCCTGATGTTCTTGTTCTTACTACTGGTAATAAAAATATCAAGAGCAATTTGCTGTCACCTAGTGGCTCTCCTAGTATTGGATCTCCCCTCAGTGCAACGCCTAGTGGTTTACCTGGAACTGCGTTTCACCATAGTGCAAACAAAGGGGCAATCGGAAAGAAGCTGAAAATTATGCTGGCAATATTCTTGCCCACTATTTGCACTCTTGTATTGCTGATTCTATTAAATGTGTACAGGATGAGAGAGCGAGTGGTACAAGTGCAAAAAGATGCAGAAAACTGGGGGGATTTATCTCAAATATCACCAGATTCTCTGGTGATATTCACCTCGGAAGTCCTACAGAGAGCAACAAACAACTTTGATGTAGAAAGGAAGCTTGGGGCAGGAGGCTTCGGTTCAGTTTTTGAAGGAACCTTAAGTGATGGGACCAAAGTCGCTGTGAAGCATTTGGATCATCACGGGCAAGGAAGGAATTTCTAGCAGAAGTTCAGACTATAGGAAGCATACACCATTTCAACTTGGTGAAATTGGTTGGATATTGCGCAGACAAGCTCAACAGGCTCCTGGTGTATGAGTATATGACCAATGGGTCATTGGATAAGTGGATTTTCAACCCTGGTTCAAGAAATCCACTTTCTTGGAATGCCAAGAAAAAGATCATCCTACACATTGCTAGGGGGCTTGCCTATTTGCACGAGGAATGCAGGAAAAGAATTGATGTGAAACCCCAAAATGTGCTGCTAGACGCTGATTTCAATGCCAAGTTATCTGATTTTGGCCTGGCAAAGATGATAGACAGAGATCGAAGCTTTGTAATGACCCAAATGAGGGGAACAAGGGGGTATCTGGCACCGGAGTGGTTAGGTGGGAGGATAACAGAGAAAGCTGATATATACAGCTTTGGGGTTGTAGTGTTGGAAGTTGTGTTTGAAAGGAAAAGCTTTGATTGTTCCAATCCTGATGAGAGCACCCTATTCATCCACCTGGTGAAAAACAAGGCTGATGAGGGCAACTTATCTGAAGTGATGGACCAATGCTGCCAAGAAATGCAGCAAAATGGTGAAGACATAGAGAAGACGGTGAAGCTTGCAATCTGGTGTTTAAATACTGATCCAGCAAGAAGGCCACCCATGTCAACTGTGGTGAAAATATTAGAGGATGCAGCATCTCTAGAAGCAAGCTATGACTACCACTTGACAGTTTTGGAGACAGAAGCTAAGCTGGCAGACATGCCAATGACACAACTCTCAGCCTCCATTCTGTCAGGCCCTAGATGAGGGACATACATCACCGTGGATGTTGGATTATGGTGGTCATCAATTTTTTTATTTTTTTATTTTTTTTTACTCAAAACAATTCGGCTACAAAATTTCTTCTTGTTCTTTCATGCTGTATCATGTGTTTAAGCCAAGGCTCCTTTTAATTGAGCTCAAAGTATTGTTTGTTAGGGAGAATCCTCTTACCCCCTCGTGGCTTGTAGTATAATAAAACATAGCATCTCCCAAATGGTTTCCTCTTATTTTGTTGTGAGGTAGCTAACATTATTGCGAACCCAATCAAACATACCTAATACCCCGAATTCCCTGTGGTGATCACGGGAGGGTCGGACAATTCGATCTTATGATTCTTACCCATGCAGTTCTGTTACGAAGTTTGTTTAATTGGAGTACACTGGGGAAATCCCTTGACACTCAAAGCTAGGCGTTAGAATCTATGATTTTAAGTTTCATCAAGGAAATGTTGAAGGTAACCACAGGTAAAAACAGGCATTTCTAAAGCAATAGCAGCCAAACTTTCAGCGGCCAGAGATCAACGAAGAGATCTTAATTCAAAGTTGATTGTTTGATCTTAGCCCTTACTGTCATAGTTAAATTTCACCAGGCACTATCGCACTAATGTCTACTACAGTAATTGTTCATATCAGAACTCAACAATCAATCATGAAATTTCACTAAAAAATATCATTGTCTATATTGTCGAAAGCATCAAATACATTCATCAAAAAAATCTTATCCGCATGAGAAATTACAAGCAATCAGCAAGAAAAAGGTAGCAATTGAACCAAGGGAAACCAATTTAACACATAAACGTTTACGAAATTCCGAAAATTAAGCTAGAATCAGTAGCTTACCTTGAATCTGAGTGAAAATTCCAGTGAATTGTGCATCGGAGAGGCAGAGAAATTGACTGAACTTAGCGTTTAATGGAAATTTAGGATCTGATGGGAAGGGAGTGTGCAGGGAGAGACGAGACAATAGCAAAGGAACTCGACCCTGATTTATACCTTTCTCTTCCTCTATTAAGAGAAACCTTTTCTTGGGCGCAACCGCGCAAATTATATCGTCTACCTAGGTACAATTAATTTTTTATATAATGAATTTCTATAAAAAAAATTAATGACTTTAAAGGATAAGTATTAATGAATTTTGTAATAATATTGATATATTTAGGATGAATTTTATAATTAATATTTATGAATTATTTAAAAATTTTAATATAAGTGTAGATACTCTACGGTGAACTATATAATGATTATTTTTTGGAGGAAGAAATAATTAAAAATGTAGTAGCATGCTTAATTACACTTTTCTTGTAGTAATTTGTTAAATAATTTTTGGAGCATGTGCTACAAATATGGTCATTGTTAACTCTCAATAGCATAATTGTTCATTCATACTTATTCGGAACACGTACTTTAGATGCAGGTAATATGTATTTTTTTTTTTTTGCCATAATAAGTCATAACCCATGTTTACTTTTAATAAATTCTAAAACCTACAATTTCCACCAAAAAAGTAAAATAAAATAAATTGATAATAACTTGATTGAATGTTCATTGTGATCTTGAGATTACAATTGGTCATGATGTTAGGATAGTATATTCTAGTAGTAATAAATAACCATACCAAATGGTAGGATTTGTAATTTGGTATCCACCCACAAATTGTAACAAGAGAAAGCAAAAAATGGATAAAACCCATGAATAATATAATATGTATTCTAAAAGTTACATGTGTCTACCTTGACAATTCTATGGGATTTACTTAAATAATTCTCACTATAACCATAGTCATACCCTCATCATATCAGTCACGACGACACACATAATTCATCCAAAGAAAACTCTCATCTTTAGGCGTACATTTGATCACCATTGTAAATATGATAATAATATCGCCTCCAAGTATGTTCATATAGGAAAGTTAGATATAACATGTTCATAAATCCTAGAGTAATAGTTTAGACAATGCATAATCATTAATGGACGCACAATGAGTCTTTAAATAGTTAAAAGTCATGTTGTGCAAATAGTAAAACCAATGCAGGAGAATCAACAGTTGAAAAAAGATGGGAGCGAAAACAATATTACTGCACAAACAATAATTTGGAATCCACCGAAGAGAGTCATAGTTAAGGTGAATGCAGATTCACATATACAAAATGAAGGGTGGGTGGCCTTGGGAATTCTTATCAGAGACTTCCAAGTTAAGGTCCAGTTGGTAGCTACGAGGAAAAGGAGAGCCAGATGACCCCCATTGGTGGCAGGGGCCGAAGCAACATTATGGGGAGTCAAATTAGCTGCGCGGTTTGGGTTTGCCAAGGTCACGATTGAATAAGACTGTGCTCTTCTTATCTCACGAAATTTGGACTCCATAAGAAATCTAAGCGAAGTAGATTTGATAGTTGAAGACATCCTACACTCGAGCATAGAATTTGCTTGCTGTAACTGGAGTCATGTCAAGAGGGATGGATACATTGCAGGCAAATCTGTCAATTCGAGTGGGCGAGTCGGTTTCAGGGTTATTTATGTGTTTGGTTTGGAAATTTCGAGCCTAACCTTATAAGTTATGTGCACTTGGAGCATGTGCTTTAAGTGAGTACGGACGAATAATATGTTATTGAGAGTGAATAACAGACAAATATAAATAAACAATTATGCTATTAAGAGTAATCAACGACTATATTTGGATCATATCCTTCGCCATCATGTAATAAATTGCAAATACATATTCGGGGTGTTTGGCTAATAGCTTTTTGGTCACTGTTAGCTTTTAGACCAAGTGAAAAAACTATTTGAGGTGTTTGGTAACAAACTTTTCATATTAGCTTTTTGGACCTAATAAGATAGTTTTCTAAAAGCTATTTGAGGAAGCTTTTTGAGATAACTTTTCACAAAAAGTTAGTTTACCAAACACATTTCCTACAATCAGCTAATCCAAACAGCTAAAGTCAAACAACTAACCCAAATAAATAACAGCTAACAGCTACAAACTAACAACTAACAGTTACCAGCTTTTTGGACCATTGTCACATTGATGCCATTCTAGCGCCAGAATTTTCATAGTCAAGGGGGGAAAACCCTAGCCTGATACTACGAGGTTTATCTCATCGCTCATCACCAATGAAGTAACCCAACATCCAACTCCTTCCATCTTCATCCTCACACCATCGCCATGTCTATCCTTCCTCGTCTGAATCTGATGACTATTCCTCGTCTCAATCTCACTTTCACCCGCCCAATTTTCTCCCTCTTTCGAACAAATTTCACCCACTACAATCCCATCTCATCCTCTTTTCCCAACACAAACATCTCCAATCCCAACAATTTCCCCTCAAATTTCTGCACTCTAGTTCTTCCCCCATCTTCAAACCCTTCACCATCGAAGAAGATGTCGAAGAAAGAGCGATACGAGTCCCCTGAACATGTCCTCCGCCATAAACTGGATTTGTGTTCGAAGCACAACAATCTTACAGAAGCTCTCGATCTGTACGAGCAAGCGAGAATCAACGGTACTCCTCTTAATACCCATCATTACAATGTTCTTCTTTACTTGTGTTCTAGTGATGGTGTTTTTGAAAAGGGTTTCGAGATTTTTGATCAAATGGGTGTTGATAAAGTGACACCAAATGAGGCTACTTTTACCAGTTTAGCTAGGTTAGCACTTGCTGGAAAAAACCCAGAAATGGCTTTTGATTTGGTGAAGAAGATGAAGGATAATGGCATCCCTCCGAAGCTTAGGTCGTATGGTCCTGCATTGTTAGGGTTTTGTGAGGTGGGGAATGCTGATAGAGCTTATGATGTTTATGGTCATATGGTGGAATGTGGGGTGGTTCCTGAAGAGGGTGAGATTGCTGCCCTTTTACGGGTTAATGCCGGGGCGAAAAATGCGAATCGGGTTTATGAGATGTTGCATTTGTTGAGAACCAATGTGAGGCAAGTTTCGGACGAGACAGCTAGGGTTTTAGAGGAGTGGTTTATGTCCGAGGCGAGTGAGGTTGGGGAGGAGAAGTGGGATGTGGGAAAAGTGAAGGAAGCCGTTGTTCGTGGTGGAGGTGGGTGGCATGGATTGGGATGGCTCGGGTCCGGGAAGTGGAATTTGGTTAGAAAAGCCGAGATGGGTAAGACCGGTGTGTGTAGTTCGTGTGGTGAGAGGCTTGTTTGTATCGATATAGACCCGAAGGAGACAGAGGATTTCGCGACTAGATTGAGTTCCTTGGCTTATGAGAAAGAAAAGCAGGCCAACTTTTCGCATTTCGAAGAGTGGCTCCGACGAAACGGGCCGTTTGATGCTGTTGTGGATGGGGCAAATATTAGCCTCATCAATTCGCAGAAGTTTAACTTCCGACAACTCAACCATGTCGTGACGCAGTTGCAGCAATTGAGCCCATCGAAGAAGCTCCCTCTTGTGATCCTGCACAAAAACCGCGTCAATGCAGGCCCCGCGATTCAGCCCAATAACAAGAGACTGTTGGACAGCTGGCAGAAAGCCGGGGCACTTTATGTCACTCCTCCGGGTTCAAATGATGATTGGTATTGGTTATACGCTGCCGTTAGTTGCAAGTCTCTGCTCGTTACCAATGACGAGATGAGGGATCACTTGTTCCAGCTTCTCGGGAACAGTATTTTCCCGAGGTGGAAGGAAAAACATCAGGTCAGGATGACGGTCTCGAGAAATGGGCTTGTGCTTCACATGCCGCCCCCGTATTCTATCGTTATCCAGGAGTCCGAAGAAGGGAGGTGGCATATACCAACGGTAACAGGGGATGACCTTGAAACTCCTAGACAATGGCTCTGTGCGACTCGAGCCACTAGGGTTAGTTCCTTGAAGAGGGTCGCTATAAAGCCCCGATTGTCTCAGGTCTTCTCAGCTAGATGACACTACCTTTGTATAGTTTAAGCAACAGATGGATGGTTTTCCGAAGAGGTTTTTTCCGAAGAGGTTTTTCTGGATCCGTCGGAATCAACCTCTCCATAAACTTCAGTTTGTAGCAGAGGAATGCACTGCTGTTCTGATGGGATAAATCTTTGGGATAAGCAGGCGTAATCATCTGTGTTTTGATAGAGCTTGTTGTATTGCGTCATTTGAAGAAAATGATTTGTATGAGCATTTGGCGACCCTAATGAAAAGATTCGACAGAAATTATAGATCAAGCCTTCGTTTGTCAGATTATTCTTCCTCCTTTCGCTTTGAATTCTTTGTTTTCTGAGTGGATATGGGTAAATCTTTGGGATTATACTTTGAGCAGAAGATTATGATTTACTGTGTGACAAACTTGATTCATTCCTAAACGGTGCGCTGACAGACAGCGAGTAAATTTCAGCGTACCAATTTGTTCACAGTATTCAGCAGCTGAACTACTAATTTTGCTAGCATTGTTGACAATTTACCATTGTTTGAAGTGTTTTAACATGGCATGAATTTTGTGGAAAGCCAGTACATGGCATGAATTTACCCTAAAGAGGTTTTCTTGAACATGGCGTGAATTTGGATGAGAAATTGATGCTTGAATCCATTTTTTTCTGGATCAAACCGGGTCGGATAATTTGAACAAAACTAAATTCAGGTCAAAATCGGGTTGAGAAAATAAAAAAAGAGAAATATTGTGCCTGAATATTCGGCCAATGTCAAAATTGGGTTTCATATTAATAGTCACTTCATAAATGTTACATGTCCTCGCAAGCGGAAGTCCATGATAGGACCAAGACTCAAAGTCGTAACCTCACGATCACAAGATAATAATTCAACTTTATTTTATTATTAAAAGCCAAAAGAGACAAAAGAGACAGCGAAAGACAACAATCAACAAAGAAGCAACACAGCTAAAACAACAAGACAAAAACAACACGATTAAAACATTAAAATTAACAATTTCTTTCTCTTCGTTATTTCTCCTTAAACTGCTTCTCAATAGTAGGGACGACAGTCAAGTCCGAATCCGAAGCGAATCTGATTTGCTCCGACTAAAAAATCCGAATTCGAATTCAACTAAAAAAACTTCGAATCCGAATCCGATTAAAAAAATTCGACTCCAATTATACTTGGAGCGGGTATGGAGGTGACCACCTCCGATCCTATTAAGTCCGATTAACTCCGATTATAGTCGATCCGATTAAGTCCGATTAAGTCTGATTATAATAATTAATATAAAAAATTAAAAGAAATGAAAATTAAAATGACCTTTTTTTTTATAGTAGATTGTAAAAGTTTTTTTTTCTTTTCTTTTAAAGGGAAATCGTGTATTATTATTAGTCATTAGGGTTTCATTTCATCAATTTCACTTCACCTACCTTGCGCATCCCAGCCCCCGCCCCCCATGCTCCCATCGTCCCCTTCACTTCACCGCCCTCTTCAGCTCTTCACCCGCGCATCCCAGCCCCCAGGCTCCCATCCCAGCGTCGTTATCACCATCATCCACCACCTTCACTTCACCGCCTTTGATTTCTTCTCTCGAGTTTCGAGTTTCGAGTTCTGAGTTCAACGTCATACTCGAGTTCCGAGTTCATCTCCACCCGCCTCTCGACTGCTCTGTCTTCTACCTCTCTTTGTCGCACTGCCGCCGCCCGTCTCCTCTCTTTGTCTCAGCCGACCGCCGCACCACCTCACGACACCCGACCACCGCGATGTTAGGACCACCGCACACAAACATTTTTAAGAATTATTGTTGGTGTTTTATTTTAACAAGTATAATATATAATCAGAGGTAATCGGAGTTAGAAGTAATCAGAGTCGAAGGAAATCATTTTATGAAAACGTATAACAGCTAATCGTAGTTGGAGGTAATCCGATTACCTCCAACTCCGATTAGTTCCGATTGAGTTTGGATTTGGAGGTCCTCCGACCTCCGATTAATCGGATTTGGAGGTGGATCTCCACCTCCGATTATTAATTGAAGCGAAGGTGGAGGTACCTACCTCCGATTCACCTCCGACCCATTGCCATCCCTACTCAATAGTTTCTAAATCCGTACGAATGAAGCCGAACTCTTGTGATAATATGAACTGACGTATAATGTGATCGTGACCAAAAAAAAAAAAAGAAAATGTGAATCATGTGAGAAAGAAAATGTAACCTTTCTTGGGCTCCATCGCCCAACAAAACGGCCCAAAATAAAAAAAGAAGGAAAATATCTGGCAATGGAGCCCACCAAACCCACATTCTCCCAATTTTACTGGGAAAGCAACCTGGCTTACTTTAGCTACAAAACCGGCGCACGTTAGTTTCACCCGCCATGAAATCAGCCTCACTACTCTCTCCTCCTCCGCCGGCGCCGGTGCCACTCCACCGTCACTCCGTCGCACTAGCCCTAGAAATCGCCGCCGCGAACAGCCACCGGACCGCCCTAGCAGGCGGCGCAAGTTTACGAGTTTGTGGTGCGCACATTAGGAGGGAAAAAGGTGTAAAGCGAAAGATGATTTATCGAAAGAGGTCATTTATGCTTTCTTCATTCGCTTGTACTCGTTATTCTTCGGTTGAGGAGAGAGAAAGCTTGAGTTCTTCGTTTTCTGAGCATTCTGCGGTGGATGATAATATGGTGAAGCCGAAGAGCTCGAAATTGCTCACTCTTCCTACGATTTTGACGCTTGCTCGTGTTGCTGCTGTTCCTGTTTTCATTGCCAGTATGTTTCCGGAAATCTGATCCTCTTTTGTTAGTTGTTCGTTTTGCGATTAAGTTTGCTGTGTTTGTTTCGTGTGATTTGGTTAGGTTCTTGTTGATCAATGGTGATTGAGTGTTTGTGAGTGTTAATTGCTGCTGATGAGTGATTAATGATAGTAGATTAGAGCTATGAATTTAACTGAGTCATGAGAAGTGCTAATTAGTACTGGTGAATACTTATCCGTGCTCATTGTTGATGATATGATAAGTTTGTGAGTGTTAATTGCTGCTGATGAGTGATTAATGATAGTGGATTAGAGCTATGAATTCAGCTGAGTCATGAGAAGTGCTGATTAGTATTGATGAAGACTTATCCATGCTCATTGTCGATGATATGATAAGTGGAAAAGGAATAGAGTCTTAGGATGGATTCTCCATTACTGCTGCTTTTGCAATTCTGTGATTAAGACAATTGTAATCATGATTAGATTGGGATTAGATTGGTGTTTCATAACTTGAAACAGATTTTGGTGTACTGAACTGAGTGCCTTTTGGTCTTTGGCTTGATCCTTATGATAGTTTAACTTATTTATGGTGAATTTGCAAGTCGAGTTTGGTTATTTTGTAAAAAGGTTTCCTAATGGTGGACTTTTAGTTCTTTAATAAGCTCGGTTTTGCAAGTAGCAGTTTTTGAAGAACTAGTGTCTAAGAACTTTTGGTTGTTGAAATTTGGACTCTTTTGGCAGGTTTTCTGAATGGAATTGTGAGTTTCTTAGTAATCTTGTCATTACAGTGATTGCGTCAGATGAAGTTAGGATGTGGATTGTAGGCATTGTAGCACATCCTAATGATTTTTGACTGTCAAATTTATATGCTGAGCTGCTCACAAATGAACATGATCACTAAGAAATAATAAGACTAACAATGAACTTCCGTTTGCCAGCGTATTATGTGAATAATTGGTGGGGAGCAACTGCCACTACTAGTATTTTTGTCGCTGCTGCAATCACAGATTGGCTTGATGGCTATCTTGCCAGAAAGGTATTCAATTTCATCAGCAAACCGTTCTTCTGTGTCCTTTCATTTGCGATTCTTATTGATTGTCACTTGTTTATTGTTATGTTGACAATCTGTTTCAGATGGATTTGGGGTCTGCATTTGGCGCTTTTCTGGATCCGGTAGCTGATAAGGTAATGTTCCTGTTGCAAACAAAGTACTTAAACTATCCAGTCTCCACTAATTGTAAATAAGCAAAAAATGGTTTCATTTTGTTCTTGTGTTTGTGCAGTTAATGGTTGGAGCCACATTGGTCTTGTTGTGTAGCAGACCACCTGCAACTGCCATCTTGGGACATTTACCATGGCTATTTCCGATACCAGCAATTGGTATAATTGGGAGAGAGGTTCCACATTTAATACCCTTTTCTTCTTCGTATTGTTTTTGCTGTCAAAATCTCCTATTCTTATCTAAAAAACTAAAAACTGTGGCATACCTTGCATTTTCTGCATCTCCCCTTTAGTTCACGAGCCTTAGTTGGATGTTTGAAATTGTATTCATCAAATTGTTTCCAAAACCTTGATAATCATCTGAGATCTGCAATGGTCTGAGTTTGCAGTTGGAGCTTCTCAAAATTCCAGTTCAATACCTTCCTATTTTTCATAAGGCTTTACCTTTTTGGGGGGAGGGGGTAATTCAAATGCTTCGTAGCCTTCTCCTCTGACTCCCCAATGAAAGGGAAAACAATGTCTTTAGACTTTAATTAGCACAAAGTAATGGCATTACTGCTGCCTCCCAGTGAGCAAGAGATTGAATGCTATACATAACACGTTTGATTTGTTAGTTTTCTTAATTTGATCCATTATTAATATATCTTATTTTGACGCATCTGATCTTTTGATCCTATTATTAATATATCTTATTTTCCTATCGAAAAAAAAGAACAATTGAATGTTCCATTCTTTTTTTTTTTTTTTCCTCTTCTATGTTATTTAGAAACTCCCGTATCCTTATCCTTGAGTTAGTTTGCTTAATTTGATCCATAGATTTTGATATTTTCAACTGTCTTCTAATCTGAAAATGAAAGAAGTAGGATTCAATGTGGATGCACCTGCATTATTTCTTACAACCACCTCTTTGTTCTGCACTTCTGCATGATGTATCGGTGACATTGTTTCTTGAGACATATCTGATGAACCTTTCAACTCATTGTAGATAACCATGTCTGCTGTTAGGGAGTGGGCAGCTTCTCAAAATGCTGAACTACTGCAGGTTTCATGTTTCGTTTTGACCCTGCTTAATGTCTCGTATATGCCATCTGATCAATCAATCTGAGCAAGTGAACTAGAGGGTTCTGTTTTCTCAGGCTGTTGCTGTGAATAATTTAGGCAAGTGGAAGACTGCATCACAGATGGCTGCACTTACTATTCTTTTGTCTACCCGAGACACCAGGTCCACATTACTTCCTTCCGTTGTGCTCGAATTCCATGTATTATTACTTTCGCTTAGACCCCGCAAACCTGACTCGCATCTGGTTAACTGACCATTCCGGACCCAAACCAACTGACCGGCCCGACCTGAACTCTTCCGTTCTGTCCTTGGAGAACAACATGGCAAGATTTTTTTTTTTGAAAATGACTTACTTTCTTCACTTTGGCCTTAAAAAAGTTAAGAAGTGTTAGAGGGAAAATGTGATGGAAAACTTGCATTGATTTTGTTGTCAACATTCTCCTTTCAAATTTGAGAGGAAAGTGAGGAGAAAATATGACGGCCAATGAAAGGTTATGATAGGCTATGGGAGCTTACTCAGATTAGTGAATAGAAACAGAAATTTTCTTCCCACTTATCTTCCGAGGATCAAACATAACTTGAAGGCTCAGATATCATATGGTCCATGTCAATTGTGTTTCCTTGGTAAGATTAGTGGATACACCAAAAAATGTGATTAGATTTCTATAAACCTTGAACCCCCTTACTGAAAGCCGATTATCTGACGCTTTCTGTTAACCGTCTTGTCTTTCCACACGTTGACTTAAACCTAACTCACCAGCGTAATTTCTCTATTTGCCATCTTCTTCTTTGCTGACTGCATCTGCAAAATTTTGCAGCTTGGCCGGTCCATGGGCACTGGTAATTTCTGGTGTAATTCTGCTCTACGTTTCAGCAGGACTTGCGGTATGGTCTCTCGCTGTATATATGAGGAAGATATCGAGCGTGTTATTGAAATGACATTTTGTCAATCTAAATATCATCAAGAGTTTCTCGATACATCCAACTCCCATCAGTTTCTTAAACCAAACGGAAACATTTCCTGGAAATTTACGGATGATATTGATGAGACGTAGAGAAGGTTCTGATGATCTGCTACCAGTAAATGAAGCAAGCAGTAGCTGTCCAGATCCTGAACTACCAATGTAAATATCTTGTGTTAGGCTTTTAGACAGCTATTATCTTGTCCTTATTTATGGTATGTTTGGTTGCTTAACATTTTTAAGTTGACTAAACTTTTTTATATTTGGTTAAATTTTGAAGGGTTGGAAAGTTTTTAAGTGATGCCCTCTATTTTCCCATGAAAGGAAGGAAAAAGTTTCATGCAGAGCAGGGGAACTTTTTCTGCAGAGGGAAAGTGGGATTGTGTTTTTGTCAAAATTTCGAAAATACCCATAAAACATAAGTAGTAACAATGAAATAAACAAGATGAGGGACATTTCCATAAACTTAATGACCTGAAAATCAGGACATTTGGGTCGGGTTTGGGTTGGACCCAAATAGATAAGCCCAATAAAGCACCCCTATTACAAGCCCATTGTGTGTATAAATTAGGGTGAACAAGGTTGTGGTCGTGTTGGGTTTGGGTTTAGTCGGGTATGAATCTGGTTGATTTTGGATCACTCTTTTTTGTATTTTGGTGAAAGATAAATTTGGGTCAAGTCGGGTTCAAGTCCATTATGGGTTATTATTTTTGTCATTTTCGGATCTAGGTTGGGTCAGTTAGGTGGATTAGATCAAGTTAGTTTTACCAAGTTGCCGTAAACCACACGAAAAGCTTTCCAACCAAACATACCAATTGTGAATTTGTATCAATCTGTCTAGAGAAGTGGCTAGACAGGTTAAAATTTTATGACTGGGTCATGCAATATTGCTCCAATGATCTGAAATATCTTGTTGATTTTAACATTCTGATTGCAATTACTTCCTGGAGGGAGGTGGTCGAATCAAATCTAAACCGTGATTCACATAAACATCAGTTCTACTTTTTGTTTATAGAAAAATATCCAATTTGTGTAAAAGTGAGGTAGCAAACATGAGATGATTCATGAGAAAAAGCAGTTGACAATTTAAGATTGAATGAGTCCAGCTTTTATGATGTTTATCTATCATGCTTATTAGTCAACCATTGAAGAAAGTGATTTAAAAATTGGTAACTTAGATAGAAGAAAGTGATTTTCATGTTCCACTAAGGATCAGCATCAAGCCTGAATTATTCCTCCTCCAGTTTACAATTGTGGGTTTCATTTTTATGCCCATATTTTTGTCACTGTTAACTTGGATTATATTTTCTATTAATATATGTTTACAACAATTATATATTTTATGAAAGTATTTTTCACCCCGTGTTAGTCGGACCACCATGTTGTAGTATAAAAGTATTTTTTTGCTATGAATATAGTGAAAGTAGTTTCATATAGCATATTATTGTACATCTTGAGAAGTGAATAATCAAAGTTTTCAAAAGCCTTTAGTCAAAAAAAAAAAAAGGTTTTCAAAAGCCAAGTGTATGTAGTTTATTGTCAAAAATATAGAGGAAAGGAGGGGGACAGGGGGTAGTTCCATAAGGCCCTGTTCTTTTATGCGGTATTTTGCAGAATGGTGTGGTGGGGTGTGGTGGAATTGTGATATGTTATTGGTATATGGGGTAGGTAAGGAGAGAGAATGTAAAAAGTAGAGGAGAAAAGTGAGGAGAGAGAAAAGTAATGATTTGCGGTAAAATGTGGTGGGTTGTGGCAAATTGCGGTAGGCTGTGACACCGCAGTCTGCCAACCGCAGAAAAGAACAGGGGTCACAACGTTGATCTTCGTTTTGGATGATGGAACTAAAAAAAGTACAATAAATCTAATTTAAATTTTATTTTTTCAAATAATATGATGGTATATCATATAAAACCACTGTTATTGGAATTATAGTTGAAAATGCTTAACTAAAAACATAATTTTATAACATTTTTAAAAGTATCTTAATAAAAGTCATAATCAAAATGTAATATTAAAAATTGTAAAAGGTTAAAAGTGTTGCATATTGAGGAATGAATGAGTGTAAACATTTTCTTGGAGCATGATGCATTTATTAGTGAATTAAATGAATCTCCTATAATTCCTACTTTGGTTGCCTCTTGAAGCCGAAGGAGTAAGAATTTAGCCATTGCATGATAACTTCATATATCATCAAGGGGCCAAATTCAATGATAACTTGATATACCATAAAAGGGTTCACAAGATATCATTTACTCCACGAAAATGACATTAAATTTATTGAATCTATTATTCATTCAATTAACAAATTACAACTTAATATGATGACATAGGAAGCATGAGAAAGTATGGGAAATCCTCAAAATCATGAAGCATATTAAACTTAAAGTGAATAAAAACAGAGTCAGTTTTCAACACTGACATTTGGATCGACGTTGGATTTCAATTGTTGTTGTACTCCTAAGTGGAGACTATCATTACCGTAAGATGAAGCACTTCTTATGACCTTAGAATGACTCAAACTATCAACGATTGGTTAGAGATGGTTCGATCAGGATCCATATATTCAAGAAAGTCACTGCTTAGATCAACAAATGCGAACTGTTGATGACCATATATGTGGAACTGTGTCAAATATTATATGAAGTAAATACTCACTATCAATTACCCTTTCCCGCTCTTTTGTGCGTTAACGCAACTAACCGCAACGCAACATACCGCAACATAACGCAAATTACCATTACCTTTTAACTATTTCCACTGCAACTTAACGCAATCTACCGCAACTAACTGTAACACAACGCATAAAAGAACGGGGTGGATTTCATCATTTCTATTATTCATATTTGACTGTAATTCTTCATATAATATTTTATTAAAAAAATTATAATATTATATTCTCATTATCATATACATTTTTCTTGACAAATTTAAAGATAATATTTTTGAAACATTATATATATTTAAAAGTTAATGGTAAAAATTTTAAAGTTTAATTGACACATAGAAGGGGTAAATAAAATAGTAGGGTTGGAGTAATTAAAGACAAAAAATTCAATTAAATGCACATTATTATTAATTTTCTAAAAATTATTTCAAAATTAATTAAGATTCCCAAAAGTTGAAAAAAGACCCTTAAAAATCAGACCAACTTTGAACGAGGTCACATAAAATTCACAAAGACCCCACCAAAACGACGACCCCTGCCATTTCTCTCCACTTTTTCTGCGTCTCAAGAAATCAAACTCAAACTCAAAATCAATTCAAATCAAATCATCACATCACATGGCATGCAATTGCAACAAATGCAGCAAATGATGAAGATGGAGGGACGATGATAATTCATCCTAGGGCTTCTATTTCCATGGATGCCGCCATAAAACCCGCTCTTTCTCTCTCATTTTTTCTACTGTTGGCGGCTGAATAATAGAGACATAAACCCCAGTAAAATCAAAATCACGCCCATTGACCATGAAGATGAAGATGAAGATGATGATGAAACCCAGCCCTAAGCCTGTAAATCCTATTGCTGCACTTGAACACAAGAGGTACTTCACATTACATTCTCTTTTCTGAGTATCTTTCAGCTGATGAATTGGGTTTTGATTTTGATTATGAACTCCATGTTTGATGTTTTCTGATGAATCCCTTTGCATTTTGAGTGTGATTGTTGTTTTGATCGTTTTGAGCGGTTTGATCGATAATGGGGTTTTGGATCGGGGGTTTACTGAGTAATTTGAACTTATGATGTTGTTGAATTTAAAGTCATGAGTTGAATTTAATTTGGGTAATTGGGTCTTGATTTTTCGTATTCGAATCAATGCTGTAAATTTGTTCATATTTTTTTTTCTGGGGGGTCAAATTTGATGAGGAAGAACTTATGCATGCAGGGATGCTTATGGGTTCACTGTTAGACCTCAGCATGTGCAGAGATATCGCCAGTATGCAAACATTTACAAGGTAATTGAATTTTCTGTGGATTGTTTGAGTACCCAGAAAAAAAGAAACTGTTAATTCATGAGGGAATTTCAAGAATGGAAGTTCATTGATCGGCTTATAATATCATAGACCCAGTAATGTAGCATTTTTGGGGGTGGGAAACTAGTTTTGTTTGAAAGAGTGACCATGAAAATAGAGAGGGGAACAAGTTACCATTCATGGTAACCTAGATCTATAAACCCAAAATTGCTGTATAATTTATGGTCAATGTTCACTTTTAGACAGTTTTGGATTAGTGAATCATAGTGATATGTTTGCTAATTTGTTTTCTTTCCAATGTTGTCAATAGTCTTGGCCAATCCCTCTTACCTAACAGCCTACTCTTACATATATTTTGGTCCCAAAATGGCCTGTTTGCTTGTCCAATTAAGGTTGTGTGTATTAGTTCAAGTTATTGTGGAAGGGAAGGAGTGGGTTTATGCAGAAAACAGTAGAGGGTTACAGAATATTCCACGATTTTTTTTTTTTTTTTTTTTTTGTATGAGGTTTAGGAGGGTGATCTCTTTCGTTTTCTTTGTTGTTATTTTGCTTCTACAACTCTGAAATCGTATGGAGGAGATAGGAACCATTTGAACTAGGAGGGTGTTTATATGTGCTTGGATGCATGAATGATGCCTGTTAACTGCTTAGAATTGGACCATTTCTTTGTCTTCTTTTTCTGTGCTTTTCTTTGTAGCAGTGATCAACTGACACACTTAAGGAAAGAGACATTGACACCAAAGTCATATGTGACGCCTTTTATTACTTTTAGCTATGTCTCTTTTTCAGGAGGAAGAAGAGGAAAGATCTGATAGATGGAAAGATTTCCTAGAACGGGTATCTGAATCTACTCAATTGCGCGTAGATGAATTATCTGCAGAAGCTGCAGGTAAGGAAGAAGATAGTAAGACAACTGAGGCTGATGTTATCCATCAGGCAGCAGAAAACCACTCAGAGGTTACCATTAATGGAATCGTTGAGCCTATTTCTGAGGGATCAGTTGAGAATGATGGCCAAATTTTAGAGGGTTCATCAGTGAAGGACAAAAAAGTCCATGAAGCTCAAAGATGGTCTGAAATAAGACCGTCATTGCGTCCCATAGAAGACATGATGAGTGTTAGAGTGAAAAAGAGGAGTAAAAAAGAGGACGATGCAGAAGAAGAAGAGGAATTCTATGATGTGGATAAATTAGATCCTGCTCGAGATGCGTCTTCTGCCGATATTGAAGCATCAGCTAAAATCGGTAGCATTGATAGTGGAACAACTTTGGATAGCAGTTCTCAGTGGAAAGAAGAGTTGGAGGTTCTTGTTAGAGGTGGGCTTCCTATGGCCCTTAGGGGTGAGGTATACCATTTGAATTTAACTTTCTACTTATTTATGTATTTGCTATCGTAGCTTTCTTTTATCTGTTGATAGAGAACGGGAAAATAGATAATGACTAAATATACGATTTCAACATCCCCGTGTTGGATTCAAGAGAAGAATCCAACTCCAGCATCCCCGTGGTGGATTCTAGAAAAGACTAGAATCTTTGTGGGTAATCAGCAATAATTCATAATATCCAATGTCCAATGTAGAGTACTTTAACAAACTTATTTATAGGTAAACAACCTTTCTGATACGAAACCTAATAGAAATAGGAAACTAGCATAATGTTTCTAATTAAAGTAGGAAACTATAATATTCCAAATGAGAATAAGAAACTATAATGAAATCATAAAATATACTAAACATTATCGCCCCTAAATTTTCTAATTCTGCATTCCATCATTTGTTTGCTTGGGTATATGTGCCTAACAGTTGATGTATCATTGCAACTGCAGCTTTGGCAAGCTTTTGCGGGGGTGAAAGCCCGGCGAAATGGCAAGTACTATCAGGAGTTGCTGTCTCTAGAAAGTAATCATGGTGACGAGTTAAAGAAACAAGAAACAAATGGTAAGGAAACAGAGGAAGAAAGTCTAGGATTAGGTGAAAAATGGAAGAGGCAAATTGAAAAGGTGAGCTGATGTCTTGACTCTTGAATCCATGCTTTTCGTTTGTAGCTTTCAGCCCCTTATTATAACTTATGTTATGCTCGGTTGCACAGGATTTGCCCCGCACTTTCCCAGGCCACCCGGCTTTGGATGAAGATGGTAGAAATGCTTTAAGGCGATTACTTATAGCATATGCCCGGCATAACCCTTCAGTTGGCTACTGCCAGGTACAATTTTATTGGGAACTCACGTATAAACGTTCTGAAACTTCTGCCCGAGTTTCTGTAAAGTGTAATATACTCTTTTGAAGTTTATTGTTCGACCACAACAATCTTATTATGTTCATAAATGAACTGAGGAAGGCCACGGGTTTTTGTTCGTATTATGCTGCTAGTTTCTTCTAAGTTTTATGCCAATGATGCTATCACTCGTCAAACCAAGTAAATTTCCTGTATGTGACATTAGAAAGAAAAGGGGAAAATCAAAAAGGGCTATTATCCAAGTTTCTCATGCCTTATTTTATTGTATCCGCAGGCTATGAATTTTTTTGCTGGTTTGCTATTGCTTCTTATGCCTGAAGAGAATGCCTTTTGGTATGTCCAGTCACCTTTTTGTACATCCATCTTTTTCGTGGTTAAAAGAGCATATATAATATATGCATACCAATGAGTTCTTAGCTCATTTGGTACCGTCTGTAGCGTGTTATACAATATGCCACACATCCTGGGATCGATTCCTATGGGCATCATATTCTGCTCCCCTTTATGGGAGTAGGGTGTGTTGCATAGCAACGGTATATATATGTCCACAGACACACATATATATTGATTGCATAATCAGCAATTTGCGGTATATATATGTACACACACACATATATAATCAACAATTTCATGGCCACACTCCCTGATATCAATGACCACACACCATCAGATGCAAAATCAAGGGCTGTGATTTGCTCTTCTCACCTTCTTACCTAAACTCTCTTCCTGCTAACACATATTTCATAATCAGCAATTTATTGTAGGAGGTGGCCTGATGGGCTGTTTATATGACTGTTCAGATGACTGAATGTGCAGGACTCTGATGGGTATTATGGATGACTACTTTGATGGTTATTACTCTGAAGAAATGATTGAGTGTCAGGTAGCACTTGATATCTGGTGTTTCCCTCAGGTGCAGCTCATTTGAACTGCAACTTATATCTTGGACTAATCATGGGTAATCTATACTTTTCCAGGTAGATCAGCATGTCTTTGAGGAGTTGGTGCGTGAAAGGTTCCCAAAGTTGGGTATATATCATCTCTATGATATGTTCTTTTGATCATTTCGATTGTTGTACTACTATCTGAGTTAATAGTTATGTTTCATCTCCATAAATGCAGTTAATCATTTGGATTACTTGGGAGTACAAGTAGGGTGGGTTACTGGACCGTGGTTCCTGTCTATATTCGTGAATATGCTCCCATGGGAAAGTGGTAAGATTCTACGCTTTAGTTCTAGGATAGTCTGTGATGACATTTTGGTGCTTTATATATTGGAATAATGTTGATTGAATTGTCAATTTGTCACTGAAGTTTGGAGGATTTATCTGCTTACTGATTGTGTGAATCTTTTCTTATGTCAGTTCTTCGAGTTTGGGATGTGCTTCTTTTTGAAGGAAATCGTGTTATGCTGTTTCGGACAGCATTGGCGCTGATGGAATTATATGGTACCGGTTGAAACTTCTAATTTTCTGCCTAGTTTTTTCCCTTATCTTTTTCGTGTAGCCCATTTGAACCTAAAAGAGCAGGAGAGATGTTTTCGCCAGAAAAGGGGCTGAAAAAGGCTATGGCCCTGTTTGGCAACCATCTGTTAGCCATCAGTGGTTAACTGTTAGCTGTTATATGTTTGGATTAGTTGTTTTACATATCTGTTTGGGTTAGCTATGTGCAGGAAAAGTATTTGGTAAAATTAGTTATTTGTGAGAAGCTATTCCAAAAAACTATTCCAAGTAGCTTTTTGAAAATTAGCTTTTTGGGTCCCAATAACTAAAAAGCTATTCACCAAACATTTCGCCTCAAAAAGGAGCTTTTTGATGCCAAAGTGGCTGCAGAAGCTTTCTGCATGTCTTGCAAACCTGTAGCTGCTTGTAATGTTGATCCATTCTCCAACTTGTGTAGGCCCTGCATTGTTGACAACAAAAGATGCAGGAGATGCCGTAACTTTGCTGCAATCACTTGCCGGTTCAACATTTGACAGCAGTCAACTAGTATTGACAGCTTGCATGGGCTACCAAAATGTCCACGAAGCGAGGCTACAGGGGATAAGAGAGAAACACCGATCAGCAGTAATGGCTGAAATTGAAGAAAGAACCAAGGGGCTTAAGGCCCTGCAAAATTCTAAGGGTCTTGCTTCTAAGCTATACAGTTTCAAGCATGACCCTGGATCGGTTATGATAAATGAAGCAAAAGTTGCAGATGTGCAGACAAATGGCGATTCTAATAACTCTGAATCAGGTTCTACTACTCCTGATGACTGCTTTGTACCCATGGCTGGAGGTGCGGGTGTCGATCCTGGTTTAGATCTTCAAGAACAGGTGACTATTTATCTACCTTTTATTGATGTGAAATTGTGTAATGCTTTTTTCTTGTTAGTATTATTAGACCTTCTGTTCTTTAGCATAGTTATCACTTTTATCGGCTTTCCCTCGACGTAACATCTAGGCGACTAGGTCCAAACCCGTCTTACCCCCCTCCAAAAAACAAAAGAATAAGTAGATAATAAAAGCCCCTCCAAGAAAACAAATGATAACCTTCTTAGTTGACTCCCACGAAATAAGGTGATTTTGACAGTTGAGGTTCTTTTCCTCTGGCAGGCAGTATGGTTGAAGGTTGAGTTGTGCAAATTGATGGAGGAGAAAAGATCTGCAGAGCTTAGGTAAAATCTGGGTTTATAGTCATGTTTTCTTATAGAATAGCTAATTTTGATAATGCTTTTGGGAGTCTCTCTTCAGAGTGCCTTTTGATACAATCTTGATTCATATTGATGGTCTTCAGACTAAGTTGGGGACTTGTTTGGTTTACCTTTTTCGATATTTTATTTTGTATATGTGACTGTTGGTTCAGGGCGGAGGAGCTAGAGGCTGCATTAATAGAGATGGTGAAGCAAGATAACCGTCGACAATTGACTGCAAGGGTATGCTTCTATCTTCATAGCAGAAACCCTATTCATTTCTCTTCAACTCCATATATCATGATGGCACCGGTTGCTATTAACTCTATCTTAATAATACTCAACATGGATGTTAAAACGGTCATCATGACAACAAAATTGGACTTTAATTTCGGGACATGATGCTTGTTTGAAAACTATGATCGCATTTGCCTAATATTGGATGCAGGTAGAGCATTTGGAGCGGGAGGTCTCAGAGCTACGGCGCACCATGGCTTTCAAGCAGGAGCAAGAAAGCGCCATGCTTCAGGTATCCTTTTTTTCTTGTTGTCAGCGAATCCTTTGGTGCACAATTCATATACCTTTAGAATTTATTTTCTGTATGAAAACTGTTCTTTTAACCGGGTATAGTTGGCCCGTCTACTAGGCCCCTATCTCTAGGGCAACCATCAGTAACCGGGAATTTTTTGCTTCATCAAGAGAGCTTGAAAGATGGGGATGGTTGCCAACTTGGCTACCATCTCTTTGGTAAAAAAAAAAAAAAAAAAAAAAAAGCTGTTTCAACATGTAATTTAATGCTTGTTCAGGTTCTGATGCGAGTAGAACAAGAACAGAAAGTAACAGAAGATGCCCGTATGTTTGCTGAACAAGAGGCCGCAGCACAGAGAGATGCTGCTCAAGCTTATCAGGTTTGTCAGGATTCTTTTTGCTTGTACAGTTTTTGCTTTTTGTTGATTCTCGAAAGGGTTTAAAACGTCAGCTTAGTTATGGCTGTTTGTCCCTGTTAAGATCTCAGGTCTTATTGTGTCTTTATTACAGGAAAAGTATGAAAAAGCCATAGCTTCACTTGCTGAAATGGAGAAGAGACTAGTTATGGCTGAATCGATGTTGGAGGCAACTTTGCAATACCAATCTGGCCAAATGAAAGCTCAAACTTCTCCACGGTATGCTAAACCCTAAAACCGTAAACCCTATATAGCTTCTTCTAGCCGCCCCCCCCCCCCCAAAAAAAAAGGAATGCAAATTCTAGGGTGAGACTGTCTCACGTAAAATTATCGTGAGACGGACTCATTTTAAGGTAACCTTTTCAATATTTTACTATGACTACAAGCGATATTGCGCATGAATTTTTAATACGAATATGACTTATGAAGGGATGACTTATTAAAGTTGTACGTTTCACAAAAAATTTATACTGAGATAGTCTCACATAGGACGTACTTGAAAAAAAAGGTCCGGAAGAGAACTTGTCAGTGTCTGTATAATGATTATTCTTCCCTGCATGCAGTAACACTGAACCATCAACTGAAGTGCCTCTAAGAAAAACCAGTCTCCTAACTAGACCTTTTGGGTTTGGATGGCGCGAGAAGAACAAGGTACCATTCTTTGATTACTTCTCATTCGGTTCTGAAAATGATCTCGTTCTTCGGTTTTCACTTGCATAACGTTGTACAAAAAACAAATGAGGTTGGAAATTTGTCGGTTTTCGCAGGGAAAACCAGCTGATGCAACAGAACCCAGTAAGACAGTCGATGAGGTTGAAACTCCAGTAGTTCAGGAGAGACCAACTGACAGTGTTGAAGTCTGATAGTTAACCTTTTTTAGGGTTTTCTAACCCTTTTAAAGCCCTGTGTATAGTGCTCATTTTTCCCATTTTGTTAGACCATATTAGGGATAAACCATTTGGTAGGGAAATCGCGAGAAGTTGTTGAAACGTGCGATCCATGATGACATCCATTTGATGTATTCTTAGTTCATGTGAGCCTGTTCTGTGTAATATCGAAAATTCTGGCATTAAACAGGTTACTTAGATTGACCTATGTTTTCTAAGTTCAGGTTTGAGTAGTAGTTTGTGACAAAATTACTTACCAGATTGTCTTCTGATTGGGAAAGCTACATGAATGTTGGGATAAAATTGCCATTCAACTTCTCTGAATAGTAAAAAGTGTCGCTGAATTCGAAAACATTCACTAAATGTCACTTAACTTTCTCTGAAACTCAAAAATGTCATTTTAATAGGGTTGACATGCTTTTTTGTATGGCATTTTTAGTGAATGTTTTCAACTTTAGTCATTCAATTGCATTTTTGAGTTTCAAGAAAAATTAGGTGGCATTTGGTGGATGTTTAAAGTCAGTGACATTTTTTATTATTCGGGAAAGTTGAATGACAAGTTTATCTAATCCTAATAGTTTGATCTGCTTATCAATGAATAGAAAGGTTAAATGGTAATAATTCTGTTGCCTGATATTGATGATGATGGTGCATGAAGTTGACAAAGGCAGTCCCAAATTCCATATATTTTGAGTTTTTTTTTCTTAAGATGTCTTAGCCTTAGGTGCATTCAATCTCCACCACATGATAATTGCCTTTCAATAATTTCTGATGTCCTTTATTACAAGCTGCTTCATATATTGTGAAAATCATTTTTGATTCTTCTTTCTAGCGTAATAACTATTTTTTACACTCCATTTGTAATTTTAGGCCAACTTTAATAAAATTAGCCTTTTTTAGTCTAATAATTTTTCTCAAGTTGATCAGAAAATGGAAGTTGCAGGTGTGTATAAATAAATAATGTTATTCAGGTGAGAGGAGATCAAATAATTTTATAATCATGAGAGTGTCAAAAATAATTTTCACATAGAGAAGATGAGGTATATGTTAATATTTCGTTTCATATAAATTATAAAATAACATAAACTTGTGAAAGCTA
The DNA here is from genome assembly GCA_029582165.1 of Portulaca oleracea. Lineage (NCBI taxonomy): Eukaryota > Viridiplantae > Streptophyta > Magnoliopsida > Caryophyllales > Portulacaceae > Portulaca > Portulaca oleracea. The sequence goes on from CM055874.1 coordinate 26,516, forward strand.
CAGCTTAATGCAACGATCAGTCTAAATTTGTGATGCCGTAATGCTTGTATGTAACTAATGTAAGGTCCAACTTTGATTCAAAAAAAAGAAAAAAAAGGTCCAACCTTAAAAGTTGGTTATACTTCTGTTTATCCAAATGAACTAGAAGTTGTAAAGAAGGAAGAGATCTACTAAACTCAACACACCATTATGAAAAGCAAATTACAAATTCAACTCTTCAGTCACTTAGGCACTGTTCTTTTGTGCGTTAACGCAATTAAGCGCAACGTAAATTACTGCAACATACCGCAAATTAACATTACCTTTTTACTATTTCCACCCTAACTTACTGCAACTTACCGCAGCGCACAAAAGAACAGTACCTTAAAAGAAAAAGAGTTCTATCAACATATGTTGGTTCAAGTGTCTTTTTGACACTCTATGGATCAACAATGAGCTCAACTTCAAACAACACAAGGAAATGACCAAAAAGAAGTTCCATCCAAAAAGAAAAAAAAAAGAAATAACCTTGGCAAAAATTCGGGTCGATCAAATTCGGTCAATGTTAAAAGTCAGATGAGAAATTGATATCGAGACCTGATTTTTTGGAGTTGGATCAGGTCGGACAATTCAAAAGGAATTAAACTTGAGTTAAAATCAGATTCGTACAATAAAAGAGGGGGAAATATTGTATACGGATCTTCGGTCAATGTCAAAATTAGATTTGGAACAATCTAATTTCTTTCTAATCGAACAAATTCGGAAATTTGGATTGGACAAAATTTGAGCACAAAGAAAACAAAAAGATCTAGATAGATTGGGGAGTAGATGGATGAAGCCAATCAGGGAAGAAACACCAGGAAACAAACACAAGTCCCGCTTGCCTTGCGCCTCTTTTGTCCTCTCTCCATTATTCATTTCTTGATATTATTATTTCACCCTCTCTCTCTCTCTCTCTCTCTCTCTCTCTCTCTCTTGGTCTCTCTCTGTTTCTCATATCTGGTAATCTCTCTCACACACACTCTCTCTCTATGCGATCTCAATCTCACTTCTCTAATCCGTGATTACTCTTCTTCAGATCTTGAATTTGCATCAGTTTTCTGATAATCAGCACTGATTCATCAAGATGCCGGCGCCACTCTACGGAGATCGATTGACCACCTTCGAGGATTCTGAGAAGGAGAGCGAGTATGGTTACATTCGTAAGGTATGTATTTGATTTCTTCATCGATTCTCCTTTTTGCTCCTGTTTATGTGTTTTGATCGAATTTAGGCTCAGTGATATGTTCTAGGTCTTACTGCTCCTGGTTTTCGTTTCGTGCTTTGAATTCTGCTTGTTTTGACTGTTGACGATATCACTATCTCGGTTTTTGTGCTTCATTTTTGGCAAATTTGTGATTATATGGTGCAGAATTAGTGGTATAGCTTTATTTTTTTACATACCCGTTGTGAATCACTCTTTGATGATACGATTACTGAGTTCTGAGGTTGTTCGTATTATCATGTTTGTGAGCTCTGCTTTAAAATTATGTTGCCGGATTACATCAGTAAGTCGTGGAAAATGGATATTGGAACAGAAATGTTTGTTTCTTCGTTGAATGATTCAGTTCAACTATTCCTATTGGAGAGCAATCATGCACTACTTTCTTTATGTTGACCTAGAAATGGATGATATCATATGTTGTATGAAAAGCTGTTGAGTGACATTTGGTATCATGATCGTATCAATCTGTTACTAGAAGGTCTGATTTGCTAACTTGTGACTGTGAAAGTGGTTGCTGATGGAGGATGAAGTTAGACTATGGTTAGAAGTTGATTTGCTTGCTGGTGATTGTGAAAGCAATGGAACCCTAGATAGTGTTGCATATAGGAATTGTGCGGATGCGTTTTTTTTAGTCCATTGTGTATGAAGATCTGCAATGGTAGTCTCCTCTTGGCTTCCTACATTCCATATAACCTGAGTTCATCATGTTCAGGTGTCAGGACCTGTCGTCGTTGCAGATGGGATGGCTGGTGCTGCTATGTATGAATTGGTCCGTGTTGGGCATGATAATCTTATAGGAGAAATTATTCGGTTGGAAGGAGACTCTGCCACCATCCAAGGTACTGACTTCTTTATGTTGCGCTTTGTTACTTTATTTTTTTCTTTTGGTCACCATGTTTGATAATTATTCATGGTATACCAACTTACAATGCTTACTTCTGTGATTCTGGTCATCAAAACTTCAGTTTATGAGGAAACTGCTGGTTTAATGGTGAATGATCCTGTTCTTCGGACACACAAGGTAAATATTGGATTTGCTATCTTGATGCTTTCTCCCTTAGCTAGTTTTCCATGGGAGGGTTATGCACTGGCTTGTTATTGATTTCACCTTTTTTGTTTTCCAGCCATTGTCAGTTGAGCTAGGACCTGGAATTTTGGGGAATATATTTGATGGTATTCAGGTATGTAGAATTGGCAGACTAAACTACCCCTGCTTGTTTTGTCAAATGAGTCTTGACTTTCACCATTCTGTGTCTCATGCAAATGTCTTTTAATATGTTTGCAGAGGCCACTGAAAACTATTGCTAAAAGGTCTGGTGATGTCTATATTCCTCGTGGTGTCGCTGTTCCACCTCTAGACAAAGACATTCTTTGGGAGTTCCAGCCTAAAAAATTAAGTAATATGTTCTTTCATGCCTAGTTTCCTGTTTATTCTTGTTTTTCTTGTTTCCCTCTTGTTGGAGTATACTAATATTGCTTCCATCAAACTATTAATGTCTTGCAGGCGAAGGGGATCTTTTAACTGGGGGAGACCTGTATGCTGTAAGTTATCTGCTTCTCTAGGATGATTTGTATTTAGTGTTACTTGAGCTTTCACATTTTCTGATCCAGCTTGCCCTGTATAAATTTTCGTTGATGAGTTATTGATAACTTTATAAATGGAACTCGTTGATGCAGACGGTTTTTGAGAACAGTCTCATGGCACATCATGTAGCCCTACCTCCTGACGCAATGGGCAAGATTGTCTATATTGCACCTCCAGGGCAATACTCTCTGAAGGTTGGTTGTCTTTCTGTTCACCATTCCATGCCTTTTTTACTATGAAGCAGTCTTACTATGTCTGCGGCTGGTATTTAAACTAGATTAGTTTATGTACATATCCAGTTTCTTTAACAGAGTTGAATATTTGTAATGTGTACAGGACACTGTCCTGGAACTTGAGTTCCAAGGTGTGAAGAAACAATACACCATGCTTCAGGTTTGCAAATGACATTTACTTGTGTTGATAAGTTTTCATGATTGCCTCATATTCTAGTATGGCAATGTAGTTTAGAATCATTTGCTTATGGGTTCTTGATACATCTTCACTACCTGTGTCTGCTGAGTTCATATTCAACAAAACTTCTTTTGCAGACCTGGCCCGTTCGTACCCCAAGGCCAGTTGCATCAAAGCTTGCTGCGGACACCCCTCTACTTACTGGACAGGTGTGTAGTAGAACACGGCACATTATCATTTGTTTGACTATGAAAATCTTTGATTCTTCTGAATGTATTGATGTCCCCCCTTTCTTTTTCTTTGACAGCGTGTTCTTGATGCTCTCTTCCCCTCAGTTCTTGGTGGGACTTGTGCCATTCCTGGGGCCTTTGGTTGTGGGAAGACTGTCATTAGTCAAGCACTTTCCAAGGTGATTCTATGTTAATATTAAGTATGCTGTTGATGTCATATTTCCATATTGCATGAGATAACAAAGTTCATGAAAGTATATTTCACTGGTTTGCAGTACTCTAACTCTGATGCTGTGGTATATGTTGGTTGTGGAGAGAGAGGAAACGAGATGGCTGAGGTACCTTCCAGTTGCTTTGAGTTACCATTGCGTTTCTTCTCTTTGTGCTGTATATTAATCTAAACCTGTCCATACAGGTCCTTATGGATTTCCCTCAACTGACAATGACATTGCCTGACGGGCGTGAGGAATCTGTCATGAAACGAACTACTCTTGTGGCCAATACTTCTAACATGCCCGTGGCTGCCCGTGAGGCATCCATTTACACAGGTTTGATCGGCTATTCCTGTTTTGTGCATTTTGCTCATGTTCACTTTAACTGTTTCACATAATTGCTAGTCGTGCATGTTTTGTTGTGTTCTTAGTTTGATATCCTGTTTTAGGCTGTGTTTTGACTGATATGTCATTCTTTCTGACTCCATCTGATATTTATATATGTATCATATTTACAGGTATTACCATAGCTGAATATTTCAGAGATATGGGATACAACGTTAGTATGATGGCAGATTCAACCTCTCGATGGGCAGAAGCTCTGCGTGAGATTTCTGGACGACTGGTGATTTTCCTGCTTAACTTGTCAATTATCCAATTATTTCATAATAATTTGTTCTCGATGCTGTGAATTATGTGTATGCTGATACATCTTTTTACTGATCTGCTGATATATCTTCTGGTGGAAACTTAACTTGTAGTGCAAAGCCTTCATGCATTTGTCAAATAATGAGCTCAGAATCACAAACTCATGTACTTGTCTTTGTTTTATATAACCCATCTGCTTCTTAAAATAGATCTGTCCTGTGTTAAAAATAATTCTGAAATCGAGTACCCCTTAGGCCTTACCCATCAAAAAAGAACATCGGAAAATAAAAATGAAGGTTGTAGTGAATACTCCAGTCATTCATATGTTTCTATTGATTTTGTTAGTTTTTAACATCTTCCATTGTTTCCCATGTTTAGGCTGAAATGCCTGCAGATAGTGGGTATCCTGCTTATTTGGCTGCTCGTTTGGCCTCATTCTATGAACGTGCTGGTAAAGTTAAGTGTCTTGGAGGTCCGGAACGCACAGGTAGTGTTACAATTGTTGGTGCTGTCTCCCCTCCTGGAGGAGATTTCTCCGACCCAGTTACATCAGCAACATTGAGTATTGTACAGGTAAGATGTCTCTTGTATTCTGTTATTATTTATTAACCACTTTAGACAGGCATGGATCGGTAGAAATTTATAATGGTCGATGTTTTTGGACGTGCTTATTATGAGCCTATAACTAAAACTGGAGAGGAACCCGCTTTTTATTTACAAGTTTCCTAACATATCTGCTTGTTCTCAGGTCTTCTGGGGTTTGGATAAGAAGTTGGCACAGAGAAAACATTTCCCTTCTGTCAACTGGCTCATTTCCTACTCCAAGTACACTTCGGTAAGCAGTTTCACTGCTGGACTATCAGTTTTTGTCCTAGTTTGATGTCTCTGTTCATGGCGCTTTTGTGCCTTCTCTCAAGTCCATCTTTACTTGTTTGCAGGCCTTGGAATCATTTTATGAGAAATTTGATCCTGATTTCATCAATATCAGGACCAAGGCTCGTGAGATCCTACAGAGAGAAGATGACCTTAATGAGATTGTCCAGGTATGCTTCTTTCTTGTTCTTCTCTTGCTACTTTGTCAGGTTTCACCACTAATGACACAAAGTCTGCAACTTGGAGAGCTGTTGATTAAATGTTTGGACATTCTAGGTGTTATGTGATACTATCTAGACAGTTTTAATGTAGACCGGCCTGCTTCCTTGAATTGTATATCCTTCGTTTGTTATGGTGCTTTAAATTGATAACTTGCCCTCAATGTTTGCAGCTTGTCGGAAAAGATGCATTGGCTGAGACTGATAAAATCACTTTGGATGCTGCAAAGCTTTTGAGAGAAGACTACCTTGCTCAAAATGCATTCACCCCGTAAGCTTTTGTAACATCATTTCATTTTTTTTATTTTGGGGGGGGGGGGGGGTGCATTCCAGGGTTTTCATTCAACGTACCTAATCTTTTGAGCTTCCTGGAAACAGATATGACAAATTTTGCCCGTTCTACAAGTCAGTCTGGATGATGCGCAACATTATCCATTTCTATGATTTGGCCAACCAGGTATTTTGTTTTCCTCGAAATCAGAACAAACTTCTTAAGAATCAATTTCTTTGTTGGGGGTAAGCTGGCAAAGGTACTTATAATGGGTTCTATATATATATATGACATAATGGTTCTGGAGGATGAGGTGCCTTCAACATTGAGATTATGAAGACTAAGTTATTTGCTCAGGCCGTGTAGGCTGTGAAAAATTTGTTGAGTTTCATATGTTTGATGCTTTGAAATTGCTTTGTCAATTCCTAAAGGAAACCTTCTGACTGATTTTCAGGCTGTAGAGCGTGGAGCTGGTGCAGATGGTCAAAAGATAACCTACAGCTTGATTAAGCAGCGCATGGGAGATCTCTTTTACCGTCTAGTGTAAGTGGAAACTTTTCCTAAATTATTACACCCTTCGTTCCAAAATAATTGTCACTTAGTTGACTGTCACGTAATTTTGCATAGCACGTTATTGTATATATTGAGAAATTTATGGTCAAAATTTTAAAGTTTATTTGCACAATTTCCAAATTATATGGAACGGAGCGAGTTTTGCCTTCAAAACTGGATATCATCCAATTTTACTGGAACAGAAGCTGATATTTTCAGTATTGTTGGCTCAACAAAAAAACAGGTCTCAGAAATTTGAGGACCCAGCTGAAGGTGAGGAAGCTCTTGTTGGAAAGTACAAGAAGTTGTACGATGATTTGACCCAAGCTTTCCGCAACCTTGAAGATGAACTCCGATGATCTGATCATATCACATCGCGTCCATTGAAAATGCACCCATTTCTTTACTTCTCAGCATCCATCCAAGTTCTACTATGTGAATGTGGGCTTCCATCGTATGAGAGGTTACACAGACATCCATGTCTGTTTTTGTTTTTTCCCTTTTAGGGGGCTCGTCTTTGTTGTGTATGTGGTAAATTCCCAGTGGCACCTTGAATTTGTTTCAGTATCAGAATAAGTCCGCCGCGCGCCTTTCATGCTTGGTGGTGGAATAAGGTTTGTATTGTTGGAGTAGAATGTGGTCTTGAGGCTGTTGGTATCATCCTATTATCTATATTCTATGGCTATGGTAGAGCATTAGGGATTTGAACTTGTATTATTAATTTATTTCTTTGAGACAATTGAAACTGAATTGGTAAATCACTTTTGTATCATGTTCCTGCTCTATAAAGTTGAATGCTTCAATGGAATCTGCGTTGGAAGAAAGATAAGGCAAAGCAAATGTTACACAAAGTTGCACAGAAACTCGAGCTGAACATTCAAACTCACATCCATGCTAGAAACTTAAAACTAGACAAGTTAAGACGTTGGAGTAAAACTAGAAGCATGATATACTGAAAATGTTTGGAGTTTCTCTGTAAACCATTCATGCTTGGAATTGCTGACTATTTTCCCATGACATACCTGACAATCACTCCACTTGCAGATATGCAAATGAATAATTATACTATTGATAGTAAACAATCTAACATATACAAGTAAAATTTCATTTGGAGCAGAAATTTGGAGCACAAACAATCTAACACATTCTAACACTGTAGGGGACAACATCTCATTCCCTTTGTCAGTCAGCCACGATCGTTGTAGTAAGTGGTGAGCTCATAGGTGATAGGTGTCTAACCCGTCCCAATTGTTGATATCAGACGCAGTTATTATGTCTTTGTTTTTGTTTTTAATTTGTGTAATAGAGTGAATGAGATAAATTATCATCGAATAAATATACTATTAAAGAATAATTCCCTATTAAAGATATAATTGGTAAAGTAATTATTAGGAATATAATAACAAAATATCATAAATAAAATTAAATGTGGACCGGGAAAAAGAGATTATTGTTTCCATTCAATATAAATTATTGTATTAACCTATGTGTCAATCAAACTTTAAAAATTTTGATGATTAATTTCTTAACTTATACAAATACTGAAATACACAATGGTATATCATACAAAATAGTATTATTAGTTTTATAACGAAAAATATTATCATAAGAGTATAATGTTGTAATATTTTGATAAAAAAATACCATAACAAATTTTTGATAATACAAATTTTTAATATTTATTAGTAATAGTAATTAGTAATTATTTATTATTAATTTGGAAGCGATGGAGTATATATAGAGTTAGTTGAAACAGTGCCCATGTTCTCCTCTTCGCGAAACTACCCAACTCCATCAGAAACACCAGCGCGAAACGCAATTCTGCAAACTCTGTTGAGAGAGAGAGAGAGAGAAGATACAACAATGGCGTTGCAATGGATGATTCTGACATACATCATGGTCGCAGAGGTAGCAATTCTCCTTCTGGTGACATTTCCGACGCCAAAGCTTCTAAGGTCTCGTGTCGTCTCTCTTGTATCCCTCGCTCTTCAGCCATTGATGTTCATCGTCCCTTTCGCTGGCTTCCAGCTCCTAGGTATCGCTTTTTCTCTCCTGATTCTTTCTATCATCGCTTGAAGAAGATTGAATCATGGTGATCGAATTTCTGTTTTCATTTTCAGATATTTATTGGAAGAATGAACACCGATTGGAGTGCACATCTGAGATTTGCACCGCTTCTGAGAGAGATCGTTCCGAGAAATCGGTAATTTCTGTTTCTATAGCTTGATTTCTGTTTCATTTGTTCATAAATTTGTCGATGCGCATTCTGTTACTCTTGTCTCTGTTTTCGACTGTTTCCTGCAACAATTTTGAGGATTCTTAATTGCTTTTGTGAATTCCGGATGAACGAACAATTTCTTAGGGCTTTGGTGTGATTTCATTCGAGTTTTTCCTTGCGATTACTTCCATTAGGATAATCGAAAAGTATGGGAATCGTAAAAATGTGATTGGTGGTTTTGTTAATTAGTCCGCCACTTTGGCTAATTTTTGTTGCTGATGGAAGTTATTATTGGCGTTAACCTGAAGAGAGCTGAGTGATAGGTTGCTAACTTCCGTAAGGATAATCGAGTTTTGTGTTTCTTTATTCCCCCTCGTGAAGAGAAATACAGTTCTTGCAATTGGATAGTACGTTTAGACTTTAGAATTAAGATAATTCATTAGTGTGTTTTTGCTTTCTATTTTTGAATGTACTGAGAGATCCAGATGTTGAGCTTGAGATTCACCTTGCATGGAGTCTTTCATCTATTGGTTCTCCTAGCATGAGCTTCACCTTGAATGAATGTATTGAGCCTGTTATTTTTGTCATTAGTTTTTAGTCCGGTGGTCTGAAAATCAGTCTCTCAAGTCTCAACGAATGGAAATGTCTGTTGGAATAAAGTTGCCTACATCTGGTTTCCTTAGATCGGGCATATGCGGGATCCACATTGAGGATTGTTGTTGTAGGTTCTACAAACGAAGGCAGCTTGAGCATCGGCATTGCTTGCCCTAGATTTGCCGACCAAATTTTGTCCCAATTGCTGAAAATGCTTTTGTTTCCAAATTTATACTCACTCCGATTTTATTTAAGTGTCGCTACATTTTTTGTGTCGAAAACTTTGACCGTTATTTTTTTGATATATACAATGATTCATTGTACAAAACTGATATCATTGGACTCGTGGTAAAAAAATACTATTAGGGAAGTATAAAATCAAAAAATTTTAATAAAATATTATGTGAGAAATTATTGAATAAAGATCAACATTCTTTTGGGACGAAAGGAGCATTATTTTCAAATATTTTTTTCCCAGTTCCTCTCAACGTACAACCGTTCTACTCCCAATGCTTGTATCTAAATCTCCTTCCGCCTAAAGTGGTACAACCGTTCTTCTAGGGAGGGAAGAGGGAGGGGATGAAAATTGAAATGGGTTGTACAAGAAGAAATGAAGTTTCTTTTTTTCACATTTATAGTGTAACAAATCACAAATATTGTCAGCTTTCTTATTCTCATGCAAATTGTTATCCACAGATCTACAAAGCTCAGAGGAACGTGATCCTATGCCTAATGGTTTGCCTCCTCTATTGGTATTTACTACAACCTACCATCAAATTCTTCTGATCCAACATCCTATGCTTGTACAAATAACTGTGGCTCGATAATGAATGTTGATGTGATTGGTTGATAGGAGCATCTATCGTATCTGCAAATGTTACAAGGATCTCCAGAACTTGGAAGAGGTTGAGAAGAGGTACAAGAAGCTGTAGACCGAACTGCTAAGCCAACATTCTTTGATTTCAAACAAATGCACTTTTACTGGATTGAGTTCCTGCACTGTCTTCACTATTAGAGGTTTTACGTTGCCATTTAGATTGTTACAGGTTTTGCATTGTATCTGTAGTGTTGGTACATGCCGTTCTTCTGGATCTTGGGACCATTTTTACTCGGGTTTTCTAAGCCATAAAATCCATGTCTAACCGAGACAACTGAGTTCAATTTGCAAACAAAGAGCTGTAAAAGAGAGCAAAATTCAGTTGGCCTTTTGAGTGTTTATCTTTCAACACTTTCAGACAGACAGAGGTGACCTTTTTTTTTTTCTTTTGCTTTGGGGGAGGGTTTTCAAGTTATACGTTTATTTTTGGCTTTTTACACAGTTTTCAATAGGACAATTGCAAGTTTGCAATTCATTAAGGTTTGATCAGGGTCCTCAATTTTCAGCAGGATATACGTGCTCCAAAAAACATGTTTTTATATTCATTCTTAACACAAGTTTTCTTGAGTATATTATTATTATTATTATTATTATTATTATTATTATTATTATAGAAAAAGGTCCCACAAGTGTCAAAAGGCAAAATACAGAGATCCAACTACCGATAAAGTGATGGGTCCATTTAACCTAACCTAGTCCAATGTGTTATGTGTTAGATGGGTGCACTAGACAAAACTGGCCCATTAGTGAACAAAAAGAAACAAACAAACTTGTGTGATGAAATATCACCACTCACAAGATTTCCATTAACCCATCTCGCTTCACAATTTACAAAGATTTTTCTTTTCCCTTTTCACAAAGATTTGATGCTACATAGTAGATAGAAATTATAATCTTGGAAGAATCCTGCCGAATAGAAAGCTCAATTGCTAACCAGATATCAACAAAAGAAATTGATGTAAACTACAAAGTACACAAAACAAACCAATAAACAGCAATGAAAAAAAAGAGGACATTATTTTCTGCAACAGCTTAACAGCCACACAGGCTACTCTTCACAGCGTACCGAATCACAGAAACCTGAATCAGAGCGCAAACTACGCATGCATAATTGGATACAAAAGATTCAAAACCGGTCAAAAACCATTTATCAAGCGTAACGTCACACACCAATCTTTTCTAATCCACCTCAATATGATTTACATTTCTTCCACAAGCGTTTTCCAGGCAGCAGGCAGTGACAGACAGTTGACAGCAAATGGCTGTCAGATGATAAGTATCCTGTTTCATTGAAGTTGTGGCTATCTTTGAAACAAAATGGTCAAGTTCAGGACAATAAATCCCTATGGTTTCCAAAAGACTTACAGAGGTATTTTGTGTACTGTGCATTGTTCTGCAGAATGCAGGCTGCATAGAGCTTGGCAAATAGCAAGCCTAAATACTTGTTCTCCATGGTTTCATTATGGCTCAGGCTGGGTGTGAAGCACTCTATCAGACTGTCATTCTGTGCGGGACAATCATTCATGTTTGTTTTCAATATATATACACAAACAATTGTCAATTCATTTCCTAATAACGTGAAGTAAGAAACCGGAATGCAGTTCAGAGCCTGAGAACAGCGAAAAGGTTTAAGTAGAACCATACAGCTTGTAGTAAGCAATGCACCAGCATTAATATATTCAAATTGAGAAAGCAATCTGAAACAATCATTTGGAAGGGAGGTGACTGTATCAGATCAGAAGTTCAGAACCATAAAATACAGACGGGATTATGAATTCTTCCAACAGATTGCACCAAACATAATCAATGAGGTCCAACAGTGTTGTTCTTAAGGCGAGGTTCCATAGGAGTATTTAGCACCTCATGAACAAGTAAATATCACAGAAAAATAAATGTGTTTTACATCTAGACAACTTACATTAGAGACTCAATAGCAACTTCTGAGCAGCAATGCTTCAGGGAAGGTGGGGTTAGCTATCTGCATCCCTCCCGTCGGTTTCTCGGGCTTGGCGCACAAACTGCCCTCTCACACGGGGTCTCTGTTCTGCTAACTTCTTTCTGCTCTGATATCGCACCTATTTATCATGATACCAGAATAAACAGTCATATCCCCTTCAGCAACAATCAAAATGCCAATGTATACACACACACATACATATTAGTACCAAAGCAAAAGGAAAGCAAGCACCCAGCCGAAGTAAACACTGGGGTAGGAAGGGAGATTCTCATCAGGGACTGATGTTTAGGCCAATTGAAAAAGTGCAATTTGCAGTTTGGTGCAGGTCAATGCAATTGGCATAGTAAATTCAAGTATAATTGAATGCAGCTAACTGCAGGTCAATGTGAGTGAATTGAACACACATAAGTGCAATTGAATACAGGTGCAGCAGCAAATGCTCCAAAAACAGATCCTCAATAAACATTTAACATTGCTTATAGTTTGTTTGCAGGGCTGTAGCATCAATACAAAAACTGCTGTGCATGCTTGCCCTTCGTATGGCAACCTCCAAAATTGCTCAAACGCAGTTACAGTTCAGGGTCTGTTGTTTAGATTATTTGAAAACAAACAATTTACAGTTTACTGCAGGTAAACGTAGGTAAATGTAACAATGAACTTGACATGAAAAATTGCTCAAATGCAGGTATAAACAGGTATGTACAAGTGCAGGTCAGTGTGGGCACAGTTTCCCAAATGCTCTAGAAGAACATGCCCTCAAGAAACATAAGCATTGCTAATAATTTATTTGCAGGGCTGTAGAATCAATACAAAAACTGCTGTGAATGCTTACCCTTCAAACGGCAACCTCAAAAAACTCATGCCCAGTACTGAAAGAAAGAGTATTACCTTTTTCTCAAAGCATCTTTCTTTCCGCTTCTGGCGAAATTTATTTAAGGCAGCTTCCCTTTGGGCTGATCGGTTTTGGTCTACACCAGCCCTGCTACCACTTCCACTCCCGCTTCCACTTCCACTTCCATTATCAGCACCATCCTTTGTACCTGCCCCGTTCTCACTGACCATGTTCCCTCCTCCAGCATTCACAGCTGCACTACTTCCATTGTGCATATTGCTCCCATGATTACTTCCACTGGCACTCCCATTCAAACTGCAATTTGCAGCATTGGCTTCAGTCACAACTCTCCCGTTGTTGGAAGATCCGCATTGCGGGGCTGTCCCGTCCATCTTTTTCACAGACAAGTCCTGCTTCACATTATGAACATGGTGATGATGGTGGTGGTGATAATGGTGGTGATGCTGGACCTGTGTTTGCTGGACCATCATGTCATTTACCTGGGATGGAACTGCATTGTCCGGTCCAGCATCAGCCTTCCCGGATACCATAAGCTGAGGATTCGGCACTGGCTGAAAGGCTGATGAATGGTTAGGACAATTGACTGTTGTAGATTTCGCAGGCACCTTGTCAGCTGCTGCAGCAGGCTTTGTGAAAGATCGATTGGTAGTTGAGCCCATGTCGTTGTTATTGCTGCTGCTGTTTGAGTTTTGGTTGGGAGGAGATTCAGAATTCGATTGCTTCACTGCCTCTGAACTGTTATCCAGTGGAGAGCAACTGCCAACATTCCCCGTTTGACCCTGATTAACAGTTGAACCCGTGTTGTACCTGCGACAATTGGACATCTCACATTGTTCAGCAATGTTACACAGACTTGATCATTCGTAAAATAGGAAGTCCCAATACCCAGCATATGTACTTGAGGTGAATAAAGAGTCCAAACAAAGCAACATACTATTCAATATGTAAGTTCAAGATCTAACTTGGTCAGCCAACAACTAAGGTCTCAAGTTGGAGTCTCGTGAATAAAGAAAATTTGTGATGGGAAAGCTCCATATCTTTATGCCCAACAGTAAGCTCGACCTCTAGCAACAAACACATAGGACCCAAAAAAAGAAGGGGGAAAAAATTGATTCGTTCAAAATACCTTGTGAAAGCCGATATTTCAGAATGCCCAAGGACATTCTGCTCTGGAGCATTATTTACGGGAGCATCCCCCATCCTCTTCAGACTAAGCTCAAGGGAAGGCAAGTCCTTGCCATTTTCCATGACTTTATCTTTGCCCTTGGAAACTTCTGATAGCATAGTCTGTATCTTAGATCCCATAATCCCTCTATGATGTTCATCATTCCCAGCAATATCTCCAGCTCTGTTAGCAGACTGTTTAATCCATTCCCCTTTAGTTTTTTCACTGCCCATCTCCATCTTGCCCTTGTCTAAAGTTCGGGCATCTATTTCGGGGTCTAATTGTGAAACTTGGATTTTCTCAGTACTAGTTCCTGTAGTTGCAGTTCTGCTTGGCCCTTTTATCTGCGAATCTGAATTTCTTGGCATCCCAATAGCCAAATCTTTTCCCATTGAAACATCATCATGTTGATTATCTTGTACTCCATCTTCCTTCATGGATGCAGGGACCCAGCTGCTGGCAAATGCCTCGGGCCTAGGATAGATAACCTGAGCACAAGTGCTGTCAGGCGGATCTGCTAGTTGGTCCCAGGAAGACATCTTCTGAGGACTCTCAGGTTCTACAGCCCTCTTCGTCCACGAACTCTAAATACCAGGCATAAACAAGACGGATGAGTGGGACATTTTTTTTCGGCCACTGATGTATGACAAGTCCATGTTCGAAAACATAAAAGATAATACACAAGAAGCATCCATCTTCTCATGAATGTCACTAAGATGCAACACAACACACAAGTGCAAATATACCCCCGCCTAAACTCCAATACTCCATTACCCGCGGGGGAGGTCAAGCTACAAAATCAAACTACAATCTTCATACATAAGGCCCCACTGATGCCTGGGGGCAACATCATCTATTGTGGATTCACCTAACTGACCTAAGTAATAGCTCCAGGACCAAGCTATTTGGGATTATCTTATGTCCAGAAAAACTGTTATTGTGTAGACTTCTTTCCTCTGTTGCTTTACATATCCATAGGAGCTTGGGAAACATATTCTTGTACCCCTTGAACAACCCCCCCCCCCAAAAAAAAAAAACAAACAAAAGCACATGCGCACAACAATAATAACAACAAAATACCATGCACCCAAAAAAGGACAAGAAGAAAGGGACAAAAGGCCAAATGGCAAAACTCTTTAACTGGTTGGTTTTCAACAATCTCACATCCTATCTGTGCTTCAATTATCGTTTCCAGACATACAGCTAATCAATACTCTTAAGCAAGGTAAATAACTACATAATCTGTAATCATACATGCAGCTAATCAATACTCTAAGCCCACATTCTTGAGTCTAAAACTCTAAATTATGAAGTGGATTTGAACACTAAAAAACAGAACATTGTGACACTGGTGCCGTTATTTCCATACTGAAGGCTTCCATTATCGTTTCCGGAAAGACAAGCAACCATTAATGAGCCATAACATCATTCAAATGAGACATAACAAGCAAGGTCAATGATACCTGGGTGCCACTTCCATTGTCACTCCCATCCCGAACTAATAGACCAATACTTCTAGTGTCGTCGTCGTCGTCGTCACCGCCATCCTCATCATCAGCGTCATCGTTGCTGCCAGTATCATTGTGTGACTGCCCAGCATCCTTTGCTCCAATGGATTTTTCAGTCCGTATGCCGCTTTCACTCCCACTCCCACTAGACTAAATTAGCAAAAACAGTAGGGGAAAAAAAGATTGAAGTCAATAGAGTTACGTTTCAACTTGCAAGTGGCTCCCTCCACCCCAACACCCAAAAAAAAAGGAAAGAAAGAACAGTAGCTCTTGTGTGAGACTGTCTCGCCATAAATTCATCATGAGACGTTCATTACATGGTGGCTTTTTATGAATCTACTGGTGACTAATAATTCATTTGGGGGTGATTCTAGTATAAGTCATCCACTGAAAAACTATTAGTTACACTCATATTAGGAAGTCATTCTAATGTGACTTATTAGTCGCAGCAAAATCTTCAAAAGTCACCCCAAAAGGAGCAAGTTTCACCTAACTCTTTCTGTATCCAGAAGACAGAGTCACTTACACTGTGACACCTCCTCCAGACATGCTGCCAAAGGTTTTTAAGCTCATTCTTTCTTATAGGCTTGACCAGAAAGTCAGCGGCACCTTTAGACAAACACTTCAAGACAATTCCCATCGAATCATGAGATGACATCACTGCATACATAACACATGATAATGTAGCCATTATCCGAGACTTAAAAATCCACAAAAATTAGCAGAAACAGCAAAGATATTACGAGAAAGCTAAGAAAGAGCATCCCCACAGCGGATACATTAATTATTAAAAGCAGGAGAAGACTCACTAATTACAGGGGTATTCTGGCAGCTTTTGTGAGTCATTATCTTGGATAAGAGACCAATACCAGATAACCCAGGCATGACCACTTCGGTCAAAACTAGGTCAATCTGATTGTTCAAGTCTAATAAGATCTTCCACGCTTCCAGGCCATTTGACACTGCTGTGACTGCAAAAGGATTTATATCATAAGCATCAGAATGTAAGCTACATTAAAGGATGGACACTGATGTCAACTGCTTCACAAAGGCAAAATTAATGTCACAACATAAAAAACTGCCCCACTGCTCAACCAAGAAAGATCAACAGATAAGTCACAATAACCACAAAAGACGTACAGGCAAGAGCCATTTTCGTAAGGAAATAACAACTGGACATTTATAAGAGAAGTTAGTTATATAAATAATTAACACGACACCTATTCTACTCCCTATAACAAACGAACCACAGATGTGATATGCCAATTGAAATAAATGGATGACTCCAAAAGGCTTGACTGCCAACCAGTTCTTAACTAATAATAGCATGTCTTGGTGGGATTGTATATAAGTAGAAAATTTAAGTTGGCCTTTCCAGAATGAACAGTAAAGCAAGAGACCTTTAGCAACTCCACATACTAAAGCAGTGTCTCAGATCTTTTGCCGTTGATCTGGCCCTTAAATGGAGGAACTGTTGCTAACATGACCAAGTTACAAAAAGCTCATATCAAACACATAATCAAAAAGAACTAACTAGTTTCGGCCACTACCACCACATACACCACTGATCACAAATTCACAATATCACTTACTCCTTGTGCCAGACCAGCCTTTAGGCCCATTTTGTCCTGGTCTTAAGAAAGAAAGAACTCATTGTGTGGCCCACTCTATCTTCCAAGTTAGAAAACGTTCCATTATTGCAGATATGGGGCACATGTGAGGTATTTCAAAGATATTTTTGTTGTCATTTAAAGCAATGGATATAATAATTATCTGCATGCTGAGCAACAAATATAAAGACTAAACACTTCATACCCTAATTAAGTAGCTATGTCTGCATCACTTTCTACAGTGTTTTGTTGGCAAAAAGAATGAACTTGCACTCAGAATGCATCATTTGGGATGCTCATTAGAGGAATGAAGTGCACATAAGTAATATTTATGATTTATGAACACTTATCCAAACCAGCGCCATAGCTCATATGGCTACTAGAAGGATAGCAACATTATATAATCATGTTATGCACATGCTCATGTTGTCACTCACGCATCGGTCCATGAAAGACAGAATGAGGAATGATAAAAGTTCATAAGGAACTAGTACACTTGACACAAAAAAGGATGTTTTATCAGAATATCCAAAAGACTAAGCATACATCAAAGAAGCAAATTCTTTGTGTTAGGTTTGTTATATCCTATATAAGCAAGACTCTTTTCTAAGCAAGGCAGTTCCCTTTTACTTTTGCAGCGTATAAAGGAGTTGCCACTTGACAGCTCATGCTGAGTCAAGTTTCAGCATATACTATTGATTGTTCTAAGCCATACCCGGCACATTAACCAACTCATTCTTAGACAACATTTTACATTGTCTAAGAATCTTTTGAAGGTTAAAGGTCATCTAAAGACATTAATCAGTTTGAATGCAAAACCAGAGGCTAACACGCAGCTCTGACTCTCTGAGGCAACAAATGATTTGGCACCAATGATAGTGAGGACAATGCCAACAAACAACCCAAATAAAAATGTATCAATCAACTTTTAAAAAGTAACAAAAAATTAAAATAAAAAAAAACAACATAAAACATCATAGAGAGCATGCTTGTTTTCTTAAGAGATGATTACAACACAGACACAGAATTCGATTGAAAAAAGGACAAAAACCTGGAAAGAGGGAACTGACGAGGAGATGCAGTATAACCCAAATTGTCATCACTTGTCACAGCTTATCTAATTTTCAGACAGCACTTAAAAGTATTTAATTCCAAAATAGCTAATCCTTGTGAACTAGTTTTATGATCCATTCCTGTAATTTTGTCCATTTGCACAACAGAGGGCTATAAACCAGATGGAAGGAAATCATTATTGCTTAACATTATTACTGAAGACACCCTCCACTAACTGTATTCAACTGCTAAATGGGTTAGCCTATTGCAGCTTCATGGAAGCATAAGATTCGAGCTGGAGTGATGAAAATTATATGGGCAATGCAAATGAACATTAAGATATAGAAGCATCAGTCGGGAATCAAAGCTGCAGCAAGAGCAGCTCGTGGTCATAAGATCCTTGAACTCAATAATATAGGAAGCAGGAGCACCAAACTGGAGAATATGTGCTATGCTAGAGAGAGTCAAAAGAAAAAAAAAATCTGACAGCTTATGATTAATGAGTAAGAGTTGGCAGCCAGATATATGTTAGCCAGGACAAAGTTAAGCACGGAACAAGATTCTAGCAGATACATGTTTCACTAGCTAAACTCAGGAGATGTGCAGAAGGTAGCTGAACAATATTCTGCTCCCTCGTGAATAGGCAAATACTATGTTGATGAGATCCAATGTGGTGTTACCCTGTCTTCAATTGTGCTTGGTAGCTTGTGGCAGCATCAGAGGGCGGCAAGGAAAAATAGATACAGAAACACTTTCATCCTAAATTGAACCAAAAACAGATTTATCCTACACCCACCGGAAAACAAACAAAGCCTAGAGGGAAAGCCTTATGACCATGACTCATGCAGAAGATAGAGGCTGTGCATTTTTTGAGGAAAAGGGGACAATTATGAAACAAGAAAGTGTCTTTGGCAGGAGAGCTTTGCAATCTACATATGTTCTGAAAGAAGTACCACCACATTTGAGGGATATGCAACATCATGGTTTTTTCAATTATCATCCTGCCAAACACAGCAACTTTAGGATGGATCCTAAAGACACAGAGAAGATTCAAATGAAACCAAATGATATGCTCATACAAAAAGAGTGAATATGAGCCCTTTGAGTTGAGTGGTATGTGTGTTTGAAAAGTTCTCTGTCCAAAAATGGTTGATTTGGGGCAAATGACCCATCAAACAACCAGTTTGCATGTTAGATAAAAGAGATGTTCAGTAAAAACAGCTAACTCACAGAAAGCTCATATAGAGCTTGTTCTTAAAAGCTGATTGTGATGAAAAAGGTTAAGAAAGCATGTGTTGTTGCAATTTATTAATCCCTCCATTCTATATTATTTGTCTCTTAGTTGGCTGTAACGGTCTCCAATGTTACTCTTAGATTGATGATTTCTCATACAATTTTTTATTAACTATTAAGATAGTATTTTTCGTTAAAAATCTAACGGTAGTAATTTTATATAATAAGTCATTGTATATATTGAGAAATTTACGGTCACAATTTTTTAAGTTTGACCGCACAATTCCCAAATATGGCAAATGATATAGAACAGAGGGAGTACCAGTGTTTTGTGTCAGCTGTTTTTCTCTCTTTTTTCCTTTTTTTTTGTTAGAAAGAATGAACTAACTCACCAGCACATCCAATGAGCTCTGTAAGAAGTCAAAGACACCATTCTATCCCAGAGATTTTGTTTATAATTTTAAAATTTAACTAATGATTAATGTATGTTAATTTTACGCAATCAGTAACACTTTATATGCAATGTAAATTTAATTATTAATAAAGGAAAATTGAATAAATAATGACATAACGAAAATGATATGAGTCTTGGGGTAAAACTCTTATCATCACCCAATGACTGCATCCAAATGCAGATAACTGATAACAGGACCGTGGAGAAGCCAATTTTTTATATTAAAACTAGCTTTATCAAAGCTTTGTCCAAATATAACTAAACCAACCAGCCACTAATGATGTCCTCAAACATCAGCTAACAATTAAAACACTTGCTAATGACTAAAAACTACCAAGCGCCAATTTGCCAAATAGGCCCATGGTGGTTAACGTGGCTTGTAAAAGACATAAAAGGCATAAAGAGGCCTCTTTATGCAATGTAGGGCCATCAGCAAAACTGGAGTCAAGTACAAGCTTCTTATCCCAAGATGACATACTAAATGAGTTATATGGTACATGCTAGATTGATGACTTTAAAGATAAACCAACTCTACTGAATATCATATTAGGATCAGGGAACCATAAGTGAACACTCCTTTAAGTAATTGGATGACTTTTATCAATGAGTAATCAATAATCATTACAATTTATTTTACTACTGACCCCAGTATTCTAATGAGAATTAATTGTGTCTCCATGCCTATAACTGACTTTTTTTGATGATGCATTGGAACAAAATAAATGTGGAAGGAGCTGTATGTCAACTAAAGAATGTGTGCAGATTGCATAAAGCAGAAGAATTTGACTAGACATGGACAACAATTTGAAGATAACTGGAAAGTTCAACTCTGACGGATCATGGACAACAATTTGACTAGAAGTAAGACTCAACCCATTTTAATTGATTGCATCTTGCAACTGAAACAAAAGTCTCCATTAAAAGTAAGCTGTAACTTAGTAAGCAGCAGAACTTTTAAAGTGGGTTCTCAAGTTACTTCCACCATCCCTTTTTATTTGTCCACTTAACTAACTTTTTTTTGTCCCTTATTATTTGTCGCATTTATATTTTCAATAACAATTTTACTTATTTTACCCTTAATAAACGACTTCAAAACCAATAACTTAACAATAATTGAGGGTACTTTTGTTATTTTGATTCATTTCTACCCAAACTTTTGTGTTGCATTGGTTTCTCCACTTTCATCCAAAGTGATAAATAAAAAGGGATGGAGGGATATATGAAAATAAAATGCTCTAAATATGTGTCATTAAAGTCATCTTGATCTCCTCCAAGTACTCCTAAGGACGCTACCACAAATTGTTTCTACTTTCCAGCTAGATTCTGAATCAGTAAGCAATGGTCTAAAACTACGAGGCAATGGCAGAATGATGAAGGCCCACTTGAAGCAGCAAGAGCTATTCCCCATTCATTTGATTTGTTTGGACCAACTTGCGTGACACCTGGCATGGTACGTCCCTGGTTATTGGCTTTGGAAAGCTTTTTTGTAAGAAGGGCCAAGTACAAAGTTTTCCAAGCCATTCCCATGTTAATTTTTGCTATATGGATGAAAAGAAATAGGAGAATCTTTTATGGGGCTGAAATACATATTGAGTGTTTGAAGGATATTAGATCTACACTTTATTCTTTTTGGAGGTGGCTTTTTGGTCCTTTTTTGATGTTATTGATTTTGAAGATACTAGAGAGCCTTTTGTTGGGTTGTAGTTAGATTTTGTTGGATGAGTAATTCTCTTTATTTTTGGTTTTTTGGATAGCCCATTCTTTTGATAGAAGAACTGGCCATTTTGGATGCTTTTTTTTTTTTGCATCCGTTCTCCTAATTTCACCATTTTAATGAAATATCCTTTTTATTATGAAAAGGAGCAGCAAGTGCTATTGGTTTAAAATAAAATTACTGCATAAACCCATAAACGTACAGACATAAAATGAAATCAATATACTACATTTGCTTTGTGTGATTCATAGCAAGTCTTACTTGGCCTCTCCTCCCTTTGTTTCTTCTTTCCTAAATTTTCAATCCCTAAGAAGCATAATCAGAAAAGAACATATACAAGGCATGAATTAAAGAACTACAAAACCAGGGTCAAACCATGAAATGAAAGGGATAGGATGAGGGATAACAAGAATAATTACTAGGCTTAAACAATAACCCTAGCCTACAATAACCTCTAACCAAGCAGTGAATTCCCAGTCCTAACTACGCCGTCCCCACCGTCAAGCTTATCAGTCATCAGCGCCAATGGTATGCTATCTATAATCCAACAATTCCTCAAGATTCCAGCATGATCCATCTCATCCCTCCCATCCTTAACCTACACCTCAATCCCTATGCCACAAATTACTTTCTCCATCCCTGTCGCTAACGAACCCCTTCTCCGGCTATAGCAACAAAAAAATCCAAAGAGTCCGCTAACAACCATGCCAATCACTATGTTATGTTACTCAGACTGGGTACGAATGTCCAATATGGACAAGGATACAGGCGTTAGACTCGGCTATTTTTAAGAAACTTTGCATATTTTCATAGTAATTTGACATGTGGGTGTTGTACCCTTGTCTATGCGTTGAGGGTCCAACATAGACACACAGGCAAGGGAAAATGAAGACTTGGACTTACATCACTGATCACAAGGCTGTACACTATTAGCAAAAGTAAAAGGGCAAGGGAGGAGAAAATAGAGGGGCTTGGAAGGCAAAGGGAGCAAAAATGAATAATTGGCAACTCCAGGCCAATTTCTAGCATTATTTTTTCTAGTCTTTATTCTAATCATTGAACAATACATAAATGATATGATAAAAGAAATTTAAAGGAAAGAACTAGGAAAATATTTCTGAGAGGATTTTCAATTACTTCAGTAAACAATTGCAATGTTCAATTGCAATGTTTCATCAAAGACGCTTCAACTTAATCAATATAGGATAAACTACAGTAGTATTAAGCAATTCTTTTTCAAGAGACCTCTCGGCTAGAAATACTGATATCATGACTCTTTCTAGTCCTCTTCCATGATGAAGTTATAATCAGACCATCAATTGGAAACCCAAAATTACAGTAGTATTAAGTAATTTCATGGTTACATAAGACAATTCCACAGAAGTAAGAGATGCAAAATAATGATAAAATAGGAGAAAAATTCAGCAACTTTTATATAGTACTCTCTCCATCATCAAAACTATAGTCCACCATGAAATTAAGAACTACTTTTTGCGAGACATAAATCACAATAAATACATGTCTTTCACCAAGGCAGTTTAAAATTTAAGGGGACATAACATATGGAGATATGACTTAAATCAAATTAATCATGTTCTAATCAGACCAATTATCATGGATTTCAGAGAGGACAACACACCTTCATAGCTGCAGTTCCTCAGTAATGCACTGACTACATGACGCGTCGAGTCATCATTTTCGACAAGCAAAACTTTGAGAGATCTAAGAGGGAGAAACTTCTCCCATCTAACCACGGGTTGGGGTTGGGGCTGTGTTTGAGGCCTATGGATCTCAATTTCGGGCTGAACCGAATCCGCAGCGCCCCGGTCCTTATCATCTTGAATCGGCTCGATGATTTTCAATTCATCTTCCTCATATACACCTTGCCCTTGACCTAACCCTCCATCTCTCGCGTCCTTTTCATCTTCACCATTGATATCAATGCTTAGATGTTCTGCAGAGCCCTTGGTACCACCAGGAACATTTTCACTCATCTGAACAACCCTCAGCAACTCGATTCAAATTGACCAAATAGTATGAATACAACAGCAAAATCTGATTGAGAAATAACCCCCATGTATCTTTTAGACAGCCTGCACATCTTCAAAAGGAACTCTCCCTTTCCGCAAGCTCAAAATCTTCTCTATCCCTACATATTCCAATAAAAAAGGCCAAATTCTACATCAGCTATACAGGATAATCATATCAAACTAACCAATAAATTAAACAAACATACTCATCCACTTTCTTGATACATTCGAAATCACAACTTTCAGCAACTAAATCAAACCTAACTGAGATCAAGAACAACATCTATCACCAGAAAACGAAGTCCAACCCCCAATTTTTGGTCTAAAAAGCAGCACAATAGATCAAAACCCCTTCGTTGATGCTCAATTTCATCCAAAAACATACCAAACAAGTTTGACCATCAAGATGAAAACAGAGAAAATCAATTGAATCACCATTGCATCAAATTACCAACAAAAACTCAAGCAAAAGAGCAGAAATCAAGCAACGCCGACTAACAAAGCGAAATCCAGACACAGAAACAAAAGCTGTAAAACACCTACCATCATCTAAACACCATTGATGAGCAGCTTCGCAGCAGCAAAACGACCTCAAAATCTCCCAATCTCAAATCAACAAACGGATAACACAAACCACCACAAAACGATATCGAAATCAATTCACACAAAAAAACTTCCTAACAACTTCAATTTCGAGATTCAGGATGCCAAATTAGGGTTCCTGGAGTATACTATTAGGGATTCCAAAGGATAGTTCTCCTGCTTCTACTACTTGTTCTTCCCTCTTTTTTTAATTGTTTTGTTTCTTTTCCTTTTACTGGACGAAGAAATCGGGGGAAAAATACCGCTAAGGTAAGTTAAAGAGGCAATTTCCTGAATTAAATAATAGGAGGAGGGAGACGATGACGTGGAGGAGAGAGAGAGACACGTAGGATGACACGTAGGAAGATTTGGGTGACATGGAGAGAGAGATCTAAACCTGGGCTCAGAGTAACTTAACCCGGATCTGAAATGATCTCGGTGGATCCGATTCGGGACACGTGGATCATTTTGGGCGCAGTTAAAGGTTTCTTCGGATTTTAATAAAGTTTAACCAATCAGCTCTTTTTTTCCGGAATGACGAGTGTGCCCTTTGTTTCGTTGCCTAATTTCAGCCTGACTTCCACGTCAGCAAGAAAAAATCTAGCAACTTGCCCATATTAATATTTTCGGCGCATTTTAGAGTTTCTTTTTTGTTTTGAGGGGTTGTTTGGAGTTTATTTCATTGTTTTTAGCTGCTCCAAAAAATTTAGGTTTGGGTAAATTTGGGTTGGATAAATTTCGTTAATATTTAAATTTGTATAAAATATTCATGCTCAATGCTCAGTTTTATTTCGGGTTGAACGGGCTCGGACAAGTCGAATGAATCTAAACTCAGGGTAAAATCGGATTTGAACAATAGAAAAAGATAAAATTTATATTTGAATATTCAATTAATATCAAAATTCTGACAAAAACTTATGTCCAAACCCAATTTTATCGGGTCGAACAATTCGAATATTTTGGATCGGATAAAATTTTGTCAGCTCTAATTCTTTCTTTTCACCGCCAATTATTTTATCCTATCCAAAATGAATTTTTTTGTGTGTCTGAAACTAGAATTTTCATAGGACAGCTTTACTAAACAAATCTGTCAAAAGTTTTCTATTGTAGTGAAAATTTTAGGAAATTAGACTTTTTTTCCACTAAATTTCAAGATAGTGAATAAAAGACAAAACAGGAAAAGACATTATGACTGTAAGAAGTTTTTCCATTAAAAAATAACATTTCACACTAAATATGAAACAAACATTATTAGTGCTATTACTCTTGTAGGCATATTTGTAAGTTTTTCCATTGAAAATATAACTTTGCACACAATATAGAGGAAACATTTTTAGTGTTATATATGAGTTTTGCAGGCATATATATATAAAAACTATTTGTTGCTTTGTTAATTTTATATTTATTTTAAAAAAATGTTCAATTATCAACTATATAAGATGTTTAGAACCTCATATATCTTAACAACAAATTTAAACTATTTGTTGAGAATTTGTGTCACAAATAGGTTATTAGTTCATGTCATATGCATTTAAATATTAAAAAATATATAGTGGTGATTTCCTATTGTCCCCAAAAATCAAAATCTCACAAATAAGAATACATTAGATTCTCTAATGTCAATCAAATAAAGTTTGTTAAAACAAAAATAAATTCCTTATTATTATTATTCAACTTCTATAAAATTTATAGGTTGATATATTTTCTATTGGATCAGAAAATGCTGATAAAAAAAAGTACCAAAAACAAATACTCGAACTCCAACTATATATTAATAATTCAGTTTTATCATAATAGAAATATCCAAAACTGGGGTCACGACATTTTTCAAGTTCAAAAACCTTAATTAGAGAAAAATAAAGCACCCTAATATTACATAAAAGCAACTAAAAGTTGTATAATGAAAAAAAAAACTATAACACCTTCATTTTCTTATAACTATCGTCGAGAATTTCATATTAAGAACTTTGATTGTTAATATCTTACTCAAACGTGTCACGTGGGAGGTTGTTGTTGTTGTTGATTGTTAATATCTTAATTCATATAATGTTTTATAATAATGTGTTATAATATCAAAAAATATTATCAGAAAATTGTAATAATATTATCAGAAAAGTGTAATATTATATTTTTTATAAAAATATTATGTAAAAAATTATTGATTAAAAACGGATTTTAAAAATGTAAAAATCAGTTATACAAATAGAGAGAGTGTCATAATTTAATGTCAAACAATCATGATATCAGTTGCATTTTTAACAATGACCAAACATTGGGTAAAAGTTGACAACAACATCTTCCATGGTGTCTATAATTGACATTTCACTAGTTAGAGCATTATTGATTCAACTCAAGCTATCCATTTTACTATTTATTTTTAAAAAAAACATTTACAACAAAAGAAAAGAAAAACTGTCATCTTCTAGCCACTCCCCCTTTTTCTTCTTCTCAACTTTTTTTAAGGGCTTTTTACAACTTTATGTGTGTTATAAGTATTGTTATAGTATGGAGATGAAAAAATATATATCATTAACATGCAAAAACTGACATTTAAAATGTCTTTATTAACAATATCAAATAATCATTAACATGTAAAAATTAACATTTAAAAGCGTTTATTAACAATATCAAATAATTACCGTTGTCAAATTTTGAAAATCACAATGAAAGTACATAAGCTAACAATATTGAATCCGATTCATTATTTTTCTATAATTGACCAAATTAAGACCATATATATTAGATAATGGTAGAAAAACCTTATGATGCTGAAAAAATTCTAGCACCTTAACCAATTGCCATCCTCCTCCTTTTTTCTCACTAGTATATCATTGTGTATTATTAATTCTTCACAGTTTATTGCCAATATATGCTTTTATGCCATTTGTTATGGCCCATTTTTCGGTTTTATGTGTTTTATTCATGTATTATTTGTTAAACTAAATGATGGTAAAAAGTTATATTCATGATGAAATGGCCGGAGGTGACATAGCCAAATAATTATAAATTGACTCAAACTCAAATAGTAGTAAAAGTTATATTTTTCTAAAAGTTTGTCTAATTGTCACTTTTTAATTGATTATCACTATTAGCTGAATGGTTTATTCAAAATAAACTTATTGTTTTATCTTAAAAGCAACCAATAACAAATACTACAAGTCATAGTAAGGGTAAATATCAAATTGTCTAAAACAATTACAATTCATTGATCACCTCACAATATTCATAGATGAAGGTTTTAGTTCTTACTTCGATAATTTTAATAAAGAATTTGAAAGATAAAGATTGTAGCTTCTTCTTTTTATATAATCGCACCCTTTATCGATTTTGAAAATTAGTTTCGTAAAATATTTTTGTTCATAAGTGATGAATAAACAATGATCAACTACTATCAATTGTAGTAACTTACCTTTGCCTTTTCCATTCACAATATAAATGAGGTTCTTTATTGGTCTTTTTTTTTTTCAAATTGATCACAAAAAGCACATAAATGTGGCTAGAAAGTTACTTATACATTCATCTAAAACTTTTGATTCTCTATACATAAAAAGAAGTAAATTAATTGGTGTTGTTGATGCCAATCACCTCTTGCCTGAGTGGCAAGAGGTCCACTTTCTACCTCAGGTGTTCAGGGTTCGAATCTTGGGGATGACATCTCGTTTTTACCATTTCGAAGAGTGTTGTGGGTTGGAGTGGGGCCCATCGTTGGGCCATTGGCATCCCCCGTCCTGGTCCCGTTACAAAGGCCTGTTGGGTTATACCCATGAGATAGGGACCCGATGGGTTGGACTATTACCCTATGTTAAAATTAAAAAAAAATGGTGTTATTGATAAAAAATTTTAAAGAAAAACTTTTTTTAATTAAGAAGGTATGATAAAATGAAACTATGACAATAAGATATATTTTACTTTATTCAAAACCATTTCAACAAGAGTAATATTTACTAAAATATGGCTATATAAAAATATCATTTTATTTGGGATGTTGTTGGGAACACTTCTACTCAATTCCATATAGCAAAATAGAGCACATGTAAACTTTTTGATCTTACCTGATCCACTACAATTATATCTTATTTCACATCAATCACTAAGGAAAATAAAATGTGGTTGGAAAGGATTTATGTTCACTTTTCATCACAAATTTTAATTCTCAAGGAATAACTATATATAAGTTCAAATTAGTGTCACTCACAAAATAGCAATGACTATTTTGATTTTTAAGGCAATAATTAAACTTTATCAAAAATACCATCATATAACTTGTAACAATGAAAATATTTAATTTATTCAAACCATCTCAACACATGCATGTTAAATTAAGATTACTATTTTTTCTACGTAAACAAAATGAGTGGTTATCTCACAAATAGAATCTGACCATAAAGTTTCGAAATTTCAACTCAAAATCACTAAAAAAATACTTTCCCAATCAATATTGCTACATACATACATGGAAATAAAAGAAGTGGTCTCGTCACAGCACATCGAATCCACAAAACTTTTAAATTTTGATAGATAAAAAAGAAAAAAAAACAATAGACCTGGTAAAATTGACCCGAGACTCAAACTGGAAATTAACCAAACTCGAATGAATGGATGATCCAATTTTGACCCGAAACCGATCCGGACTGCAACCCGAAAAGTGACTCGAACATAGTGAATCCACAGGACTTTTAAATTTTGATAGATAGAAAAAACAAAACAATAGACCTGGAAAAATTAACATGAAGCCCGAATGGATGATCCGACCTTCACTCGAACCTGAAGAAAACCCTACCCAGAAACCTATCCAGGATGTAACCCGAAAGGTGACCCGATTAAGTTCCACACTCAAATGACCACAAATCAAACCAGAAACCATTCCACAAGAACCTACCTTGAACCAACCCAAATTGGAAAACGAGCTCGAACCCAAGTTGTCACATGAATGGATGATCCGATCTTGACTCGAAACCAAGTCAGACCGCAACCCAAAAGGTAACCCGAGTAAGATCTGAACCCAAATGATACCAAAATCAAACTAGAACCAATCTTCAACCGATCCGAATCAAAACCAATTTACTCATTTATCAGGTCCACAAACCATTATAAGAGTTAAAACGAAAACAAATAAAAAAGTAGAATATGTTATTCTTCTTATTACTATGTCTTTTGGCCTTAATAGTCGACTTCAACTCCACTGACTCCCTCATCCAAGAGAGTTGTCATGAGATTCTATTCCAAGGTTCTAAAGTCACCATGTTTCGACAAATACATTTCATTTCATTATTTCCTTGGCCCCAAAAACATGCATTTTCTCGTTACTTCTAAGCTTGCAAATACTACACTTTTTATTTTTGGGGGTTTCAATTTCAATTCATTCGTTAATTTGTCAGTCAGCTTGCTTTGCATCTTATACCATTCAAGTGGCTATCGTTAAAATGTTGTGTATCACCTCATATTTCTTCACTTTTTTATCTATTCCCTTCTACAAAAGTGCATTTCTTTTTACACGTAGAGTGGCAAAAGTGCACTCTTTTATGTGCTTTTGGGCTTGAGCTGGACAATAAAGTGCATTCATTAGATCGAATAAAGAGCAATTTGTGGACTCCCCTTGCCTATACTCATACTACTTCAATCTTACCCTTTATCCCTTTTTTTCTTTTCAAGATTTTTACGTGTCAAAAAGTGAGATAGTAAATTTTGAGCAAACATATGGTATGTGTTTTGGGTTCTTTTTTAACTTATTATCGGTCGTTATTTTATATGGGAGGTTGTTGTTGTTTTATGTATAATAAGTAGTTTACCAAAGATTAAAGCTTATATATTAGTAATTAGAGTTGATGATGGGTTGTGGTTGATGTTAATTATGATTATGTGTGTTAATGTAAGGAGGACTTTAGTTTGAAAAGCCCACAAACCATGAGAAATTGGATATATGTGATAGGCAAATTTTCGTCGAAAGTTCAAAATTCATACAAAATACGGTGCCAATAATTTTATTGAGAGACTTCATTGAGTTCAGAACTCCCCCTCTTAAAGAACGAACTACACAAGTTTAACAAAGAATGATGGAGGTTGTAGGCTTGGTACAATTAAGATGTATAAGATTTATGAATGTTAATTTAAACTCTTAACCAAGTAAATTTTAACAAGACATCATGAAAACTGAAGGTACAGTTCATTTTTAACCTAATAGTGACCTATTATGTATTTCTGATTTGTTTTTTTTTTATTGTTCGATGTTAAAATGGTTGTAAATAGTCCAATACACAAACATAAGAAAATAAAACATAGGCCACACATCCAACACATTATATTGTCATCTTGGAAAAGATTCATAGCTCTTTTTGAGCAAAAGGGAACACAAATAATATAGCCACCAAGAAGCTAACTTTTAACTTTAGATGCTCAAAACCCTAATTAAATGAACCATACAATGACCAAGATCAGTATACTGTGGCTGGTGTGACTTGAGACATGCATTGTAAAGAAAAAGAGAAAAGTTCTCTTCAAGAGAGAGAGAGAGAGAGAGAGAGAGAGAGAGAGAGAGAGAGAGAGAGAGAGAGAGAGAAGTAGATATAGTGCATATGGCTGTACTCAACATTTAGAAGCATATTGAACAAACTAAGGAATGCTTTTGTTATGAAAAGTTTCCTAACCATAAATTGGGTCAATGCATTAATCTTCCCTTGACAAGAAAATTGAGATATATTAGGGTTTATTTTTTCCAATATATCACAACTGAGCAAATTACTACTACTACTTATAGTTATTAATATATGAGTAATGTTAATGATTTATTGTTGTTTAAGTTAATTTTTATAAATGTTGGTGAGAACTGGTAAGTGTTGAATGTTAATGATAAATATTTATAATGAGTTGGAAAGAACAAGTCCTATATATGAACCAGTATGTATCATGCATGAACTATACTTATTTTAATTAAGCTTAGAGCACCTTCAATGATGAACCTGAGTTATACTTACTAGATGAGATGGAAACAGTAAGACCCACCATGAGAGTTAAAGTTAGACTCTTCATATTAACTTATTTTCTAATTGTGAGTGCGAATTTGGTTAAAATAATTTTTTTAAAAAAGACGTATGCTCTACATTTAATAATTTAAATATCCCATCATCGAAATAAAAAAAAAAGGAAAAACCACCGAGAATCTCGTCTTCGCCCTTGCACGTCGAGCATGAGTAATTTGAGTTATTCTCACTATAGATACTCGTGCGTCCTTGCTACCGCCGTGCCTTTCCCGTCCTCACCCACGCCACATCAATGTCATATCACTGTCAAACTCGCCATTACAGTTGCTCTAGCTAGCAATGAGTAATGTTTTTAAAATTTCTTCCAACACATTTGTAAGTGTTTATTAGTTGCCTGAGCTCACTTCTATCATTGCTAATAAATGTTCATGACGCATTATGTTTCAAAAAGTGACTAACAGAAATCCACACATAGAAGAAATACTGAAAGCATCTACATAAGAATTGTCCCATCTCAAAGGATAAAGAAATTAACCTAAAAATTAACGGCCATGATCTCAAAGTCATGACAACATTATGGATAAGAATTGAGATACAATGAAATGAAAAGAATATAACGCATCAAATGTAAAGCATATTCACAAAGCTTGACTCAGTGTTAAAATGCATGGATGAGAAACTTTTAGTTGAATTTTAAATATAATAAAATTAAAAGGAGCTACAAAATTTAGCTTCTAAATAACATGAGCCATAAATTTATTGTGAAATTTCTGAGATTTATGATAGAGGCATAGAGCTATGGAATTGTAAAGAACGGTCCTTTTTTGAATATTATTGTTAGCTTTCTACATTATTTGATAATTATTAGTTATTTTTTATTGGCTGTTTTTTATTTGAATATTTATGTTAGTTGATTTGTTAGCTAAGCATCTTTAAAATTATTTGGTGACATTAATTGTTCATAATAAAAGTATAGAAAAATACTTAAATGGCTAATTATAAACAACTAAGGAAAAGGTCAAAATAGGTTTCTGAAAATTAACTTTCTGAACAAAAAAATTCACTTTAAAGTTTATTTCGCCACAAAAAATTAATCAAATAATTCATTTACCCCAAGAACTCTTTTAAAAAGTAGTTTGTAAATACTGATAAAGTTCAAATTTCGGTTTTGACAACTTTATAATCATTTATTGGCTTAAATATTTGAACTACAATGAGTCCTCAAGATTCAAATTTGTGCATAGTTCCTTATTTTCTTTTTATTAAAACAAAAGTGCAAGTGATATTTGGCATCTAAAATTATAAAGGGTTGGTACAAAACAGTGATTTATTCTGAATTTGAAAGAATCATGTGAGGCCAGATCATGATCATTTGGGTTACAAAAGTGTCCAACTGTCTATTACAACTTGCCAGGGATTAGGGAGGGATTAAGGATATGAATGGTAAAAAGGCAGCAAACTAAAGTATTAAAATGTTGCAAAAATACAAAACAAAAATAATTTGTCACATTGGCCTGATTTTCTTAATTTGGCACTTAAAACTAGGTGCTCCTCCATCAATTTGTTGGGAATTTTTTGTTCAATAGGGGGCATCTGCTACAAGCCGCTCGGGTTCGACTCGGTTAAAGTTCGGCTCGGCTCAGGCTCGACTCGGTTAGGCTCGCTTAAGTATTTTAAGTATGAAGTTGGTGATGCTCTATGAATATTGGTAAATCATATATTAATTTGAATATTTAAAATTTAATATTAGAGTATATATTTGTTGTTTTTCTTTAGTTTTTTTAGTTAAGCTCCGTAATTTCAAGTATTAATGATTAAACTTTACTTGATTATACCCTTATTATATTTAAAAAATGAAAAACTATTTTCTATACAAGATGAAGAATACAGCACAAAAAAGTTAATATTATCTTTGTCCATTGACGCTAAAATTTATATTTTCTATAATATATTTGATGTTTCTAAAGTAAAATTCAAATTTAAAGGCAACTAATGATGCTGATAACGTCAAGGTTAATTGTAATTTGAGTGAGTCTTTGTGTTATTATCTCACTCGTGCCAAAAGCCAAGTGTTGGAAAACAGTACTTTACTAACGAGAAGGGCAAGATATGATCTATAAACCTGCACAGCAAATTATGTATGAGCTACGAAATTTACCAATTAGGTTATGATGGAAAATTTTCAATACAAAATTGCCATATGTTGATCTTTTTACCCTTTTGGGTTGACGGTTGGATCCTTATGGAGGCCCATTAAACTTCTCACTAAATTCTTTTAAGGCTTAGGTTGATGCATCAAGGAAACTTATAGAAAAAGATTTTTGGATAATAATATATCGATCTTTAACGGTATTAGATTGTAATATACTGATCTTTATTATTGACAGCAATATCCTTGACTTTTATATTTAGGTGACATTATTATATTAATAGTAACTAAAGGGATGGTGAACCGGTCTCCATGCCGACATGGGTGGCAGAGGGGAAAAAAATTTGTACAAACTCAATAACCTCGTTAACCCTTCCGTTTTTCTCATTAACACACATTACAAGACATTGGTTGGTTGTGTGTCCGGTCAATACGGAGACTGGTTCACCATCCCCTTAATCACTGTGCTAGGCCGATCTTTGTAACGTGGGTTAGTGAGAAAAACGGAGGGGTTAACAGGGTTATTGGGCAAGGGACAATTATTTTCCCTCCGCCTGTCACGACAGCACGGAGACCAATTCACCAGTCACCAACCCCAAATTATGGGTATAACCAACTCCAAATTATGGGTATTTTGGAAAGAATAATTATTATTTTATCTGAGGAAAAATAGGGAGAGAGATATTCTTGTTTCTTTTTTCTGTTAATTCACTACAGGCTTGAACAAAAACAAAAAAAAATAATGGAGGAAAAATACTTTTGGACAATTTTTTCCTCAATATTTGTTGTTGTAGTAGTAGAACTGAAGCAGAGAGTGACAAAAGAGTGCATGAAGAAGATCAACGTCCAATCAACGTTTTCAATTTGAAAATCCAGTGATAACAACTATACCAATGAACTAACAAACGCATAGAAAACATACAAATTTTGATAAACTAAATATTGCCCTCATTTCCATGCCACAACAAATCAACAATCACCATTCTTAACTCAAATATTCCATGCCACAAACTACCATCTCATTGTTTTGTGCCCTTCACCACTAACATACATTTTTGAATCCAACCCAAAAAAAAAAATACATTTCTTTTCAGCTGAACACAAATATCCACACTACAAACTCGAGCTACTAAAACTGACCCGTTTAGAATTTCAAGGGAAGACCGCCTATATCTCGATCTCAACAATCCCTGCATAAGCGACACTCACTTTGGGAGACTGGGAGTGATTGTCGTTTGAAATTCCCAACACAAGGGCAACAATTCTCAAATAGACCGAAAAATTTAACCCACGAAATGAATATAGAAATGGAGAAATTACATCATAGGATCACGAAAAAAGACATGATCTTGAAAATCACTACCCGGCTGAGATAACTCAGGACGATGCAGGTAGATACACAGAGCACTAAAAGCTATAATAATACATGCTTCATGCTTGTTTACGTTACATATGGTATACCGTGTACACCGCCATCTTCCTCTTGGATCACATCTCATGATGCCTGTCAAAGTGGACAGTTCAATGGTGAGAAATTGAGAATGCTTCTGATTTTTCCTAATTATTAGATGTGCATTTTATGTCTACATACTATAATGTTAGAATTTGTAGCATCAATCACAAGTTTGATGCAAATTGCTCACTCACCTGTGAGTGAGTTCATTTGGAGAAAATTATGGTCCAGTTTCATTCGGATTTTGTGGGTGATAATATCAGGAAATCATGGGGCAATAAACCAAAAACATAAACGGAACAAAGACAATATCGAGAAGGTTTATGACAGAAAAGGCAATAGAACCTGACAATCTGCATGTGCACTTACAAGTTTCAAGGCAAGGTTTTTTTGGCTCGAAGGTACACAGTTAACACAAATCTGGATTTTCAAGTCACGGTACTAATTTAGCTAATCGCTTCTCTATAATTAATTTAAGGTTGTGAAAAAGCTCTTGAAACAATAATTAGCTCAACATAACATGAATGGTCACTGCCAATGTTACAAACAAGACATCAAAGATGGGTCATGAAGTAATCCCCAAATACCTAATGGAAACCATTTGAACCATCAAAACCATGGGACAAGAGAAGTGAAAACTGCTCGTTCAAGTGCATAGATATTCAGGAGCTTTTGTTAGAGATATTAATATATAGAAGTTGAGAAAGAGGAAGAGACCTCAGGAATGAAGAAGCAAGATCTCAAGGATGTTTATCCAATTGTAAGTTCTCCAGAGCTTCAGAAGCACTAATTAATTCACCATCACCGTATCTCCAATTGTAATCAGAGGCAGAGGACCCTGCTCGCCTCTCTAACGGGGCCAACCCTCCAGCAACAGTTGATGATGAGGACTGTCCTCTGCCAGTATCTCTCGCCTGGGATAAACTCTGCTCAAGACAACACAGCAGAATCGCCATAAGACCCCCGAGCCTAGTAAAAGAGACAGGGGAGCCTATTCTATACATATCTGCAGAATACTGAAGTTACTAGCATGATGCAATTGGCAATTGACACTCACATGGAATCCCATTCCTAAACCCCCAACCCCCCCCCCCCCCCCCCCACACACACACACAGAGAGAGAGACAGAGAGAGAGAAAACATTCCATCCAAAACAAGGCTCGATATGAATTAGGCTAAGAGAAAATATGACAATTGTGTCATGGACACTTGTTTGTTCAGTTTCAATAAGTTCCACTGTCTACACACACACACACAAGTAAAAAGGAGGAGCCAAAAGTCATTAATCACGAGAAACATTAGGTTTCCAGAAAACAAAGATCTGTTCAGAAAAGAAACTGAACAAATATAGAATTCCCACTATATCAAAACTTTATACAGTCAAAAGTTCCCAAATTCGTACTTGATACCTACAGCATGTGTGAAATCAAAATTAGCAATCTTACGTCCAACACTATGGAAGCTGATTCTTTTAGACCTTATATCAAAAATTTTTCTTTTGTGAACTATGTCAAGGGTAAGCAAGTCATCCCTTTGGGCCTCGGTATCGGAAGTGATCACTCACAAGTTCTAGACAACAGGGAGTAAGGGGTCAATACCAAACTTCTCATGACAAGTGCAGCCCATGCCCCAAAATTTGCATGCATGAGATATTTTTGTGGGAACAACAACAACAATTCCTTGACGTGAGGTGTGTTTTCCAACAATCCCTAGTTTTCTTCAGGGAGTTTGGAAGGCAGTTAATTTAGAGCGTCCTTTTACTTTAAGTTCACTTTAATATCAAATACTTATCATATTCTCAATTTCTCATTTAGGAAAAAAAATGAAAAAGGCACAAAACACTTATCATACCTCAAACTTCAAAAATCCCTCAAGAACATCTAAAAGCACAGGACCACTTTCTCCGCTGCTGTTGAGATCATATCCATTTTTGGTACTGAACTCTTTAAGTTCTTCCTTCCAAGAATCCTTTGGCTAAAAGACAGGTGAAAGACAAAATTTCACCAACAAATGAGTATATTGAAGGACAAAGTGAACTTTTTTGCAAAAGATTCTCTCTGAAAAAAGAAAATATGCTTCATAATACCAGGTTACTCTCAGGAAGATACACTTTAAGTGTATGATCTAGCTGGGCCCAGTCTAAGTATTCACATACCAATGCAGTCAAAAGCCTCCCTGCATTTGACAAGAGCATGAATATAAAATTTGCAAATTAAGAGGGTTGAGGGTTGTAAGTGAAATTCAGATTTTCATTAGCACCAGAAAGAAGATATCCTAGATTCAGAAACAATTGCGGAGTATGTGACAAAAGTCACTCTGCAGGCAGGTAGAATAAAGCCTACACAGTTAATTATGAGCTACTAGGGTCAATATTAAGGAGTAACTCTACCATGCACTGAGTCCCCTGATACCTGAATTTCACCTGCAGAATAAAGCCTACACAGTTAATTATGAGCTACTAGGGTCAATATTAAGGAGTAACTATAACATGCACTGAGTCCCCTGATACCTCAATTTCACAGGGGAATCTTAGACTTCTAATTTTACCCCTACAAGCCAAAGGCCAATCACAAGACCTAGCAGCTTGTACCTACAGTCAGCTGATATACCATGTACCACTAAAGTTGTCATACACCTCCATTCCACTTCTATAGAACAAGCTTTCCAATCAACAAAACCAGTCAACTTTCTGCCATTTCAGGTCAATCTAGAATGTGCAAACAAACATGCAATGCAGCACCAAGCAATAGAAGCCACAGACAGCCAAGGGATACCCACGGAAAAACATGAAGAAAGAGCAGTACTGCTTAGACATCCATCACCCATAAGGGCATCCATTAGACCACTGCACCCCTCCCACAATAATATTTCTTTGCTCCAAGCGAACAAATAGCTAATGTTTGAGGTTCATGGCAAAGAAAAGGTTATCTATTCTTGTGGCTGAATATTGTTTAAAACACAGGACAAAGCCGAAGAAAAGACCATGGATAAGTTGTACACTGAAAAACACATCAACAAAAAACTAGCCTAGTTTGAGCATGAAATGATTGAAATCATCAGAGATGCCATTTGCATATCAAACACATGACTAACCTAGTTTGGCAGAGGGTCACTCTATATAATTTTTTTTGAAAAAAGTAAGCTGGCATGATGGCCCATAATAGACAGTTTTTCAACATTGCAAATGGAGCTGTCATGGTGAATGGGAAATCAATGGCCTTGTTGCCTTCTCAAGAGTCAAGATGTATGCTAAAATGGTCCTACTAAGCCAAGTATGACATCATAAACATTCCGTTTAATCAACTTCTATTTCCCAAGTTTGAGCTAACTAGTCCTCTAACACCGGAACTTCACATAAACCTGTCAAGCACCTTTCAAACTTGTTACCAATCTTGATAAATTCAGTGTAAGTAAGCACACTTTCAACCCCGTTATCGACCTTGACAACTTCGGTTCAAGTACCAATATATTGCCTAGATCATTTCTGTAGGCAATACTTCCATATCCATCCCAAATGTGGCAACGCATAACATCTATTGTATATCATCTAAACAAACATTTTCCAAACGAAGATCATTGCTTTCCGCATTAACATAAACTCTCTCTCGTTCCTTTTAATGAAGATAAGGACATGGCATAAACTTCCACATGCATCCCAGCTAATCCTTTGTTGCCAACACAACAAAACATATCGCTCACACAGCTCTCATGGCATCAAAACAATTCAGACAGCAGTTCTGAACAAAGGGAACACGATCGCAGATGATTAGAACTTTGAAGGGTTTCATATGTACCTGAAGGAGAAGCATGCAACTGCTTTGCACGCTCATTGCAGCTACCCAACAGCGCAGCAGGCAGGCCCTCTTCCTTCTCAATAACTTGGTCCTCCTCCTCAATTGCTTCAAAAACACTGGCTCTGAGCTCAGCCTAACAAAATCCCAGAGAATATCAGCAAATTATCCATCCAATTACCACACGTGAGTATGCTGGTTGGGCAAAGTGGATGAAAGCCTCAAGAGTCAATCATGCTCTATAAAGTCATAATATTAATATGCACGAGAACAACGTCTGACAAGTACACGAACCAAACTGCACAACCCCAATAACCGGAAAACTAAAATTTTTAAAAAAATGCACGTCCTAAGAAGCACATACACCATCTATGTCTTGATGAGTTTCTCGTAACCACATGGCCGACTCTTATAAACACTCTCACCCGAAAGTTGAACATGTACATGGCACAGCAATATTGGATTCTATTATTGATACCAACAGATAACACACATTATAAACAGACTGTTGTTGTTCTCATCCAAACAATACCTCTACAAAGCTAAAAACATCGGCAATGATGCACATCAGAATCACAATAGCACAAGCAAAATGCTATCAATCAAAAACCACAAAGATGCAGACCTCATTTTGCTTCCATTAATCGAAACCCTAGGTCCCTTACGCTTAACTTGAATCTAGAAATCAAAGGGGGCAAAAAACAACCCTAATTGCTAAACAAATAACTCCATTAGGATCTACACATCATTATCCATCTCAATTCCGCAGATTTCAAAACCCTAACGGAACGATTTCAGCAATGACGCCTGAAATCACATAAATCTATAGGGAATACAAGCGCATTTTGAATCAATCAGCTAGCAAAGGCAAACAACAAAATGCATCATAAGAAAATCAACAGAGCGATGAGAAAATTACACGGATCTTGGCGAGAACACCTTTCTTTTCAAGAGTGCGGGTGACTAGGGTTTTGAGGTCCATCATTTCTCTGGTATAATCATCCATTTTCGACGAGCTTGTTTGAGGATCTTCCTTCCTTAATCTTGGCGCGCTTCCAACCTTTGTTTGCTCTTTCTGGGGGTCTACTCTGATTTGCCCCTTCGCCTTTCTTTTGCTCCTGTTCCTAGTCCCTCAAAAAAAAATGAAAAATTTACTTTTGAAAATCATAAATATTTCCTCTTTTTTCATAGCATGTTAGAATCAAGATATATCTGTACGGTAATTAAGATCGGAATTAATCCACGTATGATCATGCATCGAAATATAGATAATAGAGTAATATCGAATATTTTGGACTACAAAATCGGAGGATTGTAGATCAAGATCGATATTTTAATAATTATGCGTACCATGTGTCACATAAATCTATACATAAGTCAAATTTTAAAGATTTTGAACGTTAATTTAACAAAATATATAATCACACGATCACCGTGCTCCACTACCAAGGTCGGCTTCCCCACCAAGGACAACCACACTGGAAAGATCACCATCTTTGACCACCACGACACAATCACTGTGCTCCACCACCAAAAACCGCCCACATTGCATGTTTTACTAACTTGAAACATTACCAATCAAGCCACCAATCACCACCATTGACATCCCGAACATGAACTCCACCATTGAAAAACCTGATTCCAACACAACCATCAATTCCCATCATCCAATTCAAACACAAATAATCACACAAGAGAAATGATGATCTTTCTAGTGTTTTTGGTGGTGGCAATGGTGATTTTTGGTGGTGGAGCAGAGTGGTTGTTTTGCGGTGGTCAAAGATGGTGATCTTTCCGGTATGGTTGTCCTTGGCGTTGAAATCAACTTTGCCGTCGTGAAGGATGGAGCAGGGGACGAATAGAAGGGGCTGACCTGCTATAACAG
Organism: Portulaca oleracea; assembly: GCA_029582165.1. NCBI lineage: Eukaryota > Viridiplantae > Streptophyta > Magnoliopsida > Caryophyllales > Portulacaceae > Portulaca > Portulaca oleracea. The sequence continues at coordinate 66,862 of CM055874.1, forward strand.
GTTATCAACAAGTTACAATGTCATTTATAACTAATTTGAAAAGTTAGGTGACAGTTTTGTCAGTTTTCAAAGTTCAGTGGCAATTTTGACGAAATTAGAAAGTTGAGTGACATTTTTATCCAAACACTTCACTTCTATATTACCGAAACCCTTTTGGTTTTGGGGTTTTTTCAATTTAATTTCCAAGTGTTTCCCTTCACGTTTTTGTCCAAAAGAATTTCGCGGGTCCGTAGGAATTAACATTTCGATAAACTTCAATTCATGTGGGAAAATGCATGCATTTAGATACCCACACCGTAATTACTTTTAAGATAATATTTTTTGTTACAAATTTAATGATAATAATCCCATATATCAAATCATTGTATTTATTGAAAACTTCACCGTCAAAATTTTAGAATTTAAACGTATAATTTTTAAAGAAAACAAATATTACCTCTGTCCCAAAATATTTGTCATTTGATTAAATTTTGGCCATTAATTAATCCCAAATTATAATGAGTTACAATATGAAACAACCGTTATCATAACTTTTGGTAAATTATTCTTCTAATGACAATAATTTTATATTTTAACTCATTATAATTTGTGAGTGATAGGACAAACATTTTAAGACAAACATACTCGTACAAAATAGAGGAGTAGATATAAATTATAATTAATCCGGAGATTATTATAATCCCCAAACATGGAATATAATGCAGGCCTGAAGAAGAAGAAAAGCCATGTTTCTGTTTCAGTCTTCTCCCTCCAAATTTAAAAACCCCACCATTCATTCACTCGATTCTCTCACACCCACTTCCCTTACTTTGTTAAAGTCGCTACCTTTTGCTCCGCCATTGTTGCTTCCTTCTCCAAAACCTCCAAAACCCTAGACTTCCATTCAACAATGGCTCCGATCGATCCCCACTCGTTCACCGACTCAACTCACCCATTCACCACCCACATCTCCCTCTCTCTCTACTTCGACTTCTCCTCATCCACCGTCCTCTCCTCCGCCGTGCTTTCTCTCTCCTCGCCGCACTCCGGCGCTCTCTCTCTAGACACTCGTTCTCTTTCCATATCCTCCGTTTCCGACCCGAATACCCGCGAGCCCATTCCGTTTACTCTATCATCCGAACCCGACCCGATTAAGGGTTCCCTGTTAACCCTAACCCTATCGAATCAATCGGAGGTTTTAATTTCGTTCAAGACTTCCCCCAATTCTTCGGCACTCCAATGGCTGTCGCCGCCGCAGACGTTCAACAAAACGTCGCCGTTTGTGTACACACAGTGTCAGGCCATTCATGCCCGTTCGATCTTCCCGTGCCAGGATACTCCGGCGGCCAGGATTAAGTACTCGGCGAGGCTTAATATTCCGAGGCCTCTTTCGGCTGTGATGTCTGCTCGACATGTTGAGAGAAGGATGCCTGTTGCAGGTGAAATTCTTGGGTTTTTTTTTTGGGTTGTTTAATGGTGTTTTTTTGCGGGGTTTTGTGGTTGAATTGGTGAAAGTTTGATTAATGCTTTGATCTATGTAGTTGTTTAGTGGTGAAATTCTTGGGTTTTAGCAGCTTTTTAATGGTGTCCACGTAGTAATTTTGCTGGGTTTTTGTTTTGATTGATGAAAGTTTGATTAATGCTTTGATTTATGTAGTTGTTTAATGGTGAAATTATTGGGTTTTAGCAGCTTTTTAATGGTGTCCATGTCGTAATTTTGCAGGGTTTGTGTTTTGATTGGTGAAAGTTTGAGTCTTGGTTTGTTTAGTGCATTGGGAGCTCTTTTTTGGGCTGATGGAGAAATTATTAGAAGTGTTTGATTGATGCTTTGATTTATGTAGTTTAATTAATGTTAATGGTGCCTATGTTGTTCTTTTGCATCTTTTATGGTTTAGTTGGTGAAAGTTTGAGTCTTGGATTGTTTAATGCATTGGTAGCTTGTTGAAAAAGGGGGGGGGGTTGATGAAGAAATTATTAAAGGGTTTGATTGATGCTTTGATTTTTTTTTAAAGTTGTTTAATGCTGCCCATGTTGTGCTTTTGCATGTTTTGTGGTTTTATTGCTTAAAGTTTGATTCTTCCATTGTTTAATGCATTGGAGCTTTTTTTTTTTTTTGGGGGGGGGGGGGTGGGTGGGTTTGATGAACAAATTATTAAAGGATTTGATTGATGCTTTGATTTATGTAGTTGGATTAAGTTACTAAATAACAGTAACACTGTTCTGGCAGAATTTGAACCAACCCAAAAATCGACCTGCCTGAAAGATTAGGGCTTTAAACATGATTTCCAAACCCTAAATAAACTCGACTCGACCTGCCTGCACTAATTGACATAAAAAAGGTTGGTGGAAGTGCTTATTTTTGCATTAGCAAGGTCATCCTTTTGTCTGTTTTATGGTTTAATTGGTGAAAGTTTGAGTCTTGGATTGTTTAATGCATTGGAGCTTGTTTTCAGGAGGAGAGGGTTGATGAAGATATTATTAAAAGGGTTTGATAGATGCTTTGATATATGTAGTTGTTTAGTGGTACCCATCTTGTCCTTTTGCCTGTTTTATGTTTTAATTGGTTAAAGTTTGAGTCTTGGATTGTTTAGTGCACTTGGAGCTTGTGGGGGCAATTGGTTCATCACACAATGATGCATTTTATGTCAGTCTCATATTTCCCTCTGTAAGAAATGTTTTCTCTTCTTTATGGTGAAGACTGAAGAGTTTTATAGGGTGTCCCATAGCTTGACAATCCAATATCTTTTTCTATCGCTATTTGCTCAAAAAGGTTTTTGCTTTGTCGCTGTGGACATTCTTGTGATATTGTTCTTAGGTGCTTCATCTGATATACTTTTGGGTCCAGAATTATGATACCGATTATTCCCTTTTGTAGGTGAGGTGGCTATGGCATGCGATGATTCGATGTGGTGTGCAGAAGATAGAGTGGTAGAGGAATTTGTGATGGAGCAACCCATACCACCATACCTGTTTGCCTTTGCCGTTGGCGAGATCGGCTATAGAGAGGTCGGTCCAAGGACAAGGGTGTATGCCGAGTCAGCACCTTCATTGTTGGATTCAGCTGCAAGGGAGTTTGCCGGAACTGAGGACATGATCAGGCAAGGGGAAGCGCTATTTGGGCCCTACGAATGGGAAAGATTTGATCTGCTAGTCCTGCCTCCTAGCTTCCCGTATGGAGGAATGGAGAACCCTAGGATGGTGTTTTTGACACCGACAGTTATTAAAGGGGATGCGAGTGGAGCACAGGTGGTGGCGCATGAACTTGCTCATAGTTGGACCGGAAATCTCATTACGAACACAAACAATGAACACTTTTGGCTGAATGAGGTACGCATGGCCTTGTTTTGCTAGTGTAAGATATTGGACATCTCGTGGTATCTTTTTGTTCGTTTCGTTAATTCTTGCAATAGAGAAACATTTGGAATAGACTTCATATTGAAATAGCTTATGTGAAGTAGCCTTTTTGGTCGTCATATTATCTCATAATTGGACTGTATTTGTTATAAAGTGTGTATTATCTTTTAAAAGAAGTTTAGTACAGGTAATCTGGTAGTATCTATGAAGTTCACCGGGCAAGCGTTTGGATGAGAAATCACAAAGACATTATGTGAACCTAAGCTTATATTCTTGGGAAAATTTTCAGGGTTTCACAACTTATGCAGAAAGGAGAATTGTTGAGGTGGTGCAAGGTGAAGATAGGGCAGCTTTGAGTACCGGCATAGGGTGGAAGGGCTTAAATGATGAAATGGAAAGATTCAAAGACAACATGGAGTTTACAAAGCTAAAGACAAAGCAAGAAGGAGTGGACCCAGATGATGTTTACTCTCAGGTTCCGTACGAGAAAGGTTTCCAGTTCCTATGGCGTATTGAACGTCAGGTATGCTTGTTTTGTTTAAACAGAAATCCGGGGATCACTAGCGTCTGCAAGCATAGGAGTTAACTTTTCACTAAAGGTTCCATTTAGTCCTTGGAAAATGAGGCGCAAAGAAAATTTGTGGAAAATGATTTCTATCAGAAAAAGAAGCAAAAAAGTGATGGAAACTTACATTGGTTTGGTCATCAGCGATTTCTAAATCTTGGGTCAATTGGAACCAGTTTCTCTAAATTGCAAATTTTAGGGCTAAGATTGCTAGTTTCGACCCTTCCATACCCCGCTTGGACAGGATTTTGAAGTATTGGTTTTGGTTTTGGTATTTTCCTTCCAAATTTTGTAAAAAGTGAGGGGAAAGTATATATGGTAGGTTAAACGAGACGGTGGGGAATTGAGGGAAGGATTGGTGGGAAAGATGGATCTTTTGATGTTGGATTAGGGAAGTGGATAAAAATTTTCTTTCCATTTCATTTTCCAAGAATCAAACATACCTATGTGGCTCGGTTGGTTGATTTTGCAGATTGGAAGACCTGCATTTGATGAGTTCCTCAAGAAGTATATCGCTACGTTTAAATTCAAATCAATTGACACTGAGACCTTTTTGGATTTCTTGAAAGCGAACGTACCCGGCATAGAAAAGGAGGTCAATTTGGAACTGTGGACCGAGGGCACCGGAATCCCGCCCGATGCTTTGGAACCGGTATCCAACATTTATACTAAGATTGTGTCGCTTGCACATGAGTTTAAGGACGGACGAATGCCGAGGGAGGATGAAGTTGCAGACTGGGGTGGCCAAGAATGGGAGCTTTATTTGGAAAATCTCCCGAAATCTGTTGAAGCTTCACAGGTACCTTTTGCAAACTTTTTTGTGCATATTTTAGGATTTGCATGTTGTCTTTATATTGGATCATTTCTCGGACATGCCACCCTATTGAGATCCAGGATGAGAGCCCACTTCAACCAAGGTCCATTGTAACAAAGTTAAATGAGGTTCCATCCTAAAACCAATTGGCGTTAAAAGGAGTAGTTCATTTGACTTATAAACCATGATCTCTCTCTCTCACTTTAGATTTCCGACGCGGGTCGTTTTGACTCATGGGTGAACCTCAACACCTTATTCTTGAGGTTGTTTGCATCCATAAATCGTCAAACATGGAGAAATATTTGATTTATCTTCTTCAAGAAGTCCATATTACTATAGTGGATCAAATAAGTCTCGTCATAGCAGAATTTGACCCGACCCAAAAATCGTCCCAAACCCGCCCGGAAATTTAGGGCTTTGAACACGATTTCCAAACCCAGAATGTAAATAAGCCTGAAACCGATCTGTACCAAGCTCGACCCACCCACCAGAACCCACATGTCTAAATAAGGCATATGGTTGACTGAGTATCGGTGTCATCTCCTTCATAATATTTGATAGTTTGGAATGTTACAGTAGCACTGAAAGAAAAGCACAACTAGACCACCATGCCAAGCTACCTTTACCCATTGCCCTAGCTTTGGTCACAAACCGAGCTTGGGCTGAGCTGAGCCCGAGGAGGTTTGCAAGCCTGCTCAGCTCTGCTGCAACCCTAGTTCCATTTGCCTTCGATGGCCAACTGGCCCTAAAATGTATCATAAACGTTCGAAATGCAAGCCGACATCCATTTGTTTCACGTGTCAGATCTCAGCACTGGACGCACGCTACCATCTGTCAGAATCAAAGGACTACGAGGTCAAAGTGGCGTTCCTTCAACTCGCCATCTCAGCAAAGTGCCGAGATTACCATGGCGAGGTTGAGAAAACCCTGAAGGAAGTCGGTAGGATGAAGTATCTCCGACCCCTCTATAGCCACCTCGTACAGGGCAACTCCAAGGAAGAGGAAAAAGTTCTCGCGCAAAGGATCTTTGCCGAAGCTAAGGAGTGCTATCACCCTATTGCTCAAGGAGTCGTCGAGGCCATTTTATCCAAACATGTTTAGAAGAAAGGCTTTCGATTGGTACGTATTTAGTTTTAGTTGACTCCTTCACAATTCTGTTGTACTTTGCCAACTTATCCTGTTTAGTTTCTTGCTCCTCATTGCTGTGTAAATTAAACATGCTGCATATTGTTATCTTTTGCTTTTTTCGGCCATTGAGCATGTTCATTAATAAGATTGCTTCTATTTTATCTTGTGTATCAAATATGCAACCAATAATTTATCCATATAAACCGAACCCGGTTTATCTGGTGTCACATATCTTATTTCACCAGTTCATTACAAGGAAAACATACAGACATTTAACATAAAAACCAGAAAGTATGTCACAGGATGACAGGAACATATAACCCTCTAATAGTTGCATTCAACATGTATTAATTTTATATGTAGATAGTGCTACTGGCTACTGCTATGAAAAGATCTAAACATCACATTCTTCTTCTTCTTCTTCATCTTCTTCTTCTTCTTCTGATCGAAAAGCACTTGGGTGTTCTCTTAGGGTAGACCATCTGCATGTTCCAAGAAATCAAAATTTGCAACAGTACATTAGAAGCTTTCATTATGACAACTACTACAAAGGAAATACAACCGTGTCGTTAGAACTTAGAACTGAGCACTCTATGTGGATGAACATATAGATCATGTAGATAATCATTCACATATCTTCATAAGTTTGCTGAAAGCCTAATTGAATACCTACCTATACAAAAAAGGTCCTAATGCTGGAGAAAAAGGGAGTAGATTCATACCTCGAACAAGGTCCATTTTAACTTTCAGGAGCTCAACTGATGCATCTTTCAAGTTTATCCGGTCCTGGGGAGACTCCATTGAACATGCAACTCCAATCTTCATCATCGTGACCACACAATTTATCCATGTTGCAGCTTGTCTTTGAGTCCTGACATTGTTTAGTACATGACCCTCACTGTCCAACAGTTTTGTATCGACAATCTGCATGACCTGATTTGGCAAGGCCATCTTGACATATGCGTGAAGGTTGAGTCCTTCCTCGAACATCTCATCAATGGGTCTTTTCAGTGTCATTATTTCTAGCAATAGAATTCCGTAGCTGTAGATGTCACTGGCAATCGATGGATCACCTCCGACGCCATATTCTACCAACAGATCAAGGAGACGGATGAGTACATAAAAAATAACTTTTCTTTTGTTAGGTAATAAGTGCAAGAAACAAAAAAATATATACCTGGAGCGACATAACCAATCGTTCCCTTTATAACTCCAGTTGAAGTGCTCTGATTAGGATGCAAGGGTTGTGGAAGAAACTTTGCCATCCCAAAATCTCCAACGTGAGCAACCATGTCATTGTCGAGTAAGACATTGCTTGGTTTTAGGTCACGATGAACAATTGGCACTTCACAATCACAATGGAGATATTCAAGCGCAGAAGCCACATCAAGAGCTATATTTACTCTCTGAACAAGGCTGAGATTTCTGACTTCAACTTCTCCAACATCATCTCCCTCGTTGCCATGCATCCAACTCTCAAGGCTTCCACCATGCATATACTCATACACAAGAGCCTTAAAATCATTGCCTTGATAATCAATACTAGAGCAAGCAGTTATCACACTCAAAAGGTTCCTGTGACGGACATTCCTCAGGGCCTCACACTCTGCCACAAAGCTCTTTGCAGCACCTCTCTGTTGAAGATTCAATACTTTCACAGCAACCATCATCTGGTCATGCTCAAGCACTCCTTTAAATACAGAGCCAAAAGTACCCGCACCTATAAAATTTGAAGGCGAAAACCCTTCTGTTGCCTTTGACAACATCTTGTAAGTCACCTTCAAGAAAGGCTCCCCGAAAGATGACACCGGCAAAGAGGGTTGTCGTCGCTTTCTTCCACAATGAATGCAGTATAAGGATACCAATATTGCCACCCCAACAAGTGCACAGACACAGGACATAATCAACTTCAACCTGAAGGAGACCTTTGCTCCCTTTACTTGTTTTACTGGACATCTTGGCAAATGAAGTTGAAGAATACCCCCGCAAAGGTTTGGATTACCAACAAGGGATATTGCGCTTATATTCCCAAAAACACCCCCTGTTGGAACTTCCCCGTCAAAGTGGTTGTACGACAAGTTTAAGTATGTCAAGGGGAATTTTGACAAGAATGGGGGAATAGGTCCGGAGAAGTTGTTATGAGAAAGATCAAGCTTTTGGAGACTTGTAAGAGAACCTAGTGACGTTGGAATACATCCATGGAACATATTTCCCTGCATGTACAAGTAAAATAGGCCGCTGCAGCTGCTGATAACACTGGGAATTTCACCTGACAACTTATTGCCACTGACAGACAACCACACAAGATTTTTCTGCTGACTGACCTCAGAGGGCAGGGGTCCTTCCAAGTGGTTGTGACTTAAACCTAATTCAACTAGGTGAGGGTAACCCTTAAACAAGTTGTAGGGTATGTTTCCACTGAGATTATTTAGATCCACATACATGTAATTCAAATTTTGGCAATTTCCAAGTCTCGAAGGTATGCCCCCTTGAAAATAGTTTAGCTGCAGAAAAAGCCCGCTTAGCTTGGATAAGTTTCCTAAAGAACTAGGAATAGTTCCAATGAACACGTTATTTAAATAAAGTTGTTCTAGTTGTTGGAGCTTACCGATTTCTCTCGGAACTGTTCCCGAGAAATAGTTGGATCCCAGGTATAACTCGACAAGTTTGGAAAACCGACCGATACCAGCGGGAATTCTCCCAAATAATGAATTTTTTTCAAGATCTAGATAATTGAGCTTAGCTGAGAGATTGGCAATGACAGTTGGCAATGCTCCTCCAAAGTTGTTACAACATAAACCAAGTGTCTGTAAATCGGTGTGGTTGGCTAGAGAATACAAGAAACTGAGGTCATCAACATCGCCACTTCCAAGGGAGTTCTCTCCTAACTCCAGCCACTGCAAATGCTTCAGATTCCCTAAATTCCAGGATAATTTCCCCGAAAATTTGTTTGTTGAAAGGTCGAGTAATGTAAGACTGGAGATATTTGAGAGCGAGACTGGCAAAGGTCCCGTGAAGTGATTCATGTAGAGTAAAAGAATCTGAAGATGAGGAAGTGTGGATGCTATGTTTTCGGGAAGGCTTCCATGGAGTTGGTTTCCATACAATGCCAAGGTTCTGAGGGAGGATAGATTATAAAGGGAGGAGGGGAGTGTGCTGGTAAGTTGGTTACTCCCAAGTCCTAACCATACTAGACTTTTCATTCGACCAATGGCGTCAGGAATAGTTCCCTCAAAGGCATTCTCTCCTGCATCCAACGTTTCTAAAGAGGTGAGGTTCTGAATGGCGCTAAAGATGGGTCCACTCAATTTGTTTGTGCTGACAGAAAGAAATGTAAGCATAGAGAGAGAACTAAACTCTAGAGGAACTCTACCAACAAGAAAGTTGTCTGTTATAGAGAGTGTTTGAAGGCTAGAGCAATTAGATATGTTGGATGGAATTTCACCAGATAGCAAGTTATCATACAAATAGAGTAAGAGCAACCTTGATAGGAAGCCTATCTCAGCTGGAATTTGACCTCCAATTGCGTTGGTAGAAAGATCGATAGAGTGGAGGAAACTGAGGTTCCCTATATACGGCGACATACTTCCCGCCAAACCTCTTGACGAGAGATTCAGCTCAACCACCCTTGGATGGCGATGCCCGCATGTGATCCCTTCCCAGTGACAGTGATCAAGAGAATGATTCCAAGAGCTTAACACTCCGTGCGGATCTTTTAACGCACTCTTAATGGCCAGTAACGCAACACGGTCAGTCTCGTTTCCACTGGTACTAGAAACAAAAGGAATAATGAAGATGGTAATTATGAGGAGCACAAGTATTGGCATGCTTCTTTTATGATTATGAGTTAGAAAGGAGGGAGACAACATGATTTTGTGGATGTGAATTGAGATGGTATGTGATTTGCAACTCATCAGAAATATATACATGAGTGGTACGTACTATTTAGTGTGTATATCTACCTTCCTAAGTTTGTAGAAGACATTGAAAATACGAAGGTGAGCCCAGGCTCACCATGCATTGTGAGCCCCGGGATTCCTTTTTTTTTTTTTATTTGTAAATATAATAAAGTTTCTTTTTGACTTCAATATTTTAATATATTTGGAGTTTAAATTTTTATTTATCTATTTTTATTTTTATTTTCTATGATTTGTATTTATGAACATTTTGGTTAAAGTTCGCGAGCATTGTAGTATAAATTCATGAATATCCATGTTACAAATTATAAAATTACATGGGATATGTTTGTGAGCATTCAAACATTGGTTTATGAGCACTGTAGTTTAGGTTTATGGGTCTTTATATTCTAGTTGTTAATTTTTTTTTATTTTTGTATCTATCAAGAATTATTTTAAGCAGATGTATAAATTTATTTTTTATTTTTTGATTTTCTTAATTTTTTTCTATTCCAGTTTTAAAAAAAGAAACAATTATGCTCCCGGGTCCATAATGCTCCATGCGGCCTATGCAATCTTTTTCTTTATATTTTTAATTTCCTTTTTTTGTGCAATTTTTAATTTTTCTAAAATAAATATAATAAGGCTTTTCTTTTAATATAATACTTCAATATATTTTATAATGAGCATTGTCGTTATAGGTTATGAGCATTGTAGTTCTACTTGATGAACATTATAGTTTTATGTAATGTGCATTGTAGTTATAGGTAATGAACATTGTAGTAATAGGTAATGAGCATTATGGTTTTATGTAATGAACATTGTAGTTATAGGCAATGAGCATTGTAGTAATAGGTAATGAGCATTATGATTTTATGTAATGACCATTGTAGTCATAGGTAATGAGCATTGTAGTAATAGGTAATGAGCATTGTGGTTCAGCTTGATGAGCATTATGGTTTCATGTAGTGAACATTGTAGTTTTGCTTGATGAACATTATGGTTTTATGTAATGAGCATTGTAGTTATAGGTAATGAGCATTGTACTAATAGGTAATGAGCATTATGGTTTTATGTAATGAACATTGTAGTTATTGGTAATGAACATTATAGTAATAGGTAATGAGCATTGTAGTTTTTTTTTTCCCCACGGGTAAAACAAGGTACACCAACATTTAGGGGACCCTTCTGTCAAGGCATCTCCCCAAGTTATCCGCAAGAATAATAAAAGAAAAATCCAAAGAGGGGCTACATCTCCAAAGACCCACCGAGTTTAGAGAGTGGCCAAATTTTGCCATCCAATCTGCCGCTGAGTTTGCTTCTCGATAGATGTGACAAATAATGGAGTCCTCCAACTGTAAGAATAGTTTTTTGATATCTCTGACAATCATGTCAATGTGCCAGGGCATGAAGATGACACCTTGGATAGCCTGAATCAAGATAAGATTATCCCCTTCAATCTGAATACTAGAGAAACCTTCCTGGATAGCTTGTTGAAGACCGAATCGAAGAGCCAAAGCTTCCGTCAACAGGATTGAATGAGAATTAACTGGCGTTGCACCCGCTTTTCGTAGCTGGCCCATATGGTCACGAATGACAAAACCTATTGCTGACCCTTGTTGGTTTTGAGAGCCATCAAAGTTCAGCTTTACCCACCCAAACTGCGGTTGATTCCACCTAACCTGGATAGAATTGTGGTCGCGAGACCCACTATGAATGCGTTGACTTTGATGAGAGTGGAGGTGATCCTGGATAATAAATCTAGTCTTAGCTCGCCATTCCGCAAAACATTTCTTGGCTCGAACGATGACCCTTGAGACGTTGAAGATGGAGTTGTTGAAGACACACTCATTTCGCTCCTTCCAAATGCTCCAGAGAAGGTAGAAGGCTCTCAGGAGCTCATTTGGAGGAAGTGAATTTTTGAGCAATTGTAACAAACTGCTACCTTCGTCGTTTGTTGGCCAAGTGACAACCGAAGGAATCCACCCATGTGATTTGGCCATATCCCAAACCTTCCTTGTGAAATGACACTGATGAAAAATATGACTATCGGTCTCTAAATCTTGGAGGCATATTGGGCAACATGGGTCCAGGATGATACCCCCGCGTAATAGGTTACCCCTAAAAGGCAGACCATTATGAAAAATTCTCCAAAGGAAAATTTTTAGCTTCGGTTGAATGTCTAACTTCCAGATCCAATGTCCTTCCCATTTGGGCCCTGGGTCTAATTCATGACATAGCCAGGTGGCAGACTTTGTTGAGAAATCACCATTTCCAGTAAGGCCCCAACACAGTTCATCTTGTTCCTCCAAATTTGGAATAGGAGTCTGAAGCACCATCTGGACTAGAGACTCTGAGAGTACTTGTCTTAGCTTGTTTTGGTCCCACTCTTTATTAATAATGAATTCGTTAACAGTCACTTTACTTCCTTGCCGAGTAGTGGACTGATTGGCTAAGGTAGATAATGGAAGCTGATTGCACCAATTATCATTCCATAAATTAACTTTTAGCCCATTGCCAATTTTCCATCGAAAACCTTTTCTGCACACCTTGTATGCTTTGCATAGATTTTTCCAGACCCATGAGTCTGACGACTTTGGACTCTTCAGAAACCCTTCCCCGGAACGGTTGTACTTAGCTGTCATTTGAGAAACCCAAAGGTTGTCTTTATCGTGCATCAATTTCCAAACTAGCTTACACTGAAATGCTAAATTAACTGCATGTGTTTTACAAAGGCCAAGGCCCCCTTTGTCCTTAGGTTATCATATCTTGTCCCATGAAATCATAGGCATTCCTTTCTCGGCCGAGTTTTTCCAGAAAAAATTCCTGTTAACTCGATCTAGACTGTTACAAGTAGATTTTGGCATAAGGAAGCATTGCATAGTGTGTGCTGGTATGGACTCCAAATTTGACTGGATAAAGATTGTTCTCCCAGCTTTGGAAACTGAGTTTGCTTTCCAGTTTGAAAGATTTTTTGAGGCCTTATGAAGGATGGGTGAGAAGAGTTCCACTTTATTGGTTCCACTAATGGACGGACAACCAAGGTACTTACCTAAAGATTCTTTTACCGGGATGTTAAAAATTCCCTTGGCATGATCAATATAACTGTGATTAGCTTTTGAGGAGAAAATTATAGTAGACTTATGGAAATTAATCAATTGTCCAGATTGATTACAAAATTCGTCAAGAATACTCTTGAGATTTCTACATGATGATTCTGTACCTTTACAAAAAAGGAGACTATCATCAGCAAAAAGTAAGCAGGGGATGTTTATGCCTGAGTTACACACTTTGATTCCCAACCCGTTCTTTTTGTCGAGGCTTTGGTGTATGAGAGCTTGAGTGAGGACTTCCATACATATAAGGAATAAATAGGGCGATAAAGGGTCCCCTTGTCTAAGACCTCTGGTTGGTTTTATTAACCCACAAGATTGGTCGTTAATAATTATTGAGTAGGACACAGAGGAGACACATTCCATTGTCCATTTTATCCACAACGGTGGGAAGTCCATCTTAGTAAGTGTTTTTTCTAGGAAATCCCAGTCTACTCTATCATATGCTTTCTCCATATCCAACTTTAACGCTATCCAAGGCTTTGCAGCCTTTGATTGTTTGAACTTGTGCATGATTTCATGGGCAAGAAGAACATTGTCTTGGATTTGTCTATTCGGGACGAATGCACTTTGGAAGGGACTTATAATATTATTGAGAGTTGGCCTAAGTTCAGCTTGATGAACATTATGGTTTTATGTAATGAGCATAATAGTTATAAGTTATGAGCATAGTAGTTGTATAGTATGAACATTGGTGTAGAAGCTTATGAGTATAATAGTTATAAGTTATGAGCATAGTAGTTGTATAATATGAGCATTGGTGTAGAGGTTTATGAGCATTGACCTTGTAGGTTATGAGCATAATAGTTATAATTTATGAGCATAATAATTAGTAATTAAGGTTTATGAGCATTGACCTTGTAGGTTATAAATATTATAGTAAAAAAATAAAAAGCATAAAAATATAATATTACACAAAAAAAATAATTAAAAAAAATAAAAACGATGGTGGGCGCTGGGCTCACCAAACAACGTACGTCCGAGCTCACCATCGTCTTTCTGTATATCCAAAAGTACGTACAAAAAAATTAAATTACAAAATAATACAAAGAATATAATGAAAATAGATAAAGAAAATTAAAATTAAAAATACACGAATGAAAAGCATAATTAAATTGAATAGAAATTCAAATTTAAAATATAATGATTTATAAATATTGTAGTAAAAGAATAAAAAACATGACACACAAAAACATTTAAAGTGTAATATTACACAAAAAGAACTATTAAAAAAAAGTAAAAAAAAAAAAGAGAAATGATGGTGACCGCTGGGCTCACCAAGTAATGTGAACCGGGCTCACCATCGTCCAACTGAGAAGACATACGGTTACATTGGGAAGACTTTGACTTAGTCAATTTTGTGCTCTCTAAGAATGGTAATCATCCTGGAACCCGTTTGGTATACATTGAGGATGTGAATGAGAAATCGCAATGGGAATGGGAATATGTGTTTATGAATTCTCAGGTTCCTTGATTTATTTAAATAGAGTGAGGTACTAATTACTCCCTCCGTTCTTTTTTATCTGTCATTTACGGTTTTTTGTGTCAATTTTTAATCAATAATTTCTAATATAAAACTTTTATAGAAAAATATAATATTATACTTTTTTAATAGTACTTTTTATTACGAATCTAATAATATCAATTTTGTATGATGAATTATTATACAAATTAAGATATTAACGGTCAAAATTTTTGCCACAATTCCCTAGGCGACGGATAAAACAAAACGGAGGTAGTATATACTAAAACATCCTTGATTAATTTAAATAGAATGAGGTACTAATTATAATATTATTTAACTGTGAGAATAACATTGATATTTAAGATGGATTATGAATTCTCAGTATTACTTACCACCCCTCCCCTATGTAATAGTTTAGTTATCTTTTGTATTGAAAATGATAAACATCTTGACTCAAGATGACTCTTAATCATCTTGCATTTCTTCTAAATTACTAATAAAATTGATTGTAAGTGTATTTAAATCATTCTAAAGGTATGTTTCATTATTTTCAGGATTACTATAACTTATAAACAATTTAAAAATAATTATTTATTTATATTTATTTCATAAACATAAAACTATGTATAAAATGTACATTTTCTACTATGATTGATAAAATTAGGCTATTATTATATTTTTTGACCTAGCTAATAAGTATTATATTATTATAATTGATAAATATATATATAATTATTAAAGAAAATATTAATAAAAGTTAAAAAAATATGAAATATGAACAATTTAAGATGGTTAAGAACCATTTTGACTCAAGATGGTTATCATGGTCCCTTTTGTATATCTGCTCCAAAACCCAATTACACTGGAATTTGGCGTTGGTGAATGGTGGCATGATTGGATCCATGAAGTCTTCAACAAGTGTTATATGACACACTTTGGAGTATCTATCTAGGTCATAAAAGCTATTAAATCTTTAAAAAAAAATCAATATCTATTATAAAATTCATCATAAGTTATATCAACATTATAGCCCAATTCATCGAGATCTTTTAAATTTATCAACTTTTCACATAAATTCATCGTATAAAAAATTGACATATTTTAACATATATGGTACATCTAGGTAGATGGACCATACTATATAGTTTGCAACTTTTCAAGGATAAGTTGCTAGTATGTTTTGTAGCGTAATAGTCTTTCCATAGCGTATTTTCTGGGAGTTTTCAAGGACTAGTTGCTAGTCCTGTATTGTAGCATAATATTCTTTTCACAACGTACAACATGACAAATAAGCCAATAGTCGTTGCCGCTTTTTTGGAATTTTTGAAATTATACCACGGAAATTAACTTGACTTGGATCACTAGGAGGGCTACAATGTTTACTTCCTACAAACAACACCAAAAGCCTAATCTTATAAGTCTATGATAACTCCTGGGCGGGGCCAGTTTTGCTATGGAACAAAGTAAAAATCCGCATAATTGGCCCCCCTTAGGAATTAGCATTAGACTTACTCTCCCTGTTTTATATTAATTTTTATATTTGGAAATTGTATAGTCAAATTTTAGAAGTCTCGATCATAAGTTTTTCAATATATATATATATATATACAATGACTTGTTATATAAAACTACTACCATTAGAATCGTAATGAAAAATACTGTTCTAAAATATAATATTGTAATTGTTAATAAAATATTCTATAAGAAATTAATTATCAATCAAAAGGTAATATTGAAAATTGTAATAGTCAATTAAATGACAATTAATATGAAACTGACATAGTATAAGATTGGGTTTTTGGTTTTGTGTGTAGGAAGTAAACATTGTGGCCCTGCTCCTAGAAATGAAGTCCATTCATATATAATTTTCTGAATATAAACCGTAGAAATTAAGTCCATTCATACACTGGATCAGGCTGATTTTAGCCTTTGGGATTTCAACCAACCCATCTTACAAGTTAAACCGGTCTTCGGGTGACTCCATTGAAGATTTTTTTTTTTTTTTTTGCTGAAGATACAATAATTAATTTTCTGGACCTTTAGCGTTTAATGTTAATTTTTTTGACCTTAAAAGTTTGTGGGTTGAATAAAAAAAGTTTGCATCCTTTCTTCTTTTTCTTCCTCTCTATTTGAATTATAACTTTAATATTAGTTCTAAACTTAGTCCTGAAAGTCAGAGCTACTTAGACCCCTAAGTACCCTGCGGTTCTTTGGGAGTAATCTAAAATGTATTTTAGATCCAAGGGTACGTTAAATACATATTAATTACAAAGGGAATGATCATGAGAGGTAAGATGATCATTATAATGTGTATGTCCACCATAGCTATTGCATGAGTAAGATGGTAAGTAAATAAAAAATAATAGGCAAAGACAACCCAAATTGGAAATGGAGGGGCTTTTCCTATTCGACCCACAAATTTTAAGGTGAAAAAAATTCACATTGAAAACCTTAGGTTCAAAAAATTAATTAATTACCCTATCTTCCGAGGTCACAAATAACAAAACACCCCTCCATCGGTTAGGAGTTCTAACATTGTTGTAACTTGTAACGTTCATTGGAGTCCTAATAATTTATCAAGGGTTCACAAATTAAACTTTTTTGGCATAGAAATTAATTTTCCTGAGGTCCAAAATGGAATTGTACGTGGTAGCTATATGAACTTCTGGTATATGTCGGAGCCAATCTAGTTAAATAGAAATTTAGCAAATTTTAAAGTGATATCGTCTCATTAAAATTAAAATTATTGTAAGATAGACTTTTTTAAGAGTCATCTTTTTTATATTTATTTACGCGTGATACGTCTAATAATTTAACATATGATAACATTTATTAGTCATCTCAAATAAATCATGGCTGCTACACTCACACCCATGAGCCATTAATCACCACACATGACTGTATTTAAAAATCATCAAAAATTGTACATCCCACGATGGGGCTTATCCCATATAAGATTTGCTGATAAACTAATTGCATTATTGAACCACATATTTCAATAGTGAACAACAGTCATATATTTGACAATCAAAAGACATGGCTATTGTGGTAAGATTGCCTCCACTTCCACGACACATACTTTTTTTTTTTTTATATGTATATAGAGAGATAAAAACGTGAAATATAGCAAGTTAGCAACTGAACATGTATAATAAACCTCCAGTAGTTGCATAAGATTAAGTAGTAAATTCATACGTTGATATATAGTGCTATATATGAAAGGGTCTAAACATGACATGCTTATCTTCTTTGCTTCCTCAATCATCTTTTTCATTTCCCCTCATTTCATTCTTCTTCTTCTTCTTCTTCTTGAGGAAGGAAACTTCTCAATCGAAAAGCATTTGGGTGTTCTGATAGGTTAGACCATCTGCACGTTACAACGCAAGAATGAGTTTAGAAGCTTTCAATTTGACATAATTAACAAGTGATTGATCGATGAGAGTTTGAACTTGACACTCCAGGTGCTCCTAGTTACAGCTCGATCTTGAGTACGTTTTCAACGTAAGGCCAAAGATCATATATTAGCTATAACACTAGATAATGCAAAATAGAGAAAAAAACATTCATCATTGAACATGTTAATGCAGATCGATAACATATATGGATCATAATCAACTTATAGCAGGCTTAATTCATACCTCAAACAAGGTCCCTTTTAACTTTCATGAGCTCAACCGATGCATCTTTCAAGTTTATCCGGTCCTGGGGAGACTCCATTGAACATGCAACTCCAATCTTCATCATCATCACCACACAATTCATCCATGTTGCTGCCTGTCTTTGTGTCCTGACATTGTTTAGTACATGACCTTCGCTGTCCAATAGCCTTGTATCGACAATCTGCAAGACCTGGTCTGGCAAAGCCATTCTGACATATGTGTGAAGGTTGAGTCCGTCCTTGAACATCTCATCAGTGGGTCTCTTCCGTGTCATCATTTCTAGCAATAGAATTCCGTAGCTATAGATGTCACTGGCAACCGATGGATCTCCTCCGAGGCCATACTCTGCCAACAGATGACTGAGATAGATGAGTACTAAAAAAAAACCCTTTTTTAATTAGATTGATTAGTCCAAATATAAGGTCCCCCCCCAAATGGCCATATTTCATGATCCACATTCCTATGCCTCATAATATTCATCCAAGTTATACTTCAAGTGTTTAGACTTTAGATGCAGTTAGATTTCAAGTTGCATGATATTTATCTAACAAAATTTGTGTGCAATATGGTAAGAAAAGAGATAAAGAGAACAGAGAATGGCTTAGAGTAATTTGAATAAGTGTGAGGTGGAAAATACCTGGCGCAACATAACCGATGGTTCCCTTAACTCCTGTGGAAGTGCTCTGATTAGGATGCAAGGGTTGCGGAAGAAACTTTGCCATCCCGAAATCTCCAACATGAGCAACCATGTCATCGTCGAGTAAGACATTGCTTGGTTTCAGGTCGCGATGAACAATTGGCACTTCACAATCACAATGGAGATATTCAAGCGCAGAGGCCACATCAAGAGCAATATTTACTCTCTGAACAAGGCTGAGATTTCTGACTTCAACTTCTCCAACATCATTTCCCTCGTTGCCATGCAGCCAACTCTCAAGGCTTCCACCATGCATATACTCGTACACAAGAGCTTTAAAATCATTGCCTTGATAATCAATACTAGAGCAGGCAGTTATAACGCTCACAAGGTTCCTGTGACGGACATTCCTCAGGGCTTCACACTCTGCCACAAAGCTCCTTGCAGCACCTGGCTGTTGAAGATTCAGTACTTTCACAGCAACCGTCATCTGATCATGCTCAAGCACTCCTTTAAACACAGAGCCAAAAGTACCCGCACCTAGAAAATTCGAAGACGAAAACCCTTCTGTTGCCTTTAGCAACATCTTGTAAGTCACCTTGAAGAAAGGCTCCCCGAAAGATGACACTGGCAAAGAGGGTTGTCGTCGCTTCCTTCTACGATAAATGCAGTATAAGGATACCACTATTGCCACCCCAACAAGTGCACAAACACAAGACATAACCAACTTCAACTTGAAAGAGGTCTTTGCTCTCTTTACTTGTTTTGCTGGACATTTTGGCAAATGAAGTTGAAGAATGCCCCCACAAAGCTCTGGATTAGCAACAAGGGATATTGCACTTATATTCCCGAAAACACCCCCTGTTGGAACTTCCCCGTCAAAGTGGTTGTACGACAAGTTTAAGTTTGTCAAGGGGAAATTTGACAAGAATGGGGGAATAGGTCCGGAGAAGTTGTTATCAGAAAGATCAAGTACTTGGAGACTTGTAAGAGAAACTAGTGATGTTGGAATACGTCCATGGAACATATTGCCCTGCATGAACAAGTAAAATAGGCCGGTGCAAATACTGATAACACTGGGAATTTCACCTGACAAATTATTGGCACTAACAGACAAGAACACAAGATTTTTCTGCTGACTAACCTCAGGGGGTAGGGTTCCATCCAACTGGTTGTCACTTAATTCTAATTCGACTAGGTGAGGGGAACCATTAAACAAGTTGCTAGGTATTTTTCCACTGAGATTATTTTGATATACATACATATAATTCAAATTTTGGCAATTTCCAAGGCTAGATGGTATGCTCCCTTGAAAATAGTTTCGTTGCAGATAGAGGTCACTTAGCTTGGATAAATTCCCCAAAGACTCGGGAATAGTTCCAGTGAACATATTGTCTTGTAAATAAAGTAGTTCTAGTTGTTGGAGCTTACCAATTTCTCTAGGAACCATTCCTGAGAGATGGTTGTATCCCATGTATAACTTGACAAGTTTGGAAAACCGACCGGTACTAGCAGGAATCTTCCCAAAGAGTGAATTGCTATGAAGCTCTAAAATTTTGAGGTTAGCTGAGAGATTGGCAATGACAGTTGGCAATGCTCCTCCAAAATTGTTACAACATAAACCAAGTACCTGTAAATCGGTGCTGTTGACCAGAGAATACAAGAAACTGAGGTCATTAGCATCCCCACTTCCAAGGGAGTTCTCTCCTATCTGCAGCACCCGTAAATGCTTTAGATTCCCTAAATTCCAGGATAATTTCCCCGAAAATTTGTTTCCGGAAAGGTCGAGCATTGTAAGACCGGAAGTATTTGAGAGCGAGACTGGAAAAGGTCCTGTGAAGTGATTTCTGCTGAGTAAAAGAAGCTGAAGATGAGGAAGTGTGGATGCTATGTTTTTGGGAAGGCTTCCATGGAGTTGGTTTCCATACAATGCCAAGGTTGTGAGGGAGGATAGATTATAAAGGGAGGAGGGGAGTGTGCCGGTAAGTTGGTTACTCCCAAGTGCCAACCATGATAGACTTTTCATTTGACCAATGCCATCGGGAATAGTGCCCTCGAAGGCATTCTCTCCTGCAGACAACGTTTCCAAAGAGGTGAGGTTCTGAATGGCGCTAAAGATGGGTCCACTCAATTTATTTGTGTTGACAGAAAGAAATGTAAGCTTAGTGAGAGAGCTAAACTCCAGGGGAACTCTACCAACAAGAGAGTTTTGTCCCACATAGAGTTGTTCAAGGCTAGAGCAATTAGATATGCTGGATGGAATTTCACCACTGAGCAAGTTACCATACAAATAGAGTAATAGCAACCTCGATAGGAAGCCTATCTCAGTTGGAATTTGACCTCCGATTGCGTTGGTAGAAAGATCAACGGAGTGGAGGAAACTGAGGTTCCCTATATATGGCGACATACTTCCAGCCAAACCTCTTGACGAGAGGTTCAAAGCAACCACCCTTGGATGGCGATGCCCGCATATGATCCCTTCCCAGTGACAGTGATAAAGAGAATGATCCCAGGAGCTCAACACTCCATTCGGGTCTTTTAAAGCACTTTTAATGGCAAGTAACGCAACACGGTCAGTCTCGTTTCCACTGGTACTAGAAACAAGAGGAAGAAAGGAGATGGTGATTATGAGGAGCACAAGCATTGGCATGTTTGGTTTATGATTAAAAGTTGAAAAGGAGGGAGACAACATGATTTTGTGGATGTGAATTGAGTGAGAAATATATATACATGAGTGGGATTTCCTACTATTTGGTGTGTATATCTAGCTTCCTAGTTAGTTTGTAGAAGACATACCGTTACATTGGGAAGACTTTGACTTAGTCAATTCTGTGCCCGCTAAGAATGGTAATCCTCCTACAGCCCGTTTGACATACATTGGGGATGTGAATGAGAAATCGCAATGAGAATGGGAATATGTGTTTATGAATTCTCAAAGTTCCTTGATTAATTTAAATAGAGTGAGCTGAGGTACTAATTATATATTAAAATATCCTTGATTGATTTAAATAGAGTGATGTACTAATTATAATATTATTTAATTGTGAGAATAATATTGGTATTTAAAATCGATGAATTATGAATTCCCTGTATCAAATACCAGGCCCTCCCCCAAGTAATAGTTCAGTTATCATTTGTATATCTGCTCTAAAACCCAATTACACTGGAATCCGGCATTGGTGAATGATGGCATGATTGGATCCATGAAGTCTTCAACAATTGTTATATGGTACATTTTGGAGTACCTATCTAGATCCACAAAGCTATTAAATCTTTAAAAAAATATCATCAATATTTATTATAAAATTCATCATAAGTTATCTCAACATTATAGCACAGTTCATCGAGATCTGTTAAATTTATCAAATTTTCACATAAATTCGTCATATAAAAAATTGACATATTTTAACATATATGGTACATCTAGGTAGATCGACCGTACTATATAGTTTGTGACTTTTCAAGGATAAGTTGCTAGTATGTTTTGTAGCGTAATAGTCTTTCCATAGCGTATCGTCTGGGAGTTTTCAAGGACTAGTTGCTAGTCTGTATTGTAGCATAATATTCTTTTCACAAGGTACAACACCAAAAACCTAATCTTATAAGTCTATGATAACTCCTAGGCGGGGCCGAACAAAGCAAAAATCCGCATAATTGGCCCCAGTTAGGAATTAGCATTAGACTTACTCTCCCTGTTCTATATTAATAGTTATATTTGAAAATTGTACAGTCAAATTTTAAAAGTCTTAATCATAAGTTTTTCAATATATATATAATGACTTGTTATGTAAAACTACTACCATTAGAATCGTAATGAAAAATATTGTTCTAAAGTATAATATTATAATTGTTAATGAAATATTCTATAAGAAACTAATTACCAATCACAGAGTAATATTGAAAACCATGATAGTCAACTAAATGACAATTAATATGGAATTGACAGAGTATAAGATTGGGTTTTTGGTTTTGTGTAGGAAGTAAACATTGTGGCCCTCCTCCTAGAAATGAAGTCCATTCATATATAATTTTCTGAATATAAACTGTGTACAAATTAAGTCCATTCATACACTGGATCAGGCTGTTTTTAGCCTTTGAGATTTCAACCAACTCATCTTACAAGTTACTCCGGTCTTCGGGTGACTCCATTGAAGGTGTTTTTTTTTTTTTTTTTTTGGACCTTGGAAGATACAGTAGTTAATTTTCTGGACCTTTGGTGTTTAACGTTAATTTTTTGGACCTTAAAAGTTTGTGGGTTGAATAAAAAAGTCTACATCCGTTCTTTTTTTTCTTTCTTTGTTTGAATTTCTCTCCAAATTGACGTCGAACTTCATGACTAAGTTTAGAAATGATATTAAAGCTATAATTCATCTCTATTATTCATATCGGAGCTACTTAAACCCCTAAGTACCCTGCGGTTCCTTGGGAGTAGTCCAAAACTTGTTTTAGCTCGAAGGGTTAAATACATATTAATTACAAAGGGAATGATAGGTAAGATGATCATTATAATGTGTATGTCCACCATAATCGTTGCATGAGTAAATTGGTCAGTAAATAAGAAATAATAGGCAAAGACAACCCGAATTGGAAATGGAGGGGTCTTTTCTATTCGGCCGACAAACATGAAGGTGTAGAAAATCAACATTGAAAACCTAAGGTTCAAAAAGTTAATTAATTACCCTATTTTCCGAGGTCGCAAATGCAAAACACCCCTCCATTAGTTAGGAGTTCTAACATTGTTGATTTGTTGTAACTTTCATTCAAGTCCTAATAATTTATAAAGGATCCTTAAATTAAATTCTTTTTGCATAGAATTACTGTAATTTTCTTGAGGTCCAAAACGGAATTGTACGAGGTAGCTGTGTGAACTTCTGGATAGGTCGGAGCAAGTCAAATTAAATAGAAAGTCAGTAAATTTTAAAGTGATACCTTCTCATCAATATTATTGTAAGGTAAACTTTTTTTAAAGCTCATTTTTTTGAAACTTTACTTACATCTAATAATTTATCAAATGATAATATTTATTATAGTCACCTTAAATAAATCATTAGTCACCACTCACCACTATATTTAAAAAAAAATCATCAAAAATTGTACATCCCACGGTAGGGCTTATCCCATGTAAGATTTGGACCAATATTTCATATATTTGATAATCAAAAGACTTATGGCTATTGTTGTAAGATTGCCTCCACTTCCAGTTCCACGGCACATACATTATATATATATATATATATATATATATATATATATATATAAAAACGTGAAATACAGCAACTGAACATATATAATAAACCTCTAATAGTTGAATAAGATTAGTAGTAAGTAAATTCATACATTGATATATAGCGCTATATATGAAACGGTCTAAACATGATATGCTTCTCTTTGCTTGCTGCATCATCTTTTTCATTTCTCCTCATTTTCTTCTTGTTGCAATTCTTGGAGGGTAATTCTCAATTGAGAAGCATTTGGGCCGGTGTTCTCATGCATGGTTTAGACCATCTGCAAGTTCCAAGCCAAGAATGAGTTTAGAAGCTTTCAATTTGACATAACAAGTGATTGATCGATGAGAGTTTGAACTTGACACTCTAGGCGCTCCTCGCTACTGCTCGATCTTGAGTCTTCAACATTAGGTCAAAGCTCATATATAGCTATAACACTAGACAATGCAAAATAGATAACCCCAAAACTGTTCATCATTGAACCTGTTCATGCAGATAACATAAGGATCATAATCAGCTTATAGCAGGCTTAATTCATACCTCGAACAAGGTCCTTTTTAACTTTCAGGAGCTCAACCAATGTATCTTCCAAGTTTATCCGGTCCTGGGGAGACTCCATTGAGCATGCAACTCCAATCTTCATCATTGTGACCACACAATTCATCCATGTGGCAGCTTGTCTTTGCGTCCTGACATTGTTTAGTACATGACCTTCGCTATCCAATAGCCTTGTATCGACAATCCGCAGAACCTGGTCAGGCAAAGCCATCCTAACATATGTGTGAAGGTTGAGTCCATCCTTGAACATCTCATCAGTGGGTCTCTTCCGTGTCAACATTTCTAGCAATAGAATTCCGTAGCTGTAGATGTCACTGCCAATCGATGGATCACCTCCGAGGCCATATTCTACCAGCAGATCAAGGAGACGGATGAGTACATAAAAAAATAACATTTCTTTCGTTAGGTAGTAAGTGCAAGAAACAAAAAAATATATACCTGGAGCGACATAACCAATCGTTCCCTTTATAACTCCAGTTGAAGTGCTCTGATTAGGATGCAAGGGTTGTGGAAGAAACTTTGCCATCCCAAAATCTCCAACGTGAGCAACCATGTCATTGTCGAGTAAGACATTGCTTGGTTTTAGGTCGCGATGAACAATTGGCACTTCACAATCACAATGGAGATATTCAAGCGCAGAAGCCACATCAAGAGCAATATTTACTCTCTGAACAAGGCTGAGATTTCTGACTTCAACTTCTCCAACATCATCTCCCTCGTTGCCATGCATCCAACTCTCAAGGCTTCCACCATGCATATACTCATACACAAGAGCCTTAAAATCATTGCCTTGATAATCAATACTAGAGCAAGCAGTTATCACACTCAAAAGGTTCCTGTGACGGACATTCCTCAGGGTCTCGCACTCTGCCACAAAGCTCCTTGCAGCACCTGGCTGTTGAAGATTCAGTACTTTCACAGCAACCGTCGTCTGGTCATGCTCAAGCACTCCTTTAAACACAGAGCCAAAAGTACCCGCACCTAGAAAATTCGAAGACGAAAACCCTTCTGTTGCCTTTAGCAACATCTTGTAAGTCACCTTGAAGAAAGGCTCCCCGAAAGATGACACTGGCAAAGAGGGTTGTCGTCGCTTCCTTCTACGATAAATGCAGTATAAGGATACCACTATTGCCACCCCAACAAGTGCACAAACACAGGACATAACCAACTTCAACTTGAACGAGAGCTTTGCTCCCTTAACTTGTTTTACTGGACATCTTGGCAAATGAAGTTGAGGAATACCCCCGCAAAGGTTTGGATTACCAACAAGGGATATTGCACTTATATTCCCAAAAACACCCCCTGTTGGAACTTCCCCGTCAAAGTGGTTGTACGACAAGTTTAAGTATGTCGAGGGGAATTTTGAAAAGAATGTGGGAATAGGTCCGGAGAAATTGTTATGAGAAAGATCAAGCTCTTGGAGGCTTGTAAGAGAACTTAGTGATGCTGGAATACGTCCATGGAACATATTTCCCTGCATGTACAAGTTAAACAGGCCACTGCAACCACTGATTACACTGAGAATTTCACCTGACAACTTATTGCCACTAACAGACAACCGCACAAGATTTTTCTGCTGACTGGCCTCAGAGGGTAGGCGTCCTTCCAGGTGGTTGTCTCTTAAAACTAATTCGACTAGGTGAGGGGAACCCTTAAACAAGTTGCTGGGTATTTTTCCACTGAGATTATTTTGATGCACAAACATGTAATTCAAATTTTGGCAATTTCCAAGGCTAGATGGTATGCTCCCTTGAAAATAGTTTCGTTGCAGATAGAGGTCACTTAGCTTGGATAAATTCCCCAAAGACTCGGGAATAGTTCCAGTGAACATGTTGTCAGTTAAATAAAGTCGTTCTAGTTGTTGGAGGTTACCGATTTCTCTAGGAATCGTTCCAGAGAGATGGTTGTATCTCATGTATAACTCGACAAGTTTGGAAAACCGACCGATACCAGCGGGAATTCTCCCAAATAATGAATTTTTTTCAAGATCTAGATAATTGAGCTTAGCTGAGAGATTGGCAATGACAGTTGGCAATGCTCCTCCAAAGTTGTTACAACATAAACCAAGTGTCTGTAAATCGGTGTGGTTGGCTAGAGAATACAAGAAACTGAGGTCATCAACATCCCCACTTCCAAGGGAGTTCTCTCCTAACTCCAGCCACTGCAAATGCTTTAGATTCCCTAAATTCCATGATAATTTCCCCGAAAATTTGTTTGTTGAAAGGTCGAGTAATGTAAGACCAGAAATATTTGAGAGCGAGACTGGCAAAGGTCCCGTGAAGTGATTCATGTAGAGTTAAAGAATCTGAAGATGAGGAAGTGTGGATGCTATGTTTTCGGGAAGGCTTCCATGGAGTTGGTTTCCATACAATGACAAGGTTCTGAGGGAGGATAGATTATAAAGGGAGGAGGGGAGTGTGCCGGTAAGTTGGTTACTCCCAAGTCCTAACCATACTAGACTTTTCATTCGACCAATGGCGTCAGGAATAATGCCCTCAAAGGCATTCTCTCCTGCATCCAACGTTTCTAAAGAGGTGAGGTTTTGAATGGCGCTAAAGATGGGTCCACTCAATTTATTTGTGTCGACAGAAAGAAATGTAAGCATAGAGAGAGAGCTAAACTCCTGGGGAACTCTACCAACAAGAGAGTTGTCTACTACAGAGAGTGTTTGAAGGCTAGAGCAATTAGATATGCTTGATGGAATTTCACCAGAGAGCAAGTTATAATACAAATAGAGTAAGAGCAACCTTGATAGGAAGCCTATTTCAGCTGGAATTTGACCTCCGATTGCGTTGGTAGAAAGATCAACAGAGTGGAGGAAACTGAGGTTGCCTATATATGGCGAGATGCTTCCTGCCAAACCTCTCGACGAGAGATTCAGCTCAACCACCCTTGGATGGCGATGCCCGCAAGTGATCCCTTCCCAGTGACAGTGATAAAGAGAATGATCCCAGGAGCTCAACACCCCATTCGGGTCATTTAACGCACTCTTATACGGTCAGTCTCGTTTCCATTGGTACTGGAAACAAGAGGAAGAATGAAGATGGTGATTATGAAGAGCACGAGCAGTGGCATGCTTCTTTTATCACGAGTTAGATAGGAGGGAGACAACATGATTTTTTTTTGTATGTGAATTGAGATGGTATGTGATTTGCAACTCCTGAGAACTATATAGACATGAGTAGTACGTACTGTTTGGTGTGTATATCTAGCTTCCTAGTTAGTTTGTAGAGGACGTACAGTTAAATTGGGATGATTTGGACTTTAGTCAATTCTGGGCGCGCTACGAATGGTAATCCTTCTACTCTCATTTAAGACCGGCCTTTGATTAAGTTAAAATGCATGCATTGAATCAACTCCAACCATGTCGATTTAGTCGAGCGGGTTCAAATTCAGATGGGCCAGTGGACCAATGTTAAAATCCAGACGAAAAATTGATGATCACTACTCGGTTGTTTTGGTCCGACAATTCGGACAAATGTATATTCAAGTTATAATCGGATTCAGACAATAGAAATATGAGAAATCTTGTGTCAGGATTTTCAGTGACTATTAAAATTTAGACAAAAATATCTATGACCAGACCTAATTTTTTTTCTTACTAAGAAAACTTTTGCATGTCCCCATGTGCTAATTTTTATATTTTATCATTTTTATCAAAAATAAAAATAAGAAACATGATAACTATACTAGCTACTATTCTAGTGAGGTTTGTAAAACTTAAATTTAACGCTATTTTGGTGTTTGGAGATTATAAATTTCTAATTTGAAATTTTAGCATTATTTGCTACATCACTTGATAGTAGTCAGTAGATGGATGACCTTTCAACACCACGTAATTTATAGCAACGTAGGTTGATTTCCACGAAAACAGCTAGCAGTTGCAGTTCACCATCAAAGCATTTGTATTCAGGGGTGGGGTCGCTATAGACCATTCAACATTTCATTTTTTCCATTATTAGTAAATATGTCTTGAAAAAAAGTTGGAAATACAAACTATAACCTATCGGATTTGATACCACTTATTGGTGAGATCTATGTTGATAGCTCATTTCAACTAGGATCTATGATAGCAGTTTTAATGAGTTTTCATCCTAAAAGTAATTGATGTTAAGATGAATAACTTATTTCACTTATAAACTGCGCACGCATTCTTACTTTAATTTTCCAATGTGTGACATTTTTCAATTGATGTATATATATATGACACTTATTTCATCATTATTATCAACCAACTTACCTTAGCCAACATGTAAGTGTTGATAACTATCGTGATAATGCATTGGCAGGATCGAGATTCAAAGTTAGTAGTGTCAATGTAATTTGCTAAAAAATTTTAAATTAAACAATAGTGAATTAAAACTTAAAACCTAAAAATTAACAAATCTCCAAAATCAAATAAGAATATATTAAGCAATGCATCGAATTAGCAAAATTCTATTTTCACGACATTTACATAATCCAATTAATAAATAGGTAAATCATAATTTAATTATATTGACTCATTTATTAAATAAGATGTAAATTTAAAATACAAACCCTAATTTAACTACAAGAGAATCGATAATACTGGGATGTCTTGAAAATTGAGAATAATAACTTCTAGCCTAATGGGATTATCTCATATAAGATTTTTGGACGATGTATTTCATTAGTCAATAGGCATATATTCAACAATCAAAAGACCTATGACTATTGTGGTAAGATTCCTTCCACTTCCATGGCACCTACATGTATATAGATAAAAGGAAAATATGTTGTTGGGATTTTCGGGTAAATAGGTTATTGAAATTTGGGCCTTATGTACGGCCATACCTATTGGATCCTAATATCCAATAGGGTTTAACTTAAGGGAATAGCCGGCCGCCTATATATATAAGGCTAGGCTAAATTAGGTTAAAAAGATAGACATTGATAATGGATAATCAGTAGCCTTCTGTCTCTCTATCTCTCCATGTATAGCAAACCATCTTTGTGCTAGGGTTTTAGGGTGTGAATTCACTGGTGACTCTAGTAGCCATATAAACATTCAAGATGTTCTATGTTCGTGGGTAGATAACGACATAAACGATCCTTCCGCTTCCGTGTAAAGGTTAGTCCTAAATTTCCTTCATAGGTTAAAGTTAAAATCAGATGAAAAACTTAGTGATCGTACCCGGATGTTTTCAAGTCGTGCTGAATCGGGTATTCAGGTCGGACAATATTTTGACAACCCGACTATCAAGTTGTTGAATGATTAAAGCATGTACTCTTTAATATCAATCCGGAAAAGCTGTTAATCTAACCTTTGCTTGAAATGAGCATCGACACATTATCAAGACATCAGTAATTTACAAATTCTAAGACATCAGTAGTATTTAGTTCTCATTGGGCACTTTATGGAATAAAATGGGCCTGAGCCCATAACTTCTCGAAAAAAAAAAAAAGGAACGGAAGAAGGAAGGGAAAACTGTCTGGCTCACATGAATTTAATTTGCAAATTAGTAATACTGAGAATAGTTGTACACAAAGTTAAAATGATAAAAATTATCTTTTGTATATGTGCTCCAAAAGCCAATTACACTGGAAACTGGCATAGGTGAATGGTGGCAAGATTCGATCTAATAATTGTTATATAATATACCTTAGAGTACCTATTTAGGTCCACAAAACTATTAAATTCTTAAAAAAAAAAAAATCATTAACATGTATTATAAAATTCTTTTTCTTTTTTTTTTATATTGGTAAATCGGGCCACCCACTATGCCCCTTATTTTTAATATATGTAGTGGATCTAGGTAAGTCGACCATGATGTACTGTATAATTTGTGAGTTTTCAAAGACCAGTTGCTTGTCTGTTTTGTAGCATAATAGTCTTTCCGTAGCGTACAATTTGGGAGTTTTCAAGAACTAGTTGCTAGTCTCTTTTCTAAGTATAATAGTCTTTCCACAAATTACAACACCGGGTGGAAACTTGACTTGGACATCTAGGAGGAGGGCCACACACAATGTTTACTTCCTACAAACAACATCAAGTCCTAATCTTATAAGTCTAATGGTAATTACTAAAAGGGGCCAATTATGCTATGGAACAAAGTAAAAGTCAGCATAATTGGCCCCGCTTAAGAATTAGTATTAGTATTAGTCTTATTCTTTTCGTTTTGTATTAATTTTCGTCTTTGAAAATTATGCAGTTAAATTTTGGAAATTTTATCATAATTTGTTCAATATATATAATGATTTGTTATATAAAATTAGTGCCATTAGAATTGTAACGAAAAATATTATTCTAAAAGTATAATATTATAATTGTTAATAAAATATTATATAAGAAATTAATTATCAATCAAAGGGTAATAGCGTGATAATTAACTAAGCTAAGTGACAATTAATATGGAATGAACGAAGTAAAATTAGGTTTTTGGTTTTGTGCATAGGAAGTAAACATTGTAGCCCTACTCCTAGAAATGAAGTCCATTCATATATAATTTTTTGAATATAAACAATAGAAATTAAGTCCATTCATACCCCTGATCTTAGCCTTTGAAATTTCAACCAACGCATCTTACAAGTTAATCCGATCTTGGGGTGACTCCATTTAAAAGTTATTTAAGCATTTTGGACCTTGGAAGATATAACAATTAAGTTTTTGGACTTTTGGTTTTCAATGTTAATTTTTTAGACCTTAAAGTTTGTGGACTGAATAAAAAAGGCCCGTGTTTTCTTTTCTTCCCCTGTCTGAATTTATCTCCCCATTGACGTCGAACTTATACTAAACTGAGAACTGATATTAAAGTTATAATCCATCTCTGTTACTTATGTCAGAACTATTTAGAACACTAAGTACTCTGGGTTCCTTGGGAGTAGCCCCAAACGTACTTTAGGTTCAAGGGTTAAATACAGATTAAGAATGATAGGTAAGATGTTCATTATAATATGTATGTCCACCATAACCACTGCATGAGTAAGATGGCCAGTAAATAGGAAATAATAAGCAAAGACAACCCAAGTTGGAAATGGAGAACATTTTCTACTCTGCCCATAAATTTTAAGGTACAAAAAATTAACATTGAAAACCTAGGATTCAAAATATAATTAATTACCCTATATTCAAAAAATTAATTTGTGACCCTTGATAAATTAGTGGAACTCCAATAAAGGCTACAACAATGTTAGAACTCCTAACCAATGGAGGGGTGTTTTGCATATGTGATCACATATTTAACTTTATTAGTGATTTAGAAGAAATGTAAGATGGTTAAAATATTTATCATTTTCGCATTTTTATTTTTATTTATAGAGATAAAAAGGTGAAATACAGCAACTGAATTTATGTATGATAAACCTCTAATAGTTGCATAAGATAATACGTAAATTCATACATTGATATATAGTGCTATATATGGAAGGGTCTAAACATGACATCCTTCTCTTCTTTGCTTGCTCAATCATCATCATCTTCTTCTTCTTCTTCTTCTTCTTCTTCTTCTTCTTCTTCTTAATTGATGGAGGGTACTTCTCAATTGAAAAACATTTGGGTGTTCTCATGGGTTACACCATCTGCACATTACAATGCAAGAATGAGTTTAGAAGCTTTCAATTTTACATCAACTAAAAAAGACATATGAGGTTATAAGTTTGAACTTGACACTGCTCGATCTTGAGTCCTCAACATAAGGCCAAAGCTCGTATATATATAGCTATACACAAGATAATGAAAAATAGAGAAAAATAAAACTGTTCATCATTAAACCTGTTCAAGCAAACAACATATGGATCATAATCAACTTAGCAGGCTTAATTCATACCTCGAACCAGGTCATTTTTAACTTTCATGAGCTCAACCGATGCATCTTTCAAGTTTATCCGGTCCAGGGGAGACTCCATTGAACATGCAACTCCAATCTTCATCATCGCGACCACAGAATTCATCCATGTTGCAGCTTGTCTCTGAGTCCTGACATTGTTTAGTACATGACCCTCGCTGTCCAATAGCCTTGTATCGACAATCTGCACAACCTGGTCAGGCAAGGCCATCCTGACAAATATGTGAAGGTTGAGTCCATCCTCGAACATCTCATCAGTGGGTCTCTTCCGTGTCATCATTTCTAGCAATAGAATTCCGTAGCTGTAGATGTCACTGCCAATCGATGGATCACCTCCGAGGCCATACTCTGCCAACAGATCAAGAAGACGGATGAGTACTAAATAAAACTGACTTTTCTTTAGTTATTAGGTTGATTAGTCCAAATTTAAGGTTTCCCCCCGAATGGCCAAATTTACATGATCCACATCCCATATTCATCCAAGTTCTACTGCCAGTGTTTAGATTCAAATAGATTTCAAGTTGCATGATATTTATCTAACAAAATTTGTGTGCAATATGGTAAGAAGAGAGGAAAATGAAGAGAAAAAAGTATGACTTGGAGTAATTTGAATGAGTGTGAGGTGGAAAATACCTGGCGCAACATAACCAATCGTTCCCTTTATAACTCCAGTTGAAGTGCTCTGATTAGGATGCAAGGGTTGCGGAAGAAACTTTGCCGTCCCGAAATCTCCAACGTGAGCAACCATGTCATTGTCGAGTAAGACATTGCTTGGTTTTAGGTCGCGATGAACAATTGGCACTTCACAATCATGGTGTAGATATTCAAGCGCAGAGGCCACATCA
Organism: Portulaca oleracea; assembly: GCA_029582165.1. Lineage (NCBI taxonomy): Eukaryota > Viridiplantae > Streptophyta > Magnoliopsida > Caryophyllales > Portulacaceae > Portulaca > Portulaca oleracea. The sequence goes on from CM055874.1 coordinate 99,905, forward strand.
AGAGCAATATTTACTCTCTGAACAAGGCTGAGATTTCTGACTTCAACTTCTACAACATCATTTCCCTCGTTGCCATGCAACCAACTCTCAAGGCTTCCACCATGCATATACTCGTACACAAGAGCCTTAAAATCATTGCCTTGATAATCAATACTAGAGCAAGCAGTTATCACACTCAAAAGGTTCCTGTGACGGACATTCCTCAGGGTCTCGCACTCTGCCACAAAGCTCCTTGCAGCACCTCGCTGTTGAAGATTCAGTACTTTCACAGCAACCGTCGTCTGGTCATGCTCAAGCACTCCTTTAAATACAGAGCCAAAAGTACCCGCACCTAGAAAATTCGAAGACGAAAACCCTTCTGTTGCCTGTAACAACATCTTGTAACTCACCTTCAAGAAAGGCTCCCCGAAAGATGACACCGGCAAAGAGGGTTGTCGTTGTTTCCTTCCACGATGAATGCAGTATAAGGACACCACTATTGCCACCCCAACAAGTGCACAAACACAGGACACAACCAACTTCAACTTGAACGAGAGCTTTGCTCTCTTTACTTGTTTTGCTGGACATCTTGGCAAATGAAGTTGAAGAATACCCCCGCAAAGGTTTGGATTACCAACAAGGGATATTGCACTTATATTCCCGAAAACACCCCCTGTTGGAACTTCCCCGTCAAACTGGTTGTATGACAAGTTTAAGTATATCAAGGGGAATTTCGACAAGAATGTGGGAATAGGTCCGGAGAAGTTGTTATGAGAAAGATCGAGCTCTTGGAGACTTGTAAGAGAACTTAGTGATGCTGGAATACGTCCATGGAACATATTTCCCTGCATATCCAAGTAAAGTAGGCCGGTACAACTACTGATACCACTGGGAATTTCACCTGACAAATTATTGCCACCAACAGACAACGCCACAAGATTTTTCTGCTGACTGAGCTCAGGGGGTAGGGTTCCATCCAGATGGTTGTGACTCATACGTAAATCGAGAAGGTGAGGGGATCCCTTAAACAAGTTGCTAGGTATTTTTCCACTAAGATTATTTTGATCTACATACATGTAATTCAAATTTTGGCAATTTCCAAGGCTAGAAGGTATGCTCCCTTGAAAATAGTTTTGTTGCAAAGTGAGCACACTTGGCTTTGGTAAATTCCCCAAATACTCAGGAATAGTTCCAGTGAACATGTTGTCTTCTAAATAAAGTCGTTCTAGATTTTGGAGCTTACCAATTTCTGTAGGAACCGTTCCTGAGAGATGGTTGTGTTGCATGTATAACTCGACAAGTTTGGAAAACCGACCGATACCAGCAGGAATTCTCCCAAATAATGAATTGCTGTCAAGCTCTAAATACCGAAGCTTAGCTGAGAGATTGGCAAAGACAGTTGGCAATGCTCCTCCAAAGTTGTTACAACATAAATCAAGTAGTTGTAAATCGGTGCAGTTGATCAGAGAATACAAGAAACACAGGTCATCAGCATCCCCACTTCCAAGGGAGTTGACTCCAAACTGCAGCCACTGCAAATGCTTTAGACTCCCTAAATTCCATGATAATTTCCCCGAAAATTTGTTTCCGAAAAGGTCGAGCATTGTAAGACTGGAAATATTTGAGAGGGAGGCCGGCAAAGGTCCCGTGAAGTGATTTCTTCTAAGTGAAAGAATCTGAAGATGAGGAAGTGTGGATGCTATGTTTTTGGGAAGGCTTCCATGGAGTTGGTTTCCATACAATGCCAAGGTTGTGAGGGAGGATAGATTATAAAGGGAGGAGGGGAGTGTGCCGGTAAGTTGGTTACTCCCAAGTGCCAACCATGATAGACTTTTCATTTGACCAATGCCATCGGGAATAGTGCCCTCGAAGGCATTCTCTCCTGCAGACAACGTTTCCAAAGAGGTGAGGTTCTGAATGGCGCTAAAGATGGGTCCACTCAATTTATTTGTGTACACAGAAAGAAATGTAAGCTTGGAGAGAGAGCTAAACTCCATGGGAATTCTACCAGCAAGAGAGTTTTGTGCTACAGAGAGTTTTTGAAGGCTAGAGCAATTAGATATGCTGGATGGAATTTCACCACTGAGCAAGTTACCATACAAAGCGAGTTGGAGCAACCTTGATAGGAACCCTATCTCAGCTGGAATATGACCTCCAAGTGAGTTTCTGGAAAGATCAACATAGTGGAGGAAACTGAGGTTCCCTATATACGGCGACATACTTCCAGCCAAACCTCTTGACGAGAGGTTCAAAGCAACCACCCTTGGATGGCGATGCCCGCATATGATCCCTTCCCAGTGACAGTGATCAATAGAATGATCCCAGGAGCTCAACACTCCATGCGGGTCATTTAACGCACTCTTAATGGCTAGCAACGCAACACGGTCAGTCTCATTTCCATTGGTACTGGAAACAAGAGGAAGAAGGAAGATGGTGATTATGAAGAGCACAAGCACTGGCATGCTTCTTTTATCACGAGTTAGATAGGAGGGAGGCAACATGATTTTTTTTTGGATGTGAATTGAGATGGTATGTGATTTGCAACTCATCAGAAATATATAGACATGAGTGGTACCTACTATTTGGTGTGTGTATCTTCCTAGTTGGTTTGTAGAGGACATACAGTCAAATTGGGAAGATTTTGACCTTAGTCAGTTCTGTTTGCGCTACGAAATGGTAATCCTCCTATGGCCCATTTGGTATACGTTGGGAATGGGAATGAGAAACCTTAATGGAAATGGGAATCTATATGTGTTTATAAATTCTCAAGTTTCTTGTTTGTTACTCCCCCCGTCCCAAATTAATTGGCACTTTGATAAAATTTTGACTGTTAATTACTCACAAATTACAATGAGCTACAATATGAAATTACCGTCATTAGAAAGATATTTTACTAAACATTACAATGGAGGTAATTTCATAATGTAACTCATTATAATTTGTGAAAAATTAACGGTCAAAATTTAGTCAAAGTGTCAATTAATTTGGGACGTAGGGAGTATATAGTAATTGAAGATGGAAATAGAATTGAAAATAAATACATATCTATAATCTATATCTATAATCTATAACCTTTAAAAAGCCTGAATAGAAAATTGTAGCAATCTACAGTTCAATGGCACGCTCGTAATTAAGTTAATTATGTAGGGGTATGTTAGTCATTGTGGTGTGTTAGAGTTTTCTCCACCGGCCACCGCTGCACACACCCCATCGCCTTTCCCTGCAGTAAACATGATTCACACCCTCATTTCACTATCGTCTCTCTCTCTCTCTCTCTCTCTCTCTCTCTCTCAACCCTTTCTTCGTCCACCGTCCCAGAATACTGGCTTCGGATTCCAGAAAGGTAATGTTCTTCTACTCTTCTTTCGCTTTGTTTCTATCTCACATATTAATAGCTTTGTTATCAGTTACATTATGCTTCAGATGATCCAGAAATGGCGACAAATGATTTGACAACGACGAACAAGTCAGAACTACCGGGATTGATGCATAATGAGACCAAGGAACAATCTCATTACACAAAATCTAAGGATCTTTAAAAGCGAAGATAAGAATCCTCTATCTCAAAGTTCCAAAGAACCAAAAATGGCATAGAAATGGATGAAAAGAACTATGAAAGAAAGTTACCAAACAATTGGAAACAATGAACAAAATGAATGATGAACGAACGAACAATGGATGGACGAATGTCAAATGATGAACGTTGATGACGAATAAGTGCTTGGACGTGTAGAATGAAGATCACACGTTTCTTGATGAATGCTTGATGAATTCTTGTTGAATTCTTGATGAAGCACTCGAAAATGGATGATAATGGACGATTGGTAGATGGATAGTTGATGGCTTTTGAAGATTCTTTGAAGGATACAGACTCACCACCTCCAAGAATACTCCAATTCCTTCCTTTCACCACTAAGGTTGCCACCCTTAGCTAGAAGAAGGGGATATTTCGAATCCCACAAAAGAGAGACGAAAACGCCTAGCACAAATGCTAGAAAGAACACAACATGTGTTTGAAAAATTCAATGTGAATGACTTGAATGAATTGAATGAATTACAAGCACCTAGGAGGGGGTATTTTTAGCTTCAACCCACCCCTTAGGCGTCACCTAGCTTCAAGAAAAGACCCCTTAAGGGCTTACATCATTCATCCTAATGCTTACATCATAAAGAAAACAATATACTAAACTATATTACAAATATGAATAACTCCTTGGATTCTTATCCAAATTCAAAGATTCTTGAACCATATGAAAGCTCTTGGAATGTAGAATAATCCCTTCTAGGATGACTTCTATGATAGCTTCACGGTCCTTGAATTAAGGAGCAAAAGTATACGTCCGCATGAGTTGATCCCTTCCAAGTAGAGAGATATATGAGAGACTTGAGCTCTTCTTCCTTCTAGGTGAGTATTAGATGTCTCCATGGTTGACCTTGATGCATAAGGCCATCAATTATGCATCATACACCCCCGGTTGAAAAAGTTTGTCCTCAAACTTGGAAAACCAACCCTTACTTGCCTTCTTTACAAAGACTTTCTTCTTGAAAGCTTTGAAGTCATCGTAGATCCCTTTGATGAACTTCTTAAACTTTCTTCCTCGCACGCCATAAGACTTGAACTTGCATTTCTCCACCGTGAACGTGCATTCACGTTGCTTCTCATTTATTCTTACCACTTTACCCTTGTCATTTAGTATGAAACAATGTACCTTGATGACTTGGGCTATTTCCTCCTTTCGAATTCTTGGCCTTTCAACCAAGTGATCCAAGTAGATAGCCCTTGGATGCTCATGGAAGATATGCTTCATAGGAAGATTCAAAAGGTGGTGGATAGTTGGATCCGTTTCTTTCTTCTCAAAATGTATAAGAATAGGATCCTTATACTCTTTATTCCCTCGATACTCCTTTTTCATGATCGACACAAGATGGCTTTCTTCCTTCTTAGGCCGTGTGGTATAAGATGGAAGTAGAGATGCATCAAGAGGCACGATATTCCTATCAAGCAACTTTGGTCCTTCCAACAAAGTATGACAAGAATCCATAGAAGTAATTTTGCAATATAATGAATCTTTGCAAATTTTGTAAAAGCAAAGACTTACTAAACTTCTTGGATTGAAATGAATGAACTTGTCATGGCTTAACCCTTGCGTAAGGACAACAATATTTCCATAGGAGGCACAACTTTCCTTTTCTTGGTTCAACGAACATACTTCTCCTTTGTTGGTATAATGAGAGTTCTTGCACTCTTTTTGTGGATGTTCATACGCCACACTTGCTTCTTTTGTCACAAGCCACTTTTCCATATGCTCCTCTTCTACCTTTTCTTCCTCTTTATTCTCCTCCTCATGTGTCAATCCCAATTTCTTCTTCCTTTTCCTCCTCAAATGGTTTGTTATCATGTGTTTGGTACTCAACCAAAGACACATCTTTCTTCTTGTTAGGGCACTCCAAATCAATGTGACCTAAACTTTGGCAATGACAACATCTCCTTTGTCTTTCAACATCGAGAGCTAAAGAACTTAACTCTTCCAAGTTTGTGAGAAGTTGATTTGCAACAACACGACGAATGTAATCATTAAGACCAAGAGAGTAGTATACCAAAATGCGTGGATCGTCCTCCTTAAGGCCATTCTTCCATAATTGCCACTTGAACTCTATTGTATAATCAAGTACATCCATGCTCCCTTGCTTAACTCCTTCAAGATTGTTGATGGAGTCACCTTTGTAATCGGATGGCAAGAAATCTTCTTGAACTTTCTTCCCATTCTTTTTGTTGGAATGTTTACTCCGTGCATAAGGTGCTTCATATTCAACCTTAGAAGAGTGAACCACACGTGATCTTGTGCTTCTTGTCCCCTTTGGAAGAATCCCACAATCTTCCATTTGCTTGGCAAGATCATCAATTTGTTGCTTCAAGCATTGTAGCTCACGTTGGGAATTCTTGCTGGACCTTTTGCAATCCATTAGAACCTATCTTGATTCACAAAGATCACAAGAAACTCATGGAAGGAAGGTTAGCACGGATGGGACGTGGGTATGGGACGGATTTGGGTAGGTTTGTGTTTGGTTTTTGGGTTCTTTGTGGAGCTTGGGGTTCTTTATGAGTTCTTTATGAGTTCTTGGGAGAACTTATGGGTGGCGTGATGATGGGGAATGGTGGGGATGGGTTTGTGATGGAAAGATGGTAAAAAGGTGGATCAAGAACTAAGAGAATCAATCTCCTAAGCTCTGATACCAAATTTGATGCATAATGAGACCAAGGAACAATCTCATTACACAAAATCTAAGGATCTTTAAAAGCGAAGATAAGAATCCTCTATCTCAAAGTTCCAAAGAACCAAAAATGGCATAGAAATGGATGAAAAGAACTATGAAAGAAAGTTACCAAACAATTGGAAACAATGAACAAAATGAATGATGAACGAACGAACAATGGATGGACGAATGTCAAATGATGAACGTTGATGACGAATAAGTGCTTGGACGTGTAGAATGAAGATCACACGTTTCTTGATGAATGCTTGATGAATTCTTGTTGAATTCTTGATGAAGCACTCGAAAATGGATGATAATGGACGATTGGTAGATGGATAGTTGATGGCTTTTGAAGATTCTTTGAAGGATACAGACTCACCACCTCCAAGAATACTCCAATTCCTTCCTTTCACCACTAAGGTTGCCACCCTTAGCTAGAAGAAGGGGATATTTGAATCCACAAAGAGAGACGAAAACGCCTAGCACAAATGCTAGAAAGAACACAACATGTGTTTGAAAAATTCAATGTGAATGACTTGAATGAATTGAATGAATTACAAGCACCTAGGAGGGGGTATTTATAGCTACAACCCACCCCTTAGGCGTCACCTAGCTTCAAGAAAAGACCCCTTAAGGGCTTACATCATTCATCCTAATGCTTACATCATAAAGAAAACAATATACTAAACTATATTACAAATATGAATAACTCCTTGGATTCTTATCCAAATTCAAAGATTCTTGAACCATATGAAAGCTCTTGGAATGTAGAATAATCCCTTCTAGGATGACTTCTATGATAGCTTCACGGTCCTTGAATTAAGGAGCAAAAGTATACGTCCGCATGAGTTGATCCCTTCCAAGTAGAGAGATATATGAGAGACTTGAGCTCTTCTTCCTTCTAGGTGAGTATTAGATGTCTCCATGGTTGACCTTGATGCATAAGGCCATCAATTATGCATCAGGGATGTTCAAGGCCAAAGGCGCAACTGCCCACCAAAATGGCATTGAAATCTCAAGTAAACGACAATTTAGAAAACGACATCAGACTGCCGAACACTCAACAACGTACATCACTACATCACCCATACAGCTTTCTTCTTCACACAAGTTTGTTGAGTAAGCTGTAACATTCTCATTCATTCCACCTGTAAATTTTTTAGCGATTCACAACCTCCCCGCACCCTCTTAAACAACCCCACAAAATTACTGCCCTCATTCACCCAACTGAGTCTGTGGAGATAGATTTCTCAAGTTCTTTGCCTGTTTGCATAAGGTGAAAAAGTTTCGAATTTATATCTGTAGATTTTCATATGGGCATTCTGAATTTTGCTTCTGAGTTCCGGGGTTGCTATATTATGTGAATTGATGATTTTTTTCTCCTGCTGATTTTTGGGTTTGAAATATATAGAGATGGGGAACAAGAAGGTGTTGTTGCCTGCTCATGAAGTCGATTTGGCTGCAGTCAAGTATGAGAACGAGAAAATTGATGGTCAGCGTTCTTAATTTCTATTTCTTTGGGTATTTTTGTCTTTGTTTTTTCTTTCTGAATTTGATGGTGATTTATAGTTGAAATTTTACATTCAGATTGAGGTGGTGAATTAGGATATTGTTTGTTCTCCAAGCTGAAAATATCAGTAGTAGAGTCATGATAATGTATGATATCCCCTGATCCCAAGTTCCCCATATTGTCTCATTGTTTAGTTTCTTCTACGATTGACTGCTGTTCTTCAAAGGATTTTGGCTTCGGGTGTGTAACGTCTATTTGCGAAATTTTCTTTGGAGCTAGCAAGCTGAACATCTATGCAGTTTTTTGGTCCTCAACCTGTTTATATAGAGATTATTGTACTGGTTTCCCATCTATATTGAATCACCATGACATGGTGAAGCTATCTGTGCCAACATATGCTTATGTAGGATAATTAGACCATATATTATTACCTTTGTTTTCTTCATGAAGGTACCTATAGCATGATAGCTTTTGTTTCATCTTCCTTCATTTCTGATTTCTCGAGCCCTTCAAACTTGGGTTCACACTTCACACTTCACACCTTCATCTTCTCTCCTCTTCCTCCCCAATCCATCCTCTTCAACTTTTTATTCAATTGTTGATCACTCTGTGATTATATGAAGCAGTAGAACAATTGTAACTCCTCCCCTTCATCTACTCCAATGTACCTACCATGCATTCACTTGATTATAAATCTCAACATTTAATTTTCATGCAAACATGTTCATACCTACTACTCGTTCGTTGAATCGAAAGCTAAGAGGGGAAATCAGAATTTGAAATAACCCTGTTTGAAGAGCAAAAGGAAGAGGACCATCGAAGCCAGGTAGAAACTCGACCCTTGAATGCGAAACTACGGTTAAACTTGAGAGAAAAAGGAAGATAATCAATGGAGATAAAAGTTTTGTTGAACCCATTCGGTCGTAGGTCGTGCAAATAATACTCGTTTATTTTCACTGGAATTTGAACCCTTGTGCTTCTTGCATGTACTGCCTACATATATTTGCCACTCCATCAGTTACTGAGTTTTCGTGGAGTTTGTTTAGTTAATTTGGGTTGAAGGGTTTCGTGAATGCAATTTCGTGTCTAATTTGGGTTTCTGTTTGATTCTCCATTTGGGTTGTTGTTTGATCCACCATTTGGGGTTTTGTTCTGCTTTCTTGTGTTCATTTGCTTCGGTTTTTCTGGGTTTCTGTTTGATTCTCCATTTGGGGTTTCTATTTGATTCTATTCGTTGCTTCGGTTTTTCTGCTTTTCTGTTTGGTTGTCCATTTGGGGTTTTGCTCTATCTCTACTTCCAACCCCCCAAAATAGAAATTGAAGTACAAGAGATTTGGATAGTGAATGGTTGCAAATGTGTGAGCTGTAAACAAGTAAGCTGAAGATGATGCCTTTAGATAAGCTTTGATGATTTGATCCATGGTTCTAGGGTGCTACTCTGGATAGAATCATTGCTTACTGGGTTTATAGGATTTAGGGTTTAAAGAGTAAACCCACTAATCTGTGGTCATGCTAGGGTTTAAAGAGCATACAACATTGTTTACTTGGTTCCTTGCTTGTTTCCCTCGTATAACATTTTTAGAACTTTTTACTGAGTTTTACGTAAAAAGATGAGTTACGTTGAGAAGCATGAATGAATCACCTCCAGGTAAGTTTTTTAGTTAATTTCGTTGAAGGGTTTCATGAATGCAATTTTGTGTCTAATTTCTAGATTTTTAAATTCTAAATTTTTAGGGGTTTACTCTGTAACAAGTTGAATTTCTTCAAGCTTGAGAAATTCGAGATCTGATCGATGGCTCAATTTCTTATGAAGCCAAGTCAACTGATGCTGCTGCTTGTGTGATTGAAGGGTTTCAGGAATTCAATTCCAGGGAAGTTCTTTTGTAGTTAATTTGGGCTGAACGGTTTGGGGAATTAACTTCTTGTCCGATTTCTGGATTTTTACATTCTATAATTTTATTTAGAAATTTTGCAGGCAGGTGATTATTAGGGCTCTAGGAATTTGAGGTCTGCTGCCAATTTCATCCCTTCTAGATCCTTTCGATCTCGCCATCTCTATTTCAGCAACGAGGTCTCTCTCTTTCTCTCCCTTTTTGTCTTGATTTTTTATGGGCGTCCTTAAGTTGGAATTAAGTCTAAATTGATGATGCCAATTTGTTTAAACCCTAATTCCTGTATAGTGTATAGTTGTTCAATTGGTTTAACCATGAATTGGTGATTTTGTCAGACTTGGGTCACTCACAACCTGAATCAGAAACAAAAACACACCCAAATGAGTTTGGTAATTTTGATTTCGGATGTAGTTCAAAGTTGCTGTCGTGTCTACTATGCTTACCTGATGAACTTGGGTCACTCACAACCTGTATTGAGAATCGTTTCCCTGCCAATGTGTTTTTCTTTGCTGCTGTTGTTTCTATACATCTAATTTGAGGTCTGGCTCCCTGAATTCTCCTATGAAATCTAAGATGAAATAAAAGATCCCTGCCTTTAATGCACTTCTCCCTCTTAAAATCATTGGGGTAATTCATGGACAAATCCATTGCTTTCTGGATGAGATCTTAGCCTACTAGCTGCTCGAATTTTACAGGGTAGTTTTCAATTTTGCAATCCCAATTCAAATAAAATCCAACCCCAAAATGACAGTAACATTGAGGTAAGCCTAATTTTAGTCGATATATGTTCCTTTCTACTCCTTCCGTTCCATATTAACTGTCGTCTTTGGAAATTGTGCTGTCAAATTTTTAAAACTTTGACCATAAATTTATCAATATATACAATGAGTTGCTATATAAAATTACTACCATTAAATTCGTGACGAAAAATACTATCATAAAAGTATAATATTGCAATTGTTAATAATATATTATGCAAGAAATTATCAATCAAAGAGTAACATTGAAGACCGTGAAAGTCAAAATTATGACAATTAATATGGAACGGAGGGAGTAAGTTATTATGCTTAATAGATTCGTTTTTGTTGATTGGGTCAGTTGGAACGTGTCTCTCTAAATTTCAAAATTTAGTGGCGAGGCTACTACATCTGAACCCTCCATACTTCGGTTGGGCAGGGTTTTGGAGTATTGGTTTTGGTTTAGCTAGAGCTTGTTCTGATTACAAACCTTCTATTATCAGGTTGGAGGAGGCATGGGAAGGACTCACAGAATAGAAGATACTTTCCCTCATCTCACAGAGCCGTTGGGTTATGTGCCAAAGGAGGATATATTGTATGCTATTAAAGCTATAGTTGTGACGCAGAGAGAAAACGGTAGAAGGGACGAAAGGAGGTATAGTAGAATGAAGTATTTGATCAGCACTTGGGGAATCGAGAAGTTCAGAAGTGTTGTTGAGCAATACTATGGGAAGAAATTTGAACTGTTCCGCGAGTTGCCCAAATGGGAGTTCAAAAGTTTTCTGGGATGGCATGAGCAGGTATATACATGTGTTCTCTTGGAATTCTACAATTTATGTTGCATTGTTGTGCTGCTTCGCCCGGATAATCATACGAGTGCAGGAGGTGTTCTTGCATAATTCTCATACTATCTATCATTTACCTGATGTACAGGGTGATGGAAGTTTATTCTGTGGCCTGCATGTTGACAATGGCAGTATAAAAGGAGCGATGAAGAAAACTTTGAGGGAAGTCATCGAGAAATATAACTTGGACGTGCACATTACAGCCAATCAAAACGTTATACTGTATGACATTCGATGTGCATGGAAACACCCCATCACTACAATGCTTGCACAGGGTGGTCTACTGGTAAGGTTCACGCTATCCCTTGCTCTGTTGTTTTCTTTCTTCTCGCCTTATATCCTCTGTTTTACCTTTATAAAAAAAAAGAGGTCGTCTTAGTTCTTTGATTATCTAGCTTACTGCTATTATCTGGACACTCAGAAGTCAGAAGCGCGCATGATTAATGAGTATCGATTTTGTTGAGTACAGGAACCCCGGTTTGTTGATCCTCTCAATATAACTGCGAGGGCTTGCCCCACTGGCTATTAGCCTATTACTGAAGCCAAACGAGGAATTCCCGACATTTTGAAGAGGGTTAGGGTTGTGTGTGATAAGGTATGTTATGTTACTATCGGTTATAAATGCGTCAATGACAAAATTTGTCTAATCTTGGGATTTCGTGCCTACAATAAGCTTTTTAGGGTTTAGGGCTTATGTTGTTTTCAGGTTGATTCGGGTTTGGGTTAGGTTGTTTTCAGGTTGCTTTATTTTTTTTTTTTTTGTCCGATAGATTATCATTACAAGCAAGTAACTTTAGTAAAAGATAAATTAGAATCAGATCGGCCCGGGTCCAATTCGGGTCAATTAGTTCTATCCTTTTCAGGTCCAGGTCGGGTTCGGGTGAGTCAGTTTTGTTTGTAATTAACCTGATTGAGCGGTTATTTCATAATATCTATGTTTCTCAATATCTATTGTTTTAATGAACTTGGTTGAGCTGTAGATGTCACTTACAATTTCAATATTTATAATTGTTTTACCATATCCACTCTTGTAAATTGCTACTTTTTTCATTCCTAATAAGTTGTCAATATGATTTATTTTAACTATAATTTTTTTGGTAGTTCATCGATCATCTCAAATGACTACAATTAAGGAAAGGGATAATTCATTTTGTTAGGTTTTATGTCATGCATATCATCATCAATGTGGAAGTTGGGTTTTTAGTCTTGTCCCACTTAAGGTCGTGTTCTTTTATGCGGTATTTTGCGGAATGGTGTGGTGGGGTGTGGTGGAATTGTGGTAGGTTATTAGTATATGGGGTAGGTGAGGAGAGAATGTAAAAAGTAGAGGAGAAAAGTGAGGAGAGAGAAAAGTAATGATTTGCGGTAAAATGCGGTGGGTTGTGGCAAGTGCGGTGAGATAATGTGCATGATTCTTAGCTAAAAAGGGTCTAATACTATACAAAAATTATCAAGAAACTGTAATCCTGCTAAATTAGAAGGTCTTCGAATAAGAAATAGAAAAGAAATACATGACTTTGTTTGAATCTGACATGGCTCAGTTTGTATTGGTTCAATAAGAAATAGAAAAGAAATACATGGATTTTCCATTAAGTTTCTTGGAGAATTTCCAACTTAAAATCATTCATCATTTTTCTTGCACTCTTTATGTTTGTTATACTACCCAGTAATTGACTTTTTTTTTTTTGAAAAAAAAAAATCATATGTTAAACTATCGGTTGCTTCCTCACTTTGGCTGAGATTTCTATTTCTGCTGTCATATGGTGAACTGACTATGGCCTTGTGTGCTTGTCTTGGTGTAGCCATTTAATATTTCCATTTTTTCTACTGACAGGTTCTATTTTAACCAAAGCAATGGGATTACCTGGTTGACCAATTCAAGCAGGAATTTTATAGGTTGTATGGCATGACCATTACTATTGCTAAATATCTATCTGCAGGTTGGTTTATCTACTTTGAAAACTCTGTATCATTGGCTATTTCAAATTTTCAATATTCTTATAATGCAGGCCTTGCAGGGTAAACAATGTTATTAGCAAGTTGGTTCTGAAGTGTTGCTTTTATCAGAGTAAAGTTAGATATATGATGGGTTGGCTACTTGGTTCCAATTTGAAAGCATGGTTGGTTGTCTAAACTATGTTATTTACTTATTAGCAAGTTGTAACTTGGTCAACTTTGAAGTGTTGAGCTTATAATGCAACAACAATTCCTTCATTACTATAGTGTAATTGGTTTTCCTTTGTATTTCATTGTCATATAGGCTCTGCTATCCACCTTATGGAACTTGTGTGGTACGCTTTGAAGGAAAATCATAGAAGAGCAGAGCGACTATTTGCTTTTTGTTGTTACTTTGTTGTTTTGATTTTTCTTAATACCATTGTGCATTTTTGACTAATTATTGTAATATTTATTCCGGAAATATGAAAGCAGACCCATTTGATGGGTGTTTGTAATTAAAACAAATATGGACACAGGTACAGGCATGGGTAGTGATTTTGAAAATAACATGGTAATGGATAGATGCCACTCACTGCGTATCCTTAAATCATTTTGTTGGATATTTATATTGTATTTTTCAATGTGATGTTGCATTGGGCCCTGTTTTTTGGTTGAGTTATTTTCAGGTTTAGATGGATAGGTTAGGATAAGTTTGGATAAGTTAGGATAAGTTATGATATTTTTTTGAGGAATTGCGTTTTTAGAGTGAATGTTTTTTTGGGGAATTGTATTAGGTTTGGATAAGTAAGGATAAGTTGAGAAAATTATATTCAACCTACCCGAAGAACATGGCGGTTTCAAATCATCGTAACATTAAGGCCCTATTCTGTTATGCGATAAGTTGTGGTACGATACCTTATTTCACTGCACTCTTTAATTTTTACTATATTTCACCACACCAACTATTTGTACTTTTGTAATAATTCTTAAAATTTTGTTATATAAATGGGAAACACTTTTAAAATTTATTTTTTCAGATTCTTTTATCATGTAATTGATTATTTTGGGAAGATTATGATTAATATGTTTGGAAGTGTAATTAAAAGCATTTTGTGGCAGCTTACGTGAGAAAGAACCCAAGAGTAATTAAAGTATTTTAACTTAAAAAATCAATTTACTTTTTTCAATTTTAAATTAAAAAACGCCAAACTCACCTCCCATAACTTCCACCATAAATCACCACACTTTTTCAATTTTAACTGCACCGTATCATTACCGCACTCCCGTTACCGCGTAAAAGAACAGGGCAAAAGTTAAAAGGCAGTGTCTTCTCTACTATTGGTTTTAAAAAAAATGATAAAAAATGATATCAAAATTAAAAAAACATCCATCTTCAAACATCTTGTGATACAACAATATTTTGACATCATTGGGTTAAATGAATCTTCTTATGCGATGGAGCAATAGGATAAAGATTCTGAAGACGTACAAGCATGAAATATCAAGCCGAAAATTGTTATAGGGCCGTAATCTTCTATTTGAAAGCTAACTTAATTGATTCAATTATGACTTATTTTGGTCTATTGATGACAAATATTAACTTATGAATGCAATATGCACTCCGTGGTTTGCCCATGATCAATTTGCATTTTGTTGTACTTATCCTATGGATCAATATATTAGCTTGAGTTGTTCTTAATGCATATATCAATGTTTATGAAGATATAAGTTTCATGATGTCATCAATTAAAAGACTTTTTCTCTTTTACATAAGAACACTTCTTTTTCTCTTTTATGACCAATTCCTATAATATTGTATGATTGTATCACTTATTCCAGTTACCACACGCATCGTGTGCGCTTTTATATTTTAATGAGTAAAGACATCAATATGAGCACTGAAATGGAGAAAAGCAGCCAGTACAAGCACTCAAATGGAGACAAGTAGCACTCGGGACAAGCAGAATGCTGCTAGGCACCTATTTCGATTTGGAGCTGTTTTGTTAGAATTGTGAGCATTTCTTGTTTGTTGAGTAACCAGATTCCAACAACATTAAACAAGAACTTTAGTGTCTTTTAACTTTTGTACCATGTAGTATGATACCTTAATATAATGATAGAATTGGTGCTCACAGAAGATACCTATGTGAATGTGTCTGGATTACAATAGCTTTAAAATTTGTAACTTTGACCCTTAAAGGTTTTTGGTAGTTATTGCCATAAGGGTAGATGCTATGTATACATATCTATATAGCTTATTAATGTAGTATGTATTTATGTATGTGTGTGTGTTTAAATTTGTAGGGCGTGCGTGGTGGGAGTCCGATAGCCAAATCATCGGTCCAGACCTTAAGTTATTGAGTAAGAATTTTGTCTTCTCACAACTAATACTATACAATAACCGGTAGTTTCTTATTAGCAATGTTGGGGTTGTTTTGTTCTTATGACTAATTTTAACTTGTAACCACGACATAAATAACGCATCTCCCAAATATTTTTATAGTGTTGTATGCTACTGCAACTTTTTTTAAAACAATCCTTATAATATATGATTGATGTCCTCTTTTTTTTATTTTTTTTTTACTTGGAGAATGAACTACAAAAATAGGCGTTAAAAATTTAAGAGACATCATGAACTCCTTTATTCTCATTCAAAGACTATTTGAAAATGGAAGGGAGGAAGAGCAAGAGAGAGAAAGTGAGGGCAGGCAGCAGCAAGAGAGAGAACCTGGGAGACATTTCAGAGAAACCCTAGACAAACACGTTTGTCTGTCCAAATCCAAAGAATAAAATTGACAATAATACCCTTACACTGTAGATTGCTACAGGAAGTAGTTATTCTAACTTTTATAAGGTTATAGATTACCCCGTTTTATCTGTGAGTTTATTGGTACCATCTTATGACCTAAATGGATGGTTGTAAATATGTTCAGTCATGTTTTTTCATGAAGATGAATATGTGCAGGACCTTTTTGACAAAGGAGAAATGTGAGGATTCTGCTTTGTCACTTACCTGGAATTTAAGGAGGATGAAAGTTGGATTCTTTTAGCTTTTGGGATGGTAATTTCTTGACTCTGGAGTAGATACCCTTTTAATATTTTTTCATCATCTTTGTATAAAGACTTTAATATTATTTATTAAGTAGTAATATATTTTCAGGTTCAGAGGTGAATGGCTAGCAAAATATGGTATCGTCTTTGCTCAGCTGATGAACTTGTATTGTTGACTGCGTATGACTTGTACACTGATTTTTATTTTCGTTGATTGATTATACTATGTTTGAGAGCATTTTGCGTATTGATGATTAAAATTGACTGTCTTGTTGTTGGTCATTGAGATAATCATTTGATTTGAAACGTTTTTGGCATAATGATATTATCCTGGTTATTACTCACTCTAAATTGTCGTCAACAACTTCTCTTGAATAAGCTTCTAACAGGTCTGCTTTGTCACTCCCTGTTGGGGGATGAATCCCCTCTCTTGGATTTGGGTTTACAAGTTTTCTCCTTTCCTATATGTCTTAGCGTTATTTTGTCGTCTACTATTTTGAAAAATAGATTTGAGTGGTTGAACTTGGCTGCTTTAGTGCTTGCTTGCTCTGCTTCATGAATGTACTTTGTTAGACTTGGTTTTAGGTCCACTGCGCGCATCGCGCGCACCATTAGGCTAGTATGCTTAAATATAAGAATCTTTGCACGATAATGCACTAAACGTTAGAGGTATTGGACAATAATGCACTGAACTTTAGAGGTATTAGACAATAATGCACTAAACTTTTTTTGGACTCTAATACACTGAATTTTGATGGCATTGGACAATAATGCACCTGGAACAATTCTAGTGGTGGTTGACACGATGACAGTCCTACTTTGAGGTGTCATTTTTTTCCAGAAAAAATATATCAGTCATCATACTTATGTGTACTTTCTTACATGACAAAAATTTCAACTTTTTTCCACATCATTTCTCAGTCGGACACGAGGACCGCCACCAAGTCAACCACCACTAAAATTGTTTCGGATGCTTTATTATCCAATACCCTCAAAGTTTAGTGTATTTGTGTCCCAAAAAAACTTCAGTGCGTTATTGTCCAATACCTCTAAAGTTCAGTATATTATCAACTTATCGTCCAAAATTCCTGTTATAAAATTCATCATAAGTTTATCAACATTATCGTGAAATTCATTGATATCTTTTAAATGTATCAATTGTTTTACATAAATTCATCATATCAAAATTGGACCTATTTTAATGTATATGTGATGACTCTAGATAGGTCGACCACGATGTATTATATAATTTGCAAGTTTTCAAGGACCAATTGCTCGCCAGTTCTGTGGCATAAGTCTTTCCAATTTCCATGGCGTACAATTTGGGAGTTTTCAAGGACAAGTTGCTAGTCAGTTTTGTTAGTCTTTTCCATATTCTTTCCACCGGGCAATTATAGCGTGGAAACTTGACTTGGACCACTAGAGGAGGAGGACCACAATGTTTACTTCCTACAGACAAACTCATAAGTTTAATGGTAATTTCTATGCAGGGTCAATTATGCGTGGAACAAAGTAAAAGTTCACATAATTGCCCCTCGTAGGAATTAACATTGACTTCCTTCCGCCTTCCTATATTAATTATCTTTAAAAATTATACAGTCAAATTTTAGAAACTTTGATCATAATTTTTTCAATATATACAATGACTTGTCATATAAAACTATTACCATTATAGTCGTAATGAAGAAGATTATTCTAAAAGTATAATATTGCAATTGTTAATAAAATATTATATAAGAAATTATTAATCAAAAAGTAAAATTAGAAATCGTGATAGTCAACTAAATGACAATTAATATGGAATAGACGGAGTATAAGATTATGTGTTTGATTTTATGTGTAGGAAGTAAACATTAATTGTGGCCCTTCTCCTGGAAATGAAGTCCATAGAAATCAAGTCCATTCATATCTAGGCTGTTTTTAGCCTTTGAGATTTCAACCAACCCATCTTACAAGTTAATCCAGTCTTGGGTTGACTTCGTTGAAGGGTTTTTTTTGCATTTTGGACCTTGGAAGATATGTTAATTAATTTTCTGGACTCTTAATTTTTAATATTAACTTTTTGGACCATAAAATTTGAGGGCTGATTAAAAAAGGCTCGTGTCTGTTCTTCTTTTCCTTCCCCTGTCTGAATTTCTCACTCCATTGACGTCGAATTTGGGTAAGTTTTAATTCTCTTATTCGTATGAATTTCTTAGGCACTAAGTAGCCTCTGATTCCTTGAGGGGTATCCCAAAACGTACTTTAGATCCAATGGTCAAATACGGATCAAATTACAATGGGAATGATAGGTGAGATGATCATTACAAAGTATATGTCCATAACCAGAACCATTGCATGAGGAAGATGGCCAGTGATTAGGAAATAATAGGCAAAGACAACACAAATAGGAAATGGAGGGGTCTTTTATATTCATCAACAAATGTTATTCAGTGACAGATCTAGGTCTTTCGATTCGGGGTGTTTCCAAGTGATTTGATATGCTATGGAAAAATTTTGTTCGGCCCGTAATACCTGAATTGTTTGATCAAAAAAAAAAAATCGGGTGATATATTTTTCGTTTGAATTTTGATACTGACCGAATTTTCAAATATTCAAACATAAAATTTTTCTTTTTCTATTGTCCGAATCGGATTTCGACCCGAATTTAGATTTGTTTGAATTATCCGACCTGGTCCGACCCAAAATAAAACCGAATGCGGACATAAATTTCTCATCTAAATTTTAACATTATCCAAATTTATCCGACCCAAATTTACCCGTAACCGAATTTTTGCCAGCCCTACTATATATACGTAAAACCAACCAGTATCTGTATAATATTTTCTAAGATTTCATTAAACGTAAACGTGAAGATATTAAAAGTCAGGATGGCCGAGTGGTCTAAGGCGCCAGACTCAAGTTCTGGTCCTCTGTTGAGGGCGTGGGTTCAAATCCCAATTCTGACAATAATTTTAATGTTTCATTTTCCACTGCAAGTCTGCCTATCTTCTACAATATATTGATAAAACTACAATGTTATGTAAGACCTGTAAATCTGCATAAGAAAATATATAACATTCTAAGAGCTAAATCTGATGAGAAATTCAAATAACCATGACTTAGCTTGTTTCCATGGATCTATATATACTTCATGATTATCAGCTTTCCTCTTCTTTTTGTTGTCTAGGAGCACAATTCTCAGGCCCTTCAATTCCCCTGTAAACATGTTGTCTAGGAGCACAGATAATTGTTCTAAAGAAACAAGTTTTTCATCTGACTGATTGTATCTGGAACAATCCCATCAAAGAAGTTTTCTTCCACAGGTAATTGTTCTAAAGATGTAATGTTCTGCATGGTGCTAAAAATGTGTCCCCTCAAACTGTTTTCACTAGCATAAAACCCTTTAAACCTGGATAGAAAGTGTTGTTAGAAAGATCAACAGAGTGCAGGAAACAGAGGTTTCCTATGTATGGTGCAAAAACAAGCATGAACATGGTGATCATAAAGAGGGATGACAAGTGTTTTGATTTCATCTATCTTTTTGTGTATGTCTGAGTTTCAAGTGTTGTAATTTGGCACTCTTTTGTTACATGCAACTGGAGCTCTTGCAGCTTCAGATAATTTTAACAGGCAACTTCCAGGATGTGAGTAGAATACTGATAGTCTTGCCATAGCATACCAAATATGACCATTTTTTTTAGAGACTTTGAACTGGGTCATTTCCTTTCCACAATAGTACAACAACCCACTTTATGATTAAAAACATCATTTTGAAACCATCTCAACCAAAATCTTAAACTAATAGTAATAGCCCTAATGATACTCTTATATTCTAATACGCCCCCTCAAGCGAATGTCCTAAGTATGGCTCTGATACTATGTGGAACTATCTCTACCAAAAACTTAAGCTAATAGTGGTAGGCATTTCAGCAATAAAATAAAACCACAGCTAAACACTACATTTTGTCTCAAATACTGTAAAAATTAGTATTGAGCTGGTTTGAAAACTATTGACAGTTTGGTAGATAAATTCTCTGCTATATGTTTGATATAAATTCAATAATATTAAAGGTGAGGCATGCAACAGACCGCATAGCGCAGTGGATTAGCCCGTTTGACTTCGGATCAAAAGGTCGTGGGTTCGACTCCCACTGTGGTCGCTTTTACTTCACACTTCAGCATGAGTTTTTGGGAGTTAAAGGGGACTTCTTTGCATGGCTAATTTGTTAGTTCAACTCTACATTTTGTGTCAAATACTTTATACTTACCTTAATGTTTGAAACTTATGTGCCAAAAACTTAACATTTCAATATATGCATGCATGTATAAATGTATAATCAAGGATGAGAAACATACATAACCAATAACCATATAGCTTTTGAATCTATACATATACACCTCTAAAACTAAAAGTGAAACTAAAACAAAGGTTTTCACTTTTATATTTTGCTTAGGCAACACACTTCTCAACTTTGAACTGTTTAGATGGCACGTTTGATATTGGATTTCAGTTGGCCAAATTAAACTTTATGATAATTGGATTATCGTAAATCGAAAGAGTTGTTATTGGGTTTCAGCAGATCGAAATTAGTGAGAATTGTATTACAGTAACGCGGTGATGGTGCCATGTAGACGATCCACAGAGCCGGTTTCACCCAACTCAGTGGTGATATATTGAAATCCAACACTTATATGTTTTGGTGCACTGTAATACCAATTTAAATTACGATTTGCTACAATCCAAACCCCTAAAATACAGCGTATTAAGGACTAATTTTCCTTTTATAAATTTATGATGAAATATTATGTGATGAAATATTATGTGAGTTACTGAGGCTCTATTCATTTGTATGGTATCATATATACCGCACTTACCACAATTTATCACACCAACCACAAATCATCACATATTACATATATAATAAAATATTTTACCACAATAACCATAATTTTCTCTCTGCTCACTTTTCTCTCTTCTCGCTTTTCTCACTACTTTTCGCTTCTCTCTCCTCACCTATCATATCAATTATTCTTACCACAAATTTTACCACAACTTATCACACAGTACCACATTATATCACGCTATACACAATATTACCATACTATATTGTTATCACTTATCACACTTTACCCCCGCTGCAAAAAGGAACGGGGTCTGAAACAAAAGTCCTAGTCCCAAGCTTTATAGGAGTCTAAAAGTTTTAGTCAAAGTGAGTAGAGGGAGAAGGTTGAACTACAATTGTCGGCAACGGGCCTATCTACTAATAGGTTGGGTTGGTGGCCCAATAATATTGTCCTTAACACAACTGTTTTTAAGGTTCTAAGCCCAAAAATAGACTATCCTACGTATTAATCAAAACTTTCCCTGTTTGATTTAAGACAAGATTATTTTTTTTAGGGTTATTGGATGCTAATATACTGAACTTTTGGGGTATTCGACAATAATACACTGAACTTTGATCTTGGACAATAATGCACTGAACTTTGGGGGTGTTGAATAATAATGCACTCATAATGATTTTGGCAGTGACTGACTTGGTAGCAATCCTACGTAGCACGTGGAGGAGATGAATTGACACAAAAATATTTAATTTATGACATGTTAGCTAATTCACACATCGACAAAGAGAATCAAATTTGAAAAGAGTAAAAAAAAAAAACATAAAAACACATTTGTTTAAACGTGTTTCTGCAGAGATATTGTTGTTGTAGTTGCATTAAATCACCTTTGCTTGTATAAATTAGCTGATATGTCATAAATTTAAATATTATTTAGCCTATTCATCTTCTCCATCTTCCACGTAAGATCGTCACCAAGTCAGCCACCGTTGAAATTGTTTCGGGTGCATTATTGTCCAACACCCCTCAAAGTTCAGTGCATTATTGTCCAAGGTCAAAGTTTAGTGCATTATTTTCAATACCCCAAAAGTTCAGTACATTAGCGTCCAATAACCTTTTTTTATTATTATTAAAGTAACATATATTTTAGTCATTTTGAAAATAGGACCAATTGAAATTTGAAAACTTGCTCTGTATGAACAGTTGAACACCCCAAATTCCTGGCAATTTGGGATATTAGAGGGAGACTTTTTCAGTCTAAACATTGAAAAAGAAGGCTGTAGGATTAGTGTACTGTAATTAAGATTAGTTGGTAATTATGTTTATCTATATGAATAAGTTATAAAGATAATAATCAACCATTTCAGTAAAAAATATGATGACATTTGAACTATACACAGTTCTTAATAGTATTATGCCTGTTAACCAAAGTTGACAATTAGTTTTTGACCCTCAAAATTGGGTGTATTTTCTTGTCAAAATTTTCCTTTTAACAATTATTTTTTCAAATTCCTTTAATTAGTAGTAATAGCTAGTAACTAATTAGTTATTAATTAGTTTCATAAACCAAAATAAAAACCAGCACTCTAAAATTCCGTCCACACAAAGTAACTCATGGGTCATATATAGCCGTTTCATCCCTAATTTTTACAATCTAGATTAGTTGTGTGCAATTGACCTGATCTAAAATTTAGAAATCTTTTACTACCTATAACTTCATAAAAAAAATTAACAGAAAATATTCGATAAGACATTATTCTTTAATTTATGACAATTTAAGTTGAATAAAACAATATTTATATAAACAAAATATATAATTTGTTTTCCTAATCCATTAAAATATATAAATCCTAGCCAAGCCTTGATCCTTTCATTGGCAACCAATCAAAGTTCCGCGATACCCTCCAAGAAAGAAATATAATATTAGGATGTAAATATGCACAAAATAGGAAAGAATCAAATGAGTAAAAGAAAGAAAAAGACAAAAGATTTAGTGATTAAATTAGGGGATATCATGAATTGGCATTGTCAATACCTAAAATGGAGCAATAAGGAAGGAATCAAATGGATGTAGACAAACTAATTCTTTGACTCACTCACTAAAAAGCTACCAACATAAAAGTTTCTATAACCAACACTAACATAAAATTGTGGCCTCCCTCTCTACATTAGCCCCTATCAATGAACTCACACTAGGATTCAAAGTTATATAATGACCAACACATAGTTTTTTCATATTAATTTATAGGTATGATATTACTTTTTGTTCTGTTTTTTTATGTGGTTGGTTAGTAGTGAAAAATGTGATTTAAGTAATTTATCTTATGATCAACAAATCGGAAGACTTCCTTCTCCTTTCTTACTTTTCAATTGTTCAGTCCTTGTCTAATCAATATTGATGGTGTTCGAAAACTTGAAAATTAAAGGGATCGGAAAAGTCATTTCATGCAGATAAGCAAGCTAGCTAGCAAAACAATTGTTTTAACTCGGATGCATGCTTGAATTTTGAGAAAAGGTTGCACTACCTGATCCTAAAACCTATTCGAACTAGAAAATCAATCTTCTCAACCCAACCTTGGATGGTTCTAATCAACAAAGACATGATACTCAGTGACGAGTAAGGATCATCTTCCTTAAGAACATAGGCAAGTGAAATGTTAGCCTATACACTGGTTGTCAAGGTCGTGACACACAAATCTTAGTGCAAAGTTTCTTGTATTATTTGGTGTCAATATTGGATTAACGTTGGACCAGGGACATTTCTAAGACCTTAGCTAAATAGTTAACAACGGATACAAATTGAAAACCTCTATAGATATAAGTTCTATCGTTACCCTTAAAATGAAGGGATTATTTAGTAATGTCATTGTCCTCCTAGATCCTACATTATCCTATTATTGTTATTATTGTTATTTTTATTATTTCTATTATTGGGAGATCTTACATATCCAATCTTGGGGTCATGTACAGTATTCCTACGTGTGGTGGGAGCCTTCCAATCCAAGTCCAACCTTCAAGAAAACCCCCCTCAATAAAATAAAATAAAATAAAGAATCTAAATATAGAGATTATTGTTGTGTGAGTACTGTAGATGGAGTCGCACGTGACGCACGAGATGACGATATCATTAAAAAGTACAAAATTCGCGCGTGACCCACGCTTACTGGCATCGCGTCATCAATCAGAAGATCGAGTTAAATCCCTCGTAGTAGTACAACTGTATTTTATTTTATTTTTTTTGTTTTCATAAATGTAGTACAACAATTGTATTACAATCCTATTCGATCAAATGGAATAAAATTATAAAATACTCTCTGTCCCAAAACTGTCTTTAATATATAATTTTGACTGTTAGTTTTACGTATTGTATCTTTGAAAGACTAGCTTGTAATGCTATATACATATATAATTATTTTCTATCATGGATCTGATGACGGGAGTCTTATACGCTAAGTCATCGTATAATTTAATAAATTAACAATCAAATTTAAAAAAGTTCGGAATTTTTTTTTTTTGGAACGGAAAGTCTGGCCCTATTCTTTTCTGCGGTTGGTGTGCCACCGCAGTTTGCCACAACCCACCACAAAATACTATTCTACCACAATTCACGACAACCCACGACAAATTACTTTTCACAATTACCAATACAATATTTATATATATATATATATATATATATATATATATATATATTTATACAAAAAGCTTACCACAACATACCAATAACCCGCTACAATTACACCACAACCTGCCACAATTTCACCACACCATACCGCGCCATATATACCGCATAAAAGAACAGGGCCAGAGTATATTACTTCCTTTGTCTAAAAATGCCTCACTTTGATTAATGATGCCAAATTTGTAAGTTTTGTAGATTTTGATTATATATTGAGTAATTGTACCAGAATAATAATATTAGATTTATAATAAAAGCATTTTAATTTAAATATAGTATTAGAATAAAGTATTGTTAAAATTAAAGGGAGAATAAATGTATAATAGAATGATCTATGATCACCCTTATGTATATTTAATCATATATATAATTTTTATGAATAATTTTTTGAATTTACAAAAAAAAATCGTAATATATAATACGTAAACCTAACAAATGAAGTTGATTAGATAAAAGCGTTATTTGCGATCGAAAAGGCCGAAAGACATAAGTGCTAATAATTCATCAAATTATAAAATTTAAAAATATTTAAATACGTATATTCGTTATATTTACAAAAGTTATGATAATGTTTCTGCTAACATTATTTATAGGATTAGACAAAATTAAATTTCCTTTTGGATTTGTCTCATAAGATTAGGACACAAAATCCCACGAAAATCATGCATTTTCAAATAGTAAAATCACTGTTAATATGCCAGGTTGGGTTCTTATTGTAATCGTGGAATCATATACTATAATTATAGATGGTGGGACATTTTTCATACCATTAATTATTACGATTTAATTATGATAACTTGTACTTTTCTTGCTATTGTCGTTGCCATTTTATTATTATAAAATTAAAGAGTTCGTTTCAGTCTGTGGTTTTGATTTGGCAACGTTACACAGTTGTGGGCAAATAAATATAAAATTCAGGATATCTTAGGCATACTATGTCTTTATTATTACATATTTATGATTATTATATGTAGAGCATAAAGTACGTTATTGGGTCAAGTCCTATAAACTTTTCTAGGTGGGTTTATATCTATGTTTTTATACTTTTTTTTTTCCTTTTTATTTGGTGGACTTAAGTCCAATAATAGCGGCTTATTCCCACGGTTTCATATTATTGTCATAATTTTGATTTTTATGGTCTTCAAAGTTGTTTTTTGATTGATAATTTCTTACATAATTTGTTATTAATAATTGTAATATTATACTTTTATGATATTATTTTTTGTTACGAATCTAATGGTGGTAATTTTATATAGCACCTCAATGTATATATTGAGAAATTTATGGTCAAAATTTGAAAATTTGACTGCACGATTTTTAAAAACAACAATTAATATGGAATGAAGGGAGTAAATAAGTAATGATATTTTCCAAATGTTCGATTGTGGATTGGTCTAGTAATTAAGGTTGTAGAAGATATCTTGATTAGTAGACTACATACTAATTATATATTTTTATAATATAAATATATGGGGGTAGACTAAAAACTCATAGTCATGGGAGGCTCTAATTATTACTACTTGTATATTTTTTCAAATATATGGGGGTAGTATTTTTTTTACATACTAATTGTATATTTTTATAATATAAATAAATATATGAGTAGACTACATATTCATAGTTATGGGAGCCTCTCACCATTCTTGTGTTTACATACTAATTATATACTTTTATAATATACATATATAGACCAAAGACTCATAATCACGGAGCCTCTAACCATTATTGGTTACATAATATCAATGTTTATGGATCTATTAAAACCCTAACCATTTCCTTCCAAAACTTTAATTACTTTTTTTTTTTAAGAATTCGACAACCAATATTCCTCGTTCCGACAACAACAATCCTAGAACCACTTCACCTGAAACCGCACCCATAACCCCTAAATCTGTTTGAAATCACTCCCATAACCCAGCCCGTCTGAAACTGCTGCTAGATCATGATTTAGGAGAGGACAACGTAATTTTGGTCTTGCAACCATCGGCTCCACATTTAATATTTGTCGGAATCATAGCTAGAATAGTGTATTAGTGACCCATAAAATGTGAAAAGAAACAAATATCGTAGAACATGTTGAATGAGATGCGATAAATACTAGTTTCAATATTGTACTTAGACTTGATGGAGCTTCCAAGACATTCGTGGAGCTTCTAGTGAATCGGGATCATGATCCCCTTGACTTATTTGAATAAAAATTACTTTTCCACCAAATAGTATTGTAAACGGGATAAAATTAAATTGAGTTTTAGTACTATAATCTCTTCAAATTATATTCGATCATATATTAATACATGACCCCGTTATCTATAAGATCTGATCATATACTAATTTGATGAAAGCAATATTGTATCATGGCCTATTGATTGCACTAGATGAGTAATACCAAAGCTTTAATTTTGATCCCAAATTATTTTATATATTAGGGTAGGAAACACGTTGAAGTGTGAAATGGTACGTACACAATGCAATTATAAACAACATCGTACGTAAAAATCTTATATCCCTTTTTCTATTAGCAAGTCAAAGGTGAAAAGGGTTATAAAAATATCCAAAATTTAAATTAATACAATTATAATACTCTCTCATTTACTAATTTTCTTTTTTCCCATAATATCTGTCACTTTATAATTTCAATAATATATGTATATTAATTACTAATTTATCAAATTAACCTTATTAATTACATATTTTTAATTTTCTTCGATTTTTTCCTTTTTATTCATCTTTTACCTTTTTATTCACCATTCTATTTAACATTTTCACATTTTCAATAATGTAAATTAATGTAGAGTGGATGCTTTTATGGTTTTTAAAATTCTATCCTAAGTAACAAATAATATAAGAAGGAGCTAGCTGGGAATACATAGTACTAATTAAAACACTTCAAACAATATCTTTAACAATTTTTTTTCCAATTATTCAAAACCAATAAAGACGTAAGGTACACATCAAATTATAAAATATTTACAATAGTGTCAATTAAACATCGAAAAGAAAAATAGCACAACAACACAAATTAAACAGCAAAACAACGAAACAAAAGGATTGCAACTTGCTCAAGTCCGGTCCTTCAAACAAATTTTTCTTTCTCCATATATACAACATCTTCTTAAAACTTGTAAAATATTCTTCAATATTACACATAAAAAACATAAATAACCATACTTCTCATGCATCGAAAACTAAGATAAACCCCACTAGAATGATCCAAAACCAATGTTATATTCCTTAAATCAATTTTCTTTTAATTTGCACCCATCCCAAACCCCAAAACAGCTCAATACTTATCCATATATACATATATAATTCTTAAATGGACTGAAAGGGCAAGAAGAAGTTTAATTTTAGCAACAAAGAAAAGGAAAGCCAAGACAAATATTAGTATAATTAATTAATTAGTTAATTAAAATAACAAGAAAGAATACTTGTGTAGATAGATGTGAACCCTTATCAATATATCTTGCATACAAGTGTGCATCTTAGCTTAGGATGTGAAAAGGTTGTTTGGTTTTGTCATGTGATGAAATAAAATTTATAGCAAAAGATTTTGAAAATTGATTCTTTTGGCCATTTGTAAACTTGGGGAGGCAATGAATGGTCCATGAAAATGACAAGACTACCACCATTTTTAAGGTTAAAATAATATGATTATAAATGCTTAGGTTTTGGGACAAATTTGAGTGGTGTTTGGGCCACCCACTTTGATTGGAAGGGGTTATAAGTTTTCATGTTTAATTTTATGTTTCTGTTTGTTGGTCAAGGATTATTGTAGTATGTGACACTCCACTCATCATGGATAGATATCCAAAAACAACACAAAGAGAACCCTACTTTTTTGTTATCAATTAATTTATTTTAAAGAATATCAACATATATATGTTCTTCATAACTTGTCATTAGTATATCTTAATAACTTAACATAATTTAGCATAATTTCAGTTTAATTTATGTCATTCTCTTTTTATTGGTAAGTAAAAGATAGGATAAGTAAAGTAAAAGATGCAATAGAACTAGAGTAAATAAAGTAATTAAGTCATATAAGTCACATCACTTAAATATATAAATCTATAAATATATATTTTATAATTTGTAATAAAGTATTGTGAGTAAAGTAGGCCACATCAGTGACATTACTTATTAAATATATAATTTTTTAAACTATATATTACATAAGGTAAGTAAGATAACATAAAAATGATTAAGGTAAAATAAATAAAAATAAGTAAGGTAAATAAAGATATGAATCTTGGGGTAAAATAAATAAATAATTTTTTTAAACATTAGAAATTTTTGTTAAACTTATTTTTAGATAATTGCAGCAAAAAGCCATGAAAAGACTGAATAGTCAATACCGAACAATTAACAATAACTTAAAGTATTACCAATATGTACGTTCTTATATAGGGTGGGGTATTTTGTAGCCGATTCCCTAGCCCGCCTTCAGCCCTATGGTTAGCCTGTTCGAACTTGGCTGGAGGAGGGTCCCGAAGAGTACTCTTTATAGCTTTAACCCAAAACAAATACTGTTTCTTGAATAACAATGAACAATTTCGCTCAATTAGCAATTTTTCCTCACATACATACATACATACATACATATGTGTATATGCAATAGAATCGAACAGAAATTTTCTGCTCCATCTATTATTCATGACCCTAGTTGATTGACTACAAGAAAATACTG
This sequence comes from Portulaca oleracea, assembly GCA_029582165.1. Lineage (NCBI taxonomy): Eukaryota > Viridiplantae > Streptophyta > Magnoliopsida > Caryophyllales > Portulacaceae > Portulaca > Portulaca oleracea. Next base: position 129,299 of record CM055874.1, read on the forward strand.
ATAACTCAAGTCCTAAGCTTTAATATTTTATGTTGTCACAATTTCCTATTTTTCATTGAGGATGAAGTAATTTTTTTAGTTACAGCTTCCCTTAATAATTTTAACCCAACTAAAATATAATTAAAATTAGAGTTTTTGGATACTAATATACGTACTGAACTTTTAGGGTATTAGACAATAATGCACTGAACTTTGACCTTGGACAATAATACACTGTACTTTGAGAGTGTTGAACAATAATGCACTCAGTATGATTTTGGTAATGGCTAACTTGGTGACAATCCTATGTAGCGGGTGGAGGAGATGAATTGGTCCCAAAATATTTATCTTCTCGATCTGTCACGTAAGATTATCACCAAGTTTGCCACCGTCGAAATTGTCTCGAGTGCATTATTGTCCAACACCCCTCAAAGTTCGATGCGATTGTTGTCAAGCCAAAGTTCGATGTATTATTGTCGTCTTTAAAATCGATATATTAGCGTCCAAAATTCCTTAAAATTAATTACTACAAGAAACAATTGTAACTTTAGTAATTGAATAGCACTGTCGGCCGTTTCCTTTAAATAATTCCATTAGACAGGAGGGTTTGTTGGCTCATTCTTTGCCACATACATAATATTAAAATTTACTAAAATCCGTAGTTTATGCATTATTCTATGTACTTGTTGCCAATATAAAATGTAAGAATGACTTATTATAAAAATAAATATACACGTTCTTTTTCCCCATTTGGAGATTAGGTTTGACCGAATGATATATGAATTGAATTCTATAGATAAGAGTTGGGTATATTATGCATATATAATAGGGACAAATTAACAATTAGCTAAATAAACTATGCTTAATTTAGTATGTCCAATACTTTTCTAACAAGTTCATAAAAACTCTTTAACTAATTAAAAATTTTATAAATACATAAAATATATAGAATGCAAACTTTTCTAACAAGAGATGTATTCAAAATAAAGAGAAGACCATATCATAAAATGTATGGAATGTAAATGTTCTATGTTAGATGCGCATAATCCAAAATTGCAATATTTTGCATTAATCTTATTAATTATGTGGCTGTTATAAATGATAAGATTCTTTAATATTTATTTTTTCCTTTGATCTTATTGTAACAATTGTCATATACTCATTATGAGTGCATTTCGTCCGTAAAAAAATCTTAAGGAAATGGCCAATTTTCAAATTGATTTATTTTTTCCATGCTTAATTATATTTTGACCTTGAAAATTTTTTTATAGAAGGCCCACAATTTCCCACATTTTTCTAAGAAAAATTTCTCCTGAGGAAACATAAGGGAAGTTTTTTTCCAGAGAATTTTCCAATGAAAATTTCTTCCCGATAAAATTTTCTATGATATGCTTACCAAAGGCTCCCGACATAATTCGATAGTTTGAAGATTAGTTTATAGTTTTACAAAGAGAAATTATTTTAACCTTATCTTACGTGTCATGTGGTAAGTTCTAAGGTATTTGGATCCTTAAATTAGATCTAGTACCATGGATTTGTTGGTTGACCAATACAAAAAGTTAGGTTTGCATTTTGAAGAGTGATTTATGGAGGAACACAATCAATCCCCACTTTCCAAAGCTAGTATTGGATGTAATTTAATCACTTCCTAATTGAATTGAATATTTAAACGAAAAAATATTGTGCATTATTAGTAGTGCTAGTTATATATGCTTAATTCTCGGTCCACACTTGAGATTTATTTAATATAAAGGATAAACGATTGAGAGTTGTTATATAGAGGGAGATAATTAATTTGTTGAAAGAACTGTTAGCAGTAAGTTTATGACAACACTTGAAGACTAAATAATAATTTTACATTCTAATACACTCGATCTCTTAATAAATGATCTTTCGGCATATAAAATCCTATTTAAACGCCTTGTTTATATAAATATGAGGACTGTTAAAATTTGAATTTGAGAGTTGAAACTTCTTGCTTAAAAGGTGCAAGGATAATTTATACTCTAAAAATTTATTATAATCATCAATTAAGACAAGGGAATACATAATTTATACCAATGATGTATATAGATATATAAGCCACATTCTTTAGTTTGGTATGATTATCTTATATACCTTACAATCCAAAAGAACATGATTTAGTTTTAGATAATTTATATTTAAAATTTTTTATTTAACTCACATAATGTATTTAAAAAAAAAAAGAAAAGAAACATGTAATGTGATATTTACTTATTTAGCTACCCCTACTTTTATAATCTAACCTGATTTTTACCTTAGCTAACTTGATCTTACACTCTTAAAGAACATGGTCATATTTTATCAAACATATCCACTTTTATCTATATTATTTACATATTACTAACTTATCCATCCAATCACTTAACAATCTCATAAAAGAACAGTGTCTAAGTTATATCTTATATGATTATATCATCCCTATTTGATCCTGTAAAAATAGATTCAATATAAAATTATTTGTATAAATGTAAAATTAAAAATAAATAAGTCCAGGGCCCAGAGAACCTTATCCTGAAAAGAGCAATGGCAAGCCAAGCAACACGTGGCAGCTCCCTATTGGAGGAATCCGATCGAGGATGATTACATACGATAGCAACAACTCCAGAAAGTTAAACCGACAACCTGGAATAGTCGGTGAGAGTGTCGTTAGACTGGCATTGAGTGTCGGTAAGGGTGACCGGGAAACATAGGTTGCTACTTGCTAGGATTGGGTTTTATGTTGAATAAAGGAAAGAAGGGGTATTTGCCTTAAGAGGAAAAGTCCTATGTAGCCTATGTGGGTTTTATGTTTTTGTCGATACATAGATTCTTTTTTTTTTATTATTATTATTAAATATTATTTTTTGATGTAATGTCTCACCAATCAAACTTTTTCAATTTGACATCCCACCCTTTACCTTTTTCTCTCCCTCCTTTACTAGATTTTTGGAACCAAAATTTAAAAAAGTGGAGGGAAAATGGAAATGGACCGCCTAGATTTAATTACTCATTTTTTAGGGTTTGTTATTAATCCATAAAACTTGCACACTAGGCTACTTGTCTGTTAGCAATAGTTTCCTTTAAAAAAAATTAGTAACATAGCAAGGTAAATTGTTTATATTTATAATTATTAAATCTCGATTCTTATCTATGATCCTATAATTTTATGATCCAAAATTTTTGATACAATTCTACTATATACGCTTTGATCCATAATCCTATATGGGTTAATTCCGATCCTAACTATCCTGTAAATCCGAGTTAGAATCCTGATTCTAACAACCTTGTTTATATTCAAACAGGAAGGGTCAGAGGCTATTTTTTGTGCCTTAGGCACCGTTCTTTTGTGCGTTGCGTTTGCGTTGCATTGCGGTAGACTGCGGTAAGTTGCGGTGAAAATAGTAAAAAGATAATGGTAATTTGCGGTATGTTGCGATAGGTTGCGTTGCGGTTAGTTACGTTAACGCACAAAAGAACGGTGTCTTAGCCTAGCTAGGATGATATGTACTGTTTTATTAATAAAATGCATTAATGGTCTTTTGGGGGCTTTTTCCGTCGGAAAACTATATATAAGCTAGATTTGGGCACATAAAATTATTTTTGTTATTGTTGACATTAAATTAATTAGTTCAAGCAAATGTATACAAAATCGTAGCTCATATATACATAAAGAGACTTTCGTGTTGTAACTTAATAATAGTACGAGAGTTTTAAGCTTGGGGTGAACCATCAAGTTCATCGACAAATATCATTAATTATTTTTCTACTCCAATTATTCGACTTTACTTGATAAAGATAAGACGGAATAAGATTTATTAAAGTTGGGTGAGGTGGAGAGTATGGATAATTTACCATAATGAAGAACAATCCCTAATTAATATTATGTTACTTAATTATGACAATTGTACATATTTTGTTTTTGAAATAAAGTTGTGGGTGACAATGTTATAGGTACTTTATTCATGTTTGAATTTAGGGGTGGATAGAAGGAGACTGATCAGGATATCGTCTTTATTATATATAAAATATAATTTGTTTACAATAAAATCTAGATAGATATTTGTAGAGCAATGATTATGGTTTATATTTTGTTAGAGTTGATGTTAATAGAATTAGGGTTTCATGGTATTGACCTATCAAATTAAAAAAGGTGTTAAATCACTATTAGATTTTATTTTGGGAATATTTTTTATTACACATATTAAAATCGATGGATATTTTAAACATATATTTAGATTTTTTTTTTCTTTGAAACAAAAATTTTCATAACAGTGTTGCAAACTTCTTAAAGGAAAATTTATTGGATATATAAAAATATATGAATCATTTCAATATTTAAATAACAGTGCTTACTATATATAATCATCAAGTTATAGAATAATACAATTGGAGTATTGTTCCTCTATAGTGGTGCTTGACCCCTTTTCAGAAGAAAAGATATTCTTACGAAAATTTTCAAAATATCTGTTCACTGTTTGGATCTTTTTCTAAGGATTTTCATGCGTGAATGCATTGAAATCAATGGAGGAATTTAAAGTAAATTGTTCAAATTTTAAGATTTGTTCACTTTTGTAGATAATTAAGTTCGCAAACATGATAATAGTGAAAACAAGAGTTTTTTACATTTTTGTTCTCGAATTATGGGGTAATTAATTTTCTAGACCTTTGGTTTTTATTAATAATTTTTTGGACCCTAAAGTTTATGAGTTGAATAAAAAATGATCTTAAAGTTTGTGAGCTGAGAAAAAGGGCCTTATATTATTTTTCTTTTTCTTCCCATGTTCGTACTTCGTATTTCTCTCCCGATTGATGCCAAGCTTCAGAACTAAGGTTAAATATGATATTGAAACTATAATAGACCTGATATTGAAGCTATACAATAAATATTTAAAATTATTATTATTATTATTATTATTATTATATATATATATATATATATGTATATATATTAAGCGATGTCACTTATGTGACTTACATTTCTCGATTAGGATATCTTATTAAGAAATTTAATAATATATATTTAAAATTTATATATTAAGTATTTACATTATCTCACCTACCAATAGTCACAATAACCTTACTTGCCTTCCCTCTTTCACACTCTTCAAATTCCAAAAGAATAGAGAGTACTCCCTCCTTCCCATTTTAATTGTCACTCTATACATAATTTCAAAAACCAAGAAAACTTCCATCTACATTAATTTAGCTTATTGGAAATGTATAAAACTTGAATAAAATGGTGAATCAAAAAAAGGAAAAAGGTGAATCAAAAAGAAAAATTGAAGAAAAAGATGTAATTAATAAGCTTAATTTGATAAATTAGTAATTAATGTGTCATTGGAATTATAAAGTGACAGATATTATGGGAAAAAAGAAAGTTAGTTAAAATGACAGATAATATGGGAAGGAGAGAGTAACTTGGTAATATTGATCTTTAAAATATTAGCAAATATGACACCTTTTGAGAATTATATACATAGTTTATATCTTATAATTATAGCGGGTTGGATAATATAAAGTGTAACATGTCCAAATTAGATGATAAATATTATAATTACATACAATATATAAATAGCATATATTTAGTGACATAAAATAGGATGTAAATTATAGTTGGATCCCACCTCTTGCCCTCCTCCTGCCCATTATAATTAGTATTATGACTATTATGGCATTTTGTTTTCTTGGAAGTACCTTAATGTCCATATATGTCCCCATTAAGGTTTCTCCCCATCAATTATTTTATAAATTAAATTTAATTGGTGCTATTTATTCCATTAATTTTGGGTGGTTAGAAATCAAATCATATCATGTACTTTGAAATGGGGTCTACTCTCATTTTGTATGTCCTTTTGTTTAGGGCAGTCACATCTTGTTTTATTGCTTTGCTTGGCAAGCAATTACTGGTCTTTCTAGGAGGATCACCTTTCCATTTTCTTCAATTGTTTTCTTTCCTAATTATTTTGTTGCTTTTTGTCTTGGCATCTTTTCAAATTCTCACACAATAGTTATCATTGCATTTTTTGTCTATTCTCAAATAATAGTACTTGTATGTTTTAAGAAAAAAAGGGATAATTATGCATTTAAATTTTGACTAAGAATTAGAAAAAAAAGGATAATTATGGATGGATAATATTCCTTCTTCAATTGCTATATGTACAATCTAGATTGTTAATTACTCCCTCTATTCTACTAAGAATTCCATATTAATTATCCCAAATATTTTTTTTACTAAGAATTTTTCATAGTACATTTTATCAAAAAGAATTATAACATTATATTCTTATGATAATATTTTACGTGATAAATCTAATGATAATATGTATATTAAAATATTGTATATATTAAGAAATTAATGACGTTATTGGCAATTAATTAATAGGGAACGAAGGGAGTAGTAGATTTTTGCATAAGAAAGGATGCTTATACTTATCCTGTTGAGGAGGTAATTCACTTTTTAAAAAACTAATATTAAAATTGTGTCTTGTTTTGTTCATGAAATTTTTTTTTGTCTTGTTGATAACCCTTTTTTATTAATACTAACTCAATGTTAAAGAATAAGAAGGGAAAATTATAAAATTTATGGATACGAAATGTGATGGTAATTAATATTCCAGAATATTGTCACCTTCAATTCCCATTAATCAATTCTCACTTTATCAATTATATATTCGATATTCGATACCCTTCTAGCTGAAGGTTAAGAAAATGGAATTCAATCAATAATGGTTGGAAGACAAGCTACATATATATATATATATATATATATATATATATATATATATATAACAAGAAATTTATGATTTGATGATATATAGGAATAAATTTGTTCATTTTCGATTTTCAGTTTCTTTTAGTTTGATTTAACCAAGTCTAAAATTGATCTTAATTTTTAATCACTTATCCAAGTATGCACAAAAATAAAAATCATTAGAAAAAAGTACAAAATAAAAAAAAAATGGCATACAATTAGGTTCAGTAACACAATTAAAAAGAATATGAGAAAGGTGATAGTCAACTTAGCTACCACACTCATTCATCTCTGAAGCTAATTAGATTGTGCATGCTCATCTGCATTAATATTCAAGGGTTTTTTTTTTCTTTCTAATATATCAGAAATGATTTATTTTCTTTCTATGCATTGTTTTATGTTGATTATTAGAAGAGACAGAATAACTTTAACTCTATTAATTGTTAAATTGATATGTAGAGAGAGTATTGATTGAAGTTAATTTGCCTAAATAGATATGAAACGTTGTACGTAGTTGTGTTTTTTTGAGGTTGAAATGGTAGCTCCATTAATCACTGAAAGAGAGTTTATTCATGAATACATAGCTAGAAATAGGCATGGGATAAACACCTAACCTCATGCACCTGTTTTAAATAAGAGATAACAACCCGTACATGATTATAGACGCAAAGTTGCCCTTGCTTCTTACATGGTTCGAACTACAATAAAACAAACATTACTACAACAATGTCATGTAAAACAAGGCTTTTAAAGCTTTTAGCCTATATATGGACCAAAGTAGGACAATGTCTCAATGCAAATCCTGTTGTTATGTATTCCAATTCAATCTGGTTGCAATTAAGAGTCACCCCATATATACAAGCTACTCCCTCCGTTCCATATTATTTATCCTTTTGTTAATTGTCACGGTCTCTAATATCGCTCTTTAACTGATAATTTCTTATGTAATATTTTATTAACAATTGCAATATTATACTTTTAGGATAGTATTTTTCGGTACACATCCAATAGTAGTAATTTTATGTAACAAATCATTGTCTATAATGAAAAAATTATGGTCAAAATTTTATAAATTTGACTGCACAAATTTCATAGATGACAAATAATATAAAACAAGGTAGTTTTTTTTAAAAAAAAAAAAACGGGTAAAAGTGAACACGAGAGGCTTAGGGATCATTCTCTTAAGGCATCTCCCTAAGAAATTAGCATGCAAGACAGAAGAAAAAGAAACATAAGGACTATGGTTCCAACAGGTGCTTCTAGTAATTTTATGTCCCTGTTGGCCATCTAGTCTACTGCCGATAAATTTGACTATACAATTTTCATAGATGACAAATAATATGAAACAAAATAGGCAGTATAGTCATGCTCCATGACTGTTTTTCAGCGCCAAAAATGGTCCATAATTTGCTACACAACTTACCCTATTGTGCACGGTACTTGAGAATATATAGCATGCTTCATAACTTAATTGTCCATTCAAAATGCTTTCACTTGATTCCTCCCAAACCACGTACACAAGTTAGTAATCTGCATGTGTATGAATCTTATGACAATGAGATTCATGTTTAGAGTCATTCTTATTACTCTAATGTAAATACTAACCAATGTTCATAATGCGAGTTAATACTAATAATATAAATTCTAAACTATTACCGAGTGGTAAATTTTGGAATCTTGGTAAATTTGGGTCGTTCAGATTCTGTCAATATTAATTGAATATTTTTCAAGGTTTGACAATTCGAACGGAATTGAATTTGGGTCAAAATCGAGTTGAGGTAATAGGAAAAAACACCAATATTATATCCAAATATATATTCAGTCAAGTCAGTCCATGAATTCTGACCAAATCAAAACTTTTTTTTTACATTGATTAATTGAACAAATTCAAATATTTAGGTTGGATAAAATTCTCCCAGCGTTGGACTTTCCTTTCAATCATTCAAGTACTAGGGTGTGGCACATGCATGATGTCGAGTTGTATGATATGACTTATCGCATAATAACCATCTCTTATCCATTCATTTCTTTCCTGGTGAAAACTGAAAGGAACACAACAACCACAGTCCACATACATATAAATGTTAGTATTTGGAGATAACCTCTTTTATTTTATTTACAATTTAACTATTTTTCTTAGCTTATTATGTGTCATGTAAAGAAAATTATATATTTAACGAATCAACTAATTAAGTAGCTAACACGACTTCTGAAAATTTTAAGATATTGTGGCATGGCATAATAATTCATGCTTACCCATTAATATTCCTCACAAGTGGAGATTCTAGTTGTACTTATTTATGAAGTACAAGGACAAAACATATATTGATTTATGAACATTGGAATTAAATAATACATATTTGGAAGGTATTGAAGAAAAGTAATATATTTCAACTTACAATTTTATTATTATTAAGGTGAAGTTTGACCCCTATTATTTTTATTGTCATCAGTGAATTTAATTTCTCCGAAAATATTTGTGTTGCTGAATAGAAGAAGCGTTACTTTGCAGATGATGAACTAGCAAAAGGGTAAAGCTTCTAACGATGAAATAACCTATCTTTTGGATGTTTTTTGAGTTTAAAGTTGGTATACTATCGGCGATAGAAAACAAAATCAATTGAGAAATCTAAGTTCAACTTAGTAGTAATAAAGTTTTAAGTTGAAATTATTTTTTTTCAATACACATGACTATATATTTTTCCAGCTATAATTATAATGAACTAAAATAAATTCGTCTACTTTCTTTTTATAAAGTAGTAGGTGGTGAACAATTTCAAATTTTTAGATTAATCAGAACCAAACCCATTGAGATTTCTTAATCCTAAAATAAAGTATTTCATGAAACCCCTGAATTCAATTTGCCGAGCCTATTAATAAATAATATTGGGGCCTCTATAAATTCATATAAATGAATTAATCTCACTATAATCAAATTATAGTTAAGGAAGCATCACAAATAAAATTATATATATAATGTAGGGCTGTCCATGGTTAACCTAAACCGTAAACCTAAACCGAAAACCGGTAAAATCAAACCGGTCAAACCGGTTAATCGGTAGGAGTTTTTTATTTTTATGGTTTCGGTTAACCAAACCGGTATTAGCGGTTTAAGTTTCGGTTTTGAATTTTTGAAAAATGGTTAACCATGGTTAACCGGTTATATGTAATTTTAAAAAAAAATGAATTTACCTACTGTCTGACGGTCCATGTTTGGGGAATTTTGGTGAAATTTGGCGAAATTCAAAAGCAAAAAAAAAGCGCCCCTTTTTATTTTTTAAAAATTTATAATTAAAGTAGCCACAACTATAATTAAAAAAATCACGGTTAACCGCATTGTTAAGGCGGTTAACCGCAGGTTTAGGTTTGCTTTAGGTTTCCAATTTTTAAAAGTGGTTAACCGTAATAGCGGTTAACCACTTTTGAACACCTCTAATATATATATAGAGAATTATTGCAATTGGAAGTTGTTCGATGTTGAATGGAGTAGTTTATGTCACGTTTGGTTCTACTTGTACATAAAAAATGGACCCCCCAAAATTCTCATGAACAAAGCCTAGCCGTTGGATATAACTATAATAATACGATAAAAGGATCTTATTTCGTATGATCGGGACAGAGATAATGTACAGCCTGGTATATTAATTCTGATAAAAAGCCTACTCGTACAGTATTGTCATGGTCAACTTTTTTTTTTTAATATAAACAAATTATTACTTGCTATTATTATTTTACCAAAAAGGAAAATAATATCAAGGGTTGTTTGTTTGATGCATGATATTATTTTTTGCTATTTTAAGAGTCTGAGCAGCTGGCCTATAAATGCATGCCACGATTAATTGGTTTCACATGCATGCCATCGCCATCATACTATTACTTGGTATTCATTCACGTATCCACTCACCGGGAGCACTAAAAGTTTGGGTTCGAGTAAATTTGGGTCGATTGAATTTAGTCAATATTAAAATTTAGATAAAAAATTGTTGTTCGAAATCCATTTCTTTTTGGAGTGGATTGGATTGGATAATTCATATGAACGTAAATTCGAGTTAAAATCAAGTTCAGATAATAGATATAAACATGTTTTGTCCAAATACTCAGTCCATTTGGTCAATGCCACAATCAAGTTGGAACAAAACCGAATTTAAAGCGAATCGAACAGAATATGATCGCACAAAATTTTACCGGCAATACTGCGGTATTTTGCGGTGAGGTGTGGTGGAATTGTGGTGGGGTGCGGTGGAATTGTGGTAGGTTATTGGTATGTGGGGTAGGTGAGGAAAGAGAATGTAAAAAGTAGAGGAGAAAAGTGAGGAGAGAGAAAAGTGAAAAGAGAAAAAAGTAATGATTTGCGGTGAAATGTGGTGGGTTGTGAATCATGCGATGCAGTGTGTGTGCATGATTTAACCGCAGTATAGAACACCGCCTAATTATTTCAATTTTTTTTAAACTTCCCCACTATCTTTGTACTTTTGCTTTATGATACATCATACATGGTACAAAAGGTACAATTTAAACCTCTTCTAGTGAATATATTGATCATGTATTGGAAATTTTGTTCTTGGCATAATTCTAGAGTTATAATGTTGGTCAATTTAGTTAATAATTAAGTTAAGGTTATATTAAAAATAATTTGTTTTCTTAATTTTTAAAATAATTATGTGTTAAGTTAAGTGATTAAATTATATTGACTTTCGGTTGAAATATATATAATTAGATTTATGTAATATTTGAGTTTCTTTGAGTTTTGAATAGTTTCGGAATTGATTTAGATGAAGTTATTATATGGATTACTTTTTTTTTCTTTCTAGAAATAGGTAAAGGATAGCATGTGGAGGGATAATATGTAATGATTAACTGAATATAGGCACATGTAATTCATATCAATCATTTCAATCAATATCGATCAAAACTTAACAAATATCTAAATTTGAAATTATTATGTTTGTGGAAGAACTCTCATCAAAAATCTTTACATGAGGTAGTCGGATGTGATATGTTATTTATAATTGCTTTAGATCCCACAATTTTTTTAATCATTTAATTAACATCGTCTCAAATATATATAAAAAAATGGTTCTAATTGTCTAAGTTCACTTCTACACATATTTTATTGGTATATTTAGTTGTAATGTAACATGATAACCTAGTAACCCACCCATATATGTATTATACTAGCTGGCAATCTACAGGTCATTAGAATTGTGAAATAACTTTAACTGAATCAAATTTTGATCAAACGGAACTCAAGTCAAATTTTGACTAAACCACTTACAAACTGACTCAATTTAGTTACGGCCGTAATAAAATTATATATAAAATGTGAGGAAGTTAGTTGAACATTTCAAACGGCTTCATTTCTCATGACATGATTGGTCTAACCAAATTCTCATATGGTTGGGTAGGAAAATTAACAATGAAGATTTTTTTTTTAAGAAAAAAGAAAAAAATATTTTTGGATGTGAAGAAAGCATGTGATTCATGTGAAGTGTGGACCGTACATGGAATTTAATGGCCACTAAAACAAGTACAAATGTTTTTAAAGATTTTTGGAAAACTGTGTATAAATGTCCATATCTTCTCTAGCTTTGGTCTTCATTAAGAAACAGAGTGAGGGCAATTATTGAACAATATAATCATTGCCCTGTATTGGAAGTTCTAGGTGGTATATTTGTTGTTTGTCCTAATTAGACATTATTCTCAAATAGTACCTAATGAAATTGAATTAATAGTGGAGTACTTGTGCATATATGTACTAGTTATGTACCTTATCATAAATGCAAAAGTCAAAACATAGGTTTTAATTTTCTTGTAAAGGGAAGTTAACTTTATAATACTGGTTTACATATTATGAGTGACTTGCTTTTTTCTACTTCTAGCTGTAAGGATGAGAATGTAGTGAAAAGTGTTGTGACTGGGGATACGATAGTTAGTGTGTGACTGTCTTGATGTACTGACGAATGTTGGATTTGATTCTAACAAGATTATCACTGGTCCAAATGGCATTAATGAGGATTGCCCAAAATGTATAGGACAAGTTGTTCTACATGGATTGTCTTGTTAGAGCAACTCGGTTTGGTTGTAAGGAGATTATGAAAAAGGATGCCTGCACCTATGGAGACTTCTTATTGACTTAGGTCCTTATTTGACTCTTTGTGTGGATTAATCTTTTCTCAAAACTTTGAAAGCAAAAATTAGATATAAGAGAAAGCATAAAACAATGTTAAAGATTCAATGACTTTTAATTAGACAAACAACTTGCAAGATAGGTACTTCGATGAGGATGGTCATAATAAAGATAAAAAAGTACGTTGAGAATTTGACCTAGTGAGAATACATATCGATCATGAAAAATTTGGATGAATTTGTAAAGAACCCTCATGATAATTGAAATGAGAAGGTGCACGAAACGATATATAAAGATTGGCTGTAATTTAGACTTTATTCATGTTGATCAAGAGATTGTGTACGATGAAGTATATTTAGAAGAAATGACACAAATAAAGGAAAATAATAATGAAGGAATAATATTGAAAAATTGTTCGCATATGTGTCTTTGATGATATTTGATATTTTTACTTTTTGTTGTTGAGCTATTAAGCTCTACAGATTTCAACGACTTGTGTTGCAAACTCTCGATTCGATTTGGGCTTTAAATAATCGAAAAAAAGAAGTATATTATAGCGGAAGATATTAACAAACTTAACTCTTAAACTTTGTCCTTTAATTATTTGATGCTTATAGTTTGAGCTAATGAACATTGCAACATTCCTCAAGTACTGCACCATTTATACGTGATTTCTCCAGTTGTGTTTTTATGTCAGATCATTGTGTTATATCCCCTATCCCTTTAATTTCCTTATATTGTTTGAGCTGCTAACACCTCGATCCCTTGTAATTTTTTCGATTATGACAATGTTTGTCTTGTTTGCTATTTAGTTGTAAAGTTATTTCAATATGATGCTTATCATAGATGTAGCATGACCTTCAATTAATAAAATTAATCATTTCATCAAATAATAAAAAAGACAAATGTAATTGAATAGAACTTAATTGGGCTCGGATTTGCTCAACACATGTTTACAGTGTTGAAGCTTGGGCTTAGACTGAGTTCAACAAAATTCTGAATTGTTAATAGACTGTACATAAAAAGAAAATTGATAGGTGATGTGGGATTTTGAGTCTGAATGATCAGTAAACAAATCTTTAATAAGTCTTCACAATCTAATGCACCTTTATCTCTATATATTGCATTGTTAGAGAAAATTTGAAAATGGACAAAACCTTCGGTATTTAATAACAATGTTATTGGGGACAATATGTGTCCCATAAAAAAAATCACCAGAAGCCTGATAAAGTAGTGATAAAAATAGCTATGTCGTGTACTATGGTAATTATTAACTGATGTCTACTTATAGTTTTAGTAGTTTTTAAGCCAATTGTCATAATAATTGCTATATTCGCGACACTCTTAGATTTATCTCTAGCTACTAATCATTAAACAACTTGATTTATCATATTTTGTAATTTATAAAGTTTTAATAAGATATTTATTTAAATTCCTTTTACAAAAGGTGACAAACATCTTTTCATTCATTTGAGATAACGTAAATAATTTGCCCACATGTTTCTTTTCTATGAGTTTAATGAGATTATCTCCTAACCAAATCTAATTGTCCTTTTCTTACAATTTCTAGTAAGATAATAAATACTTTCATCATTCTAAGCAACTTGCTTAAACAGGAAAAATCAATCATAATACAAAGACTAATTACCTAAACCAAAAGAAATACAACTATACATCAACATACGACATCTATTTACTTTTTCTCAGCCACAAATTTTAATCAAGGGAAAAAAGCATTCACCAGCAAGATATTATTTTCTCCAAAATTAATCATGATTAGTTTAGCTAAACAATGTTTACCTTAAACCAAGAAAGTCAAATACCCCTAATTAATAAAATATATTTCCATCATTTCGTACCATGTTAGCTCAATCTAAATCTTAATAGTACAAATCTATTATCACATAGGTACCCTATTATAACCACTCCACACCAAGAAGATTACCGAAATTAACTATTAATAGCATGCGATCACACATAAGCATTCACTAATCCCTGATTAGAATACCCCACAAACGACAAACCTCCCCCCACCCAAATAAATTTAAAAATAATAAATGAAAGAAAAAGAAAGGTGGTGCAATTTATTTTGGGAAATGAGGAGCAGAAAAGCAAGATATCCCAAAAGGGAAATATTTTATTATTATTTTTGGTTTGATGTTGTTGCTAATATTATGTATACTCATTCCCTTTGTTTCATATTATTAATTGTTATAATTTTAATTGTCACAATTTTTAATATTACCTTTTAATTGAGACATAATATATTATTAATAATTGCTGTATTATATTTTTATGACATTATTTTTCATTATAAATTTAATTATAATAATTTTATATAATAACTTATTTTATATATAATAATTATATTAAAAATTTTAAAATTCAACCATATAATTTTTAAAGATAACAATTAATACACAGCGGAATTACTGAAAAATGTCTTATTCTCCCCCCTCACACGTCTCAATCTGGCCGGTGCCCCTTACCCTTCTTCCTCCTCTGCTTATTATTACCCTCTCTTCTCTCTCATTTTCTTCTTTTCAATTCAATCAATCGCCATTTTTCCTGCAGAAATCTCTTCTTCTGAATCCTTCATTCATCAACTTCCATGGCGATTGACGGCCGTGATTGTTCTTGAAATCTGTGCTCGATTCAACAACCGTAGCTCGTCTGTTTTCTGGAATGCTCTGTTTTCGATCAGCTTGAAGAACACTCACTCGGATTCATCATCCGAATCAGGAAGGATTCTAGATTTCTAGGGTTTTGGAACTTCGATCTGAGAAGATGTTCGATCTCAACATTGGTGTAGGGAGCAGCAAGGAGGCGGTGAAGCAGGAAGAAGTGGAGGAGGAGGTTCGAGAAGGTTCTGGAACGAACACGGAGCTCTCTGGGACGTCGTCGTCGTCCTCCATCGTCAACGCCGGCGCCGACGAGTCCGCCGGAGAGTTCGATTTCTTCTCCGACGCAAAGACGTTCGTCACGCAGCAGCTTTTTCCGATTCGAGAGGATGTGAACAGAGCAGCAGTAGCAAGGGAAGCAGCCATGGAAGGAGGAGGAGAAATGGAGGTTCTGAGGCTCGGATCATCCGGACCTGGGCCGAACCAGTGGCTAAACCTCTCTGTTTCAGGTTCGGGTTTAGGTTCAGAGCAGGGGAATGGCAAGCAGCAGGTTCGGAGGAGCCGCCGTGGGCCCCGCTCCCGGAGCTCGCAGTACCGGGGAGTCACCTTTTACCGGCGAACTGGTAGATGGGAATCTCATATTTGGTAGGTTTAACATTAATCATATTCCAAATATTTTCCACTTTTTTAGTTATATTTATAATTATAACTAGAGCCGCAATTTTTTTTTCCGACCCGAAAAATTTGGAATTCTCTGACTCGAAAAAATCGAGTTCGGACATAGATTTTCACTAAATTTTGATATTAACTTAATATTCGGACATAATATTTCTCTTTTTTTGTTATTCGAACTGAATTCTGACCAAAATTTAGATCCGTCAGAATTATTCGACCTAGTTTGACCGAATAAAAACCTGGTCTGAATATGAATTTGTCAAACAAATTTTCACATTCATTAAATTTATCCGACCTACACTAATCATTATTTCGGTTGTCGAACTGTTAAAAATATACTCCCTCCATTTCTTAATATTGATCATTTTCTAAATTTATGGAACTTTGACCTTTATATTTTAACGATATATTTCCTAAAAGAATTAAGTATTTTTTTATTGTGAATTTATCGAACTTACATTTATAGCTTTGTAATTAAATTTTTTTAAAGTTAACCGTGTGAGTTTTCAAGCGATAAATATTGAAGAAAGAAAGGAGGGAGTATTTACTATTTAGGTTGAATTTGGTACGAACTTTTTTGGTATTGTGATTAATGATATTTTTTCTGTTTTCATTTCTTTTATAATCGCAGGGATTGTGGAAAACAAGTGTACTTAGGTGAGAGAACGAATTATGCTCATAACATTTTTTTTCCTCTCTAAATTCATATTTCATTTTTTAAAATAAAGAGTTTGTTGTTGAGTTTTGATTGGTTTCTACTTTCTTTCAGGGGGATTTGACACAGCTCATGCTGCAGCTAGGTAATTATTGGACTATCTTTCCCCTTTTTCTTTCTTTCTTTTTTGGGGAGTAATTGATCTATGACCTAGATCATAGATGCCTAGATGCTAGATATATGCCTAGATTGTTTGTTGATTTTTTTTTGGATTCAAATTCAGAGCCTATGATCGAGCTGCAATCAAGTTTCGTGGAGTAGATGCAGACATTAACTTTAACATTGCCGATTACGACGAAGAAATGAAACAGGTGAAATAGTCTACACACGTTTGATCTTATCGACATATTGTTGTTGTTATAGTAGGTTTTGTGTCGAGGGGGTCCATCTAAAGCTCCTTGTGTAACATGAAACAAATAATAAAGTCACACGTGGTCCAATATATGAATATAGGTCATTTTGCTGAATAATATTAATTTTTTTTGTCTTATTATTAAACAAACAGATGAAAAATCTAAGTAAAGAAGAGTTTGTGCACATCTTGCGTCGTCAGAGCACCGGCTTTTCTCGAGGAAGCTCGAGGTATCGAGGCGTCACGCTTCACAAATGTGGCCGGTGGGAAGCTCGAATGGGCCAATTCCTTGGGAAGAAGTAAGAACTAACATCTGATATACCCTCCCAAAACTTTAATATACTCGTAATATTTCTGCATTCCGCATTTCTTACAAATTTACAAGAAATGTACCCTTGTAAATCATATGTTGTTACTCCATCATTTTCGCAGTTTGTTTTTAGTAGCGATTTAACTTTAGAAGCTAATGTATCTTGCCGTTAGACATTTATGGGTAAAAACAAACCAATTTTCGGACGATTTACGGTATAATTAGTGCCCAAGATAGGTAGCTAGCTAGCCTAGGTGGGGAGGGAGATAATTGAGGAACCCCGTGTTCATCCTTGGGGCAATTATGCTTGGTTGCAGGTATATATATCTGGGCTTATTCGACACCGAAGTAGAAGCCGCAAGGTTCCCTTACATTTATAAATGGTTTACATCTCCAAATGTTGTAGTTTTTATGCGATCATTGACACAGAATTATGTCATTTTGGTTGGTTATAGGGCTTATGATCAGGCTGCTATACAATGCAATGGCAGAGAAGCACTCACCAATTTCGAGCCAAGTTCCTATCAAGGCCAGATGCCCTTTCAACCCAATATGGATGGTATGTAATATGTATAGACATTTCTAATGCGAGCGAAATTGAACTCAACCAAAAGCGTAAATTGATGATATGAGAATGCATGAATAATATGGGTAAGATTCTGTGTGTTTGTTTGTGGGCAGGGGGAGAGCATAACCTTGATCTGAATCTAGGAATATCAATCACCATTGATGGTCCAAAAGGAAGCAGCAATATGGGCATCAGGGAATCCCAAATTCCTCATCATTCTTCTCTTCAACTTGCCAATGGGAAAAGGCCCATGCCTATGGTAATTATAATCTCCTGCTCTAGAATTTATTCCACCTCAATTTTGTCTTGCTCATGCCATAACCAATTCTTCATAATATATACTCCTTTGTTTTTAGCAATCAATAGCTAATATCATTATACTCTTTGACTATCACATATTTTGGGTATGTTCCGATCCTTTCATGAGTATGGGATTGTTGGGTAAGGTAAGAATTTGGAAGTTCAAGTAACAGTTGAAATGCTCAGTGTCGGAAAATATGAACTCATGAGTAAATTTGAGCTGGGTTAGATAAGAGAGTTATTAACGCCCTAGAGAATGCACTTTCAAAATGAGAGTAAATTTAAACTGAATGATTCGTTTGTCAGATGTACTTTGTAAAGTAAAAGTGCATGCAGAAAAGTAGAAAACACATTCAATCCTAGCTTTAAACTAGGCATGAGTTTTGGCATGCATACTAGATTGAATCTTTGACTGTTGACCCTTGAGAATTGAATGGTATAGTAGAGTCAAACCCTAAAGAAATTTAATTTGTACCTTAATTTCATTCATTCATAGCATGATAGCAATGATATTTGACATGCAGAGTGGGAGCACTAGTTACCCTCCAGCAGCAGCAGGAGGAGGAGGAGGGCAACCATTGTACGGACAACCATTGGGATCGAGACAACCAGCAACAGCTACAGCTACAGCTACAGCTACAATGTGGTCTGGTTTATTACCAGGTCGGTCAGGAACTTACTATGAGGTACTTTTAGGCTAAGGCTAGGGTTTCCATCTTTTCCACCCTAATTAATCGATAAAAGTAAAAGTAAATTTAATAATACTACATAGGCAGCTTTATTTTAATAAATATTTGAATGAGAAAATTTATATGTAGGCAAAGTTAGAATTAGAAATCAGAGATTTTATTTAGGATAAGTTTGATAGAATTTCGAGATAACTTTTCTAGGAAAAGGTTTTTCACCTACTTTCTTTTGGGATTTTTTTTCCTTGAGTTTGAATGTGGAGTAATGGGCTCCAAGGGACGGGCAATGGACAGGTTCCTAGGGGAACAAAAGGATCGGGCCAAATAAAAATTAAGGAGTTGGTGAATGGGCTGGTTTAAGTCGGCACATCAATGACATAAAAATAAATATTTTTCATATTAACTTAAATGCTAAATTTAGTCAATATATTAGTAGTACTTCACAATTCACATTGAATGATGATTAAATTAATACAAACACTTCAGTTTAATTTTAGGATTGAATAAGTTTCCTATGATAGTTTTTTTTTTTTGCTAAGAAAGCTCAATTCAGGCCACAACTGCGATGGGCCAACCATGACACGACTCCCTACATAGCTAATGAGCCAACCTAAATCCAACCCAACCTAACCTGAATCCGAGCCGACCTAACCCATTGCTCACCAGCCCCCTTGCTAGGCCCCATGCAAAACTTTCCCATTCATCAAAGACAATCAAGCACAGAAATTTGATTAGTTTTCTGAAAGAAATTCACATGGGAGGAAAATAAAAAATGAGACAGGGGCCTTTTTCTTCAGTCCACAAACTTTAAGGTCCTTTTTTATTCAGCCTACAAACTTTAAGGTCCAAAATGTTAAAATTGAAAACCAAAGGTTCAGAATATAAATACCCCTAAAATTCGGGGTACAAAATGCAAAAAACCCAACAAACGCTCCTATCATTCCACACTTGACTTATTAACTGAACTTGCCTAACATCTCGACAGGGAAAAAATGGTGATGAGAAGTCGGGGGTGAATAATCAAATGTCAAGCTGGGCACAATACATGGAGGCCGGCCATGGCCATGAAGGTGGCGGCGGCATGAATAAGATGACAAGAAACCAAGTCGATGACAAACAACATGTCGCGTTGTTGTCAAGTGCAGCATCATCAGGATTCTCATATTCCACCACCACCACCATGCCGCCACCACAACCGCCGCCACCGGCGGTAAATTCCGGTACTAAAGATTCAAGCCCAATGCCCCAAAGAAACCACTTCCAACATCCGACGTCGTCTTCTTCCACCACCCAATATTCCTTTCTACATCATAATCACCATAGATGATTTTTGACATACTCACTCTCATCATCTCCATCACTTGGAAGGTGAACATATATATATGGATGATGATATACATCATATATATGTATAGGAGTTGGTGCATGATCATTTGATTTTACTATGCAAGTGTGTATATCAATCACTACATTTCTCAAGTGTATATTTTATGCATGGGTTTTTGTGTCGACTATGGACACACCACCAGCAAAAATTCACAACTCATATACATACCCCCTCCGTCACTATTTATTTGCATTAGTTAACTTTAAAGTGCGGGAAGAAATTTAAGTAACTAATACAATTTGGAAGGAAAATTATTAAATTATTAAATTAATAAAAATAATTATGAAAGATAGAGAATATATATAGATGGAAAATTCACAAAAAATTATATTGAAAATATAAAATGAAAAATAATTAGAGAAAAAACTAATTAAGTAGACAAATAAAAAGAGGTAGAGGAAGTATGAGAGAGAGAAAGAGGCCGAGGGGTAAGTAGTCTGACCTATTAATCCCCTCTCTCGTAGGGGTACACTAATTTAGTAGGTTTATATAGCTAATATGGGCGGGGGTGTCGACACCCTATATATGGCCCAAACCTTTCATTCAACACTCCACATCATAGTAAGTACGAACGCTCCATCCAGAAAACAAACCTTATAAAGAGGGGATGAAAGGGAGGGTGCATGCTAATGAAGCAAGAACATTTATATATTTGATAAGTATAAAGGTCAGGTAGAGATATTGAATATAGAGTTTTGACTTGAAGGGATGACTTGTTAAATAAGTAGACCATAATATATCAAGGCATACTATGAGACTCCATTTTACTTACAAATTAGTGGGGACTTAATGATAAGTTGGTATGAAAACATTTTCACTAAAACTTAATTAGTAAAAATGTTTTCACACCAACTTATCCTTTTCGAGTCCCCACTTTGTAAATAAAATGGGATCTCAACATATACCTTCACATTTTATGGTTCACTTGTAAACTGGGTTATCCCTCCAAGTTAAAAACCCATAAAAAAAGTGGGTCGGTCCACTTCACAAATGGGCCAACAATGGCCTGCATGGATCGTTTACTTAATGGGTCAGCCCGAACCAGACTATTGTCCATCAGTCTACATCTATGTACAGTTTATAGTCAACTGTAAGTCCATTGGTTGACATCTACAAAGTACAAAATGACGTTATTATGATTGAATTAAAAGCATCTAAAATGATAAGTCTAAGCTTCGTCTTCACTCTCTACATTGGCTAGATTACACCAATACCATTTATATAGAGAAACAAGGTGAGTTGGGTCATCATACCAACTATGAAATTGAACAAGCCGAATCATTTGAACCAGCGCTTTGAAAATAGCAAAAACAATAGGATGACATCTGAAAAAACCAACAAAGAAACAACACAACATAGACAATTAAAATCGAGAAATCAGAACTAATTCTTAAAATCTATAATTTTTTCTATGTGTTGTTTCTCTCTTTTAATTACATGCTAACAGTATTTTCGGAGTTTTCATTGCAATCTACATACCCAAAAATAAACATAAAATCAGTGATTGATCATAAAAAACAACAATGTTACTAATTATGAAAGCATATACGGTGTCAAAATTATCATGCAACACCCCTAGCAAGAGTAATCTAAGAATTGCTACTGTTTAATTAATTAAGATATTTATGGACTATAGTTCCTATTATGTTACGTTGGCATACAACACAAATTAATTTTTCATACTTCACATACAATAGTTGTTTTTACTTGTTTAGTTTTGTAGGTTTTTTGAATAAAGCAGCATCGATTAATTCTGCAGGCTTAAGAGATGATAGCAAGAGTTTTTTTCCCCTCTTATTATTAGTGATGGTAATTTCTGTAATGGAAAATATTGGCATTTTTGGAGACTTTATAATATACTCTCAACTAATATTAAACGAAAAAAGCTTTCCTAGTGCTCTACCCAATTAACTTTGCTCATCATTACTTGCATGAACAAGTGTAAAATGCATGTGGTGCACTGTTTACTGCTAGGTTGCCACAGTCACCTCCAATATGCTCCTGTTACATAAAATGTGACGTTGAAAAGTATGTGACAGTTTTTTGTTTTTTTTTTTTTTTTCATAAATGTTGGGGGATTCAAGGCGGGAACATATTTCAATCAAGGTCTATGGTACATAAGTTAAATGAGGTATCATCTTGAAACCAATTGGTGTTAAGAGGAGTAATCCACTTGACTTATATATAATTTCCTTTCACTTTTCTTTTTTGATGTGAGACATTTTTACTCATAGGTGAATCTTAACTGTAAATCAATCTTGAATCTCTATGATTAACATCCTCTGCCCGAACTACACCATACTCTTACCATTTTTAATATTATTTGATAAATATTTCATGGTTTTAATATCTACATGTGAACAACAATCAAAAGGTTAAAAGTTACCTTAGTTGGTGAGAAAATAACCACACACAAAAGTAGTACTCCCTCCGTTCCATATTAATTGACACTTAAATTAACTTTTTTTTTGTTCCAAAATAATTGTCACTTTGTATTCCCAATACCTAATTTAACTATTTTAACCTTAATAATTATGTCAACTTTTTACTTTTTCAATAAATAAAAATTACTTCTACTCACATTTTCTCACTACCTGCACCTTGATATCCGAAAAAAACACCTTGAAAAATAGTGTTATTTAATTATATGAATAGTTTTTGTAGTTAAACCTTGATATGTAAATATTTTTGAAATATATCAATTAATATGGAACGGAGGGGGTAGAAATATATACCATCATATAAACATGCATGAATGATGGAATGATAGTTATATATTTGATAAAGTATCATAGTGATAAGTACTGGACCTAATTTTGGACCATCCAAAGCACAATATTGATGAGAGACAAGCTTAAGTGGACTCTGTATAGTGTGCTGCACATGTTTGATCATCACATAAACACCAAACACAGTATGTTAATGGGTTAATAGTGTTATAACTTTGGACCACACCTAACATTTATAATGGTAGGTCATTTTGTGATCTTGTATTCTTGTGCAATAATATCAAAACTATATATAGATTTTAGGGTTTTAGATTTAAATAATATAAAGTTTGGGCTGTGAATAGTTTTTTTTTTTTTTTTTGAAAAAAAGTGAAAGTCATTAATGTCTAATCTCTGTAGAATGATGGAAATGAAATCAACATTATCATAAAGTTTTAAAAATATTAAATTTTAATATTATGTACAAATGATTAGGAAGCTATTTGCAGTACTCAGGTATCACGTTGATTTCCTTTTGTTTTTTTTATTGGGTTCTAGTTGTTTTCCAATTGGCTTTCAAAATGGTTTTTTCCATACTTTTGAAAATGTTTTGTCTCGTGGATCCGCTGAAATCAGTCTCTTCATCTATTTCAATACATGGGTGAATGACTGCCTACATTTAGACTTCCTCATACCAAGCTTGCATTAGCAGGCCAATATTGGGGTTTGTTGTTGTTTTTGTACATAATCACAAAATTAATATCTGGCCTCTTAACTCCTTATATGTTAGAATCTTTAATATTATGTATTTGCTAAATCTATGAAAACTTATCAAAATTTATAAAAAAGTTTCAGAATTACATTTTACTAATAGTAATATATACCTTTCCTAATTTCCAAGAAATTATATTATTTTATTCAAAATTCACATTTTCTTTAAGTACCTACCAAAATTTAACTTTATTTATAAAACAAAATCTAGCTTTACCATATCATCTTTTTACCAACTAATTTTGCATACCCTTACAGTGAAAACTACTACCATTAACCACCCCAACTTTTTATAAATATATATATGGAGATTTGGTGTTTTCTCTATCAAATCCAATATATATCATACTCCTTTAATTTACTATACTCCTCCTCCTCTTGTGAATTATGGATGAGCCAGAAGACAAACACTCCTCCAAATCTAAAGGAGGCTTCCTCAGCTCCCTCTTACTCCTTGGTACACTCCTCTCTCTATTTGCATATTAACCTCCTTATTTATTTATTTATTTATTTATTTATTTATATATTTATTTATCAACATTTATATATCTACCCTAAAATTAGTGTGCGGTTGGCGAACACTTATAGAAGGATGCTTAATAGATTATGAATCTTTTATGTTTGATTTTTCTTGGAATGTTTGTGGTTTAGATAGCTGTTTTGCGGTTCTTTTTTGGTATATTTAGCTGGTGGGTTCTATCTTGTTGTTTTTTTTGCTGTTTTCTATTGTTCTTTGTAGCATCTTTGATGCAAAATCTACCGTAAAATTAAGAGCTAATTAATCAAGTTAGTAATGTTGAGATGGATGTATATATGTTGCAGGAACTAGCTTGGGACTGAGCATAGCATCAGGAGCATGGTACTGCAATTTGATAATATTCCTTATCAATGTATTCAATGTCAAAAACATTGCAGCTGCACAGATCAACAACATCTTTAGTGGGTTCATCAACATCTTCCCCTTATTTGCTGCCATGGCTGCTGATTCTGCTTGTAGCCCCTACGTCATCATCCTCCTCTCCTCCATTGTTTCCTTGACGGTGCGTACGTCATTATTCTTCATAACCTTAGTAGGACTAATGGTTGCAATAGTTTGAGTTACGTTGTTCTTCGATCCACAGAAAGATTATGATCAATAGCTAACACATCCTGATCAATGTTAATTCTTTAGGGTGTGTTTGGTTGGTTAAAAACCCCTGAGAAATGATCAATTTTTCTGGGTTAACTTATTTCCTCATGTTTGGATGTTGGTTGGCCTTGAAAATTTTTTTACGGTGGACTCACTATTTCCTATATTTTTCTAGGGAAAATTTTCCTTAGGCGGACCTAAGGGAAATTATTCCTGGGAAAATCTTTGTAATCATGGAAAACTTCCTATGTTGGAGTTCCTACCAAACGCTCCCTTAGTGATTTTGTTTTCCCAAGAGTTGGACATAGTAATCACGCATAACCTGAGTCATTATTTGATCAAGAATGAAAGTTCCTTGAAGTGCTTCTTAGAAATATATGGTAGCGTACGCGGGCCCGAAGTGTGTGCCACTCTTAATCTTAAAGTGTAAATAATAATCTTTAAAACTATAGAGTTCAAAAAAGTTAATATCATACAACTTCAAAGACAAAAAATGCAAAAAACCCTTTATATAGTGGTATCCTCATTTCATTAGGAAATTGTTACAGAGTAATTTTACTTGTCTAACAATCTTGTCCATTAAATTTCAGGGCGTGATTATGTTCACCTTCATAGTAACAGTCAAATCACTAAGGCCGCCTCCATGCATTACCCCAAACTCAGACATTTGCGTCGCCCCATCCAGCTTTCAATATTCCATTCTCTATGTAACCCTAGCCCTAGCATCACTAGGTTTAGGTGGAACCCGATTTATACTTGGAACAATGGGGGCTAACCAACTCGATAACCCTAAACACCAAGTCAGCTTCTTCAATTGGTTCGTCTTCACATTGTATATTAGTTTTATCATAGGTTATACTGTTCTTATTTACCTCGAAGATAATGTGAGTTGGGCCCTAGCTTATGGCATTGCCCTAGTTGCCAATGTTATCGGTATCATTCTCTTTGTATCTGGGTCACGGATCTATCGAAAAATTCCTTCCCAAGAAAACCCTTTTATTAGCATAGTTAGAGTTTTTGTTGCAACCTTCAAGAAAACAAACATGAGAACAACGGTTGATGAATTCGAAGAAGAAGAAGAATACTACTACTATGAGAATCCGCAATCAAAGGTGTCAAGTGGAATCCCTAGCAAAAGTCTAAGGTATGCCTTTTTAATTTGCAATTTAGGAGATGAACATTTTCATTTCCATTGTGTATTCGGTCTATATAAATTATTTACCATGTATCACTTCGTTTTTAGGTTTTTGAATCGAGCAGCTTTGGTAGATCGAGATAATTTACAAGAATGTGACGAACAAAAGAAATCGTGGAGACTATGCACAGTTGAAGAGGTGGAAGACCTCAAGAAGGTGATCAAAATAATGCCATTATGGTCAACAGGAGTTCTCTTAAGCGTTCCTATAGGAGTTGCGAATAGTTTCACCGTTCTTATGGCATTAGTCATGGATAGAAGTATAGGATCTCATTTCAAAATCCCTGCAGGGACTTTCGTCGTTCTTTCCCTTATCTTTACTGCCGTTACCACTTCTACATTCGACCGTTTCATTGCGCCTATGTACAAAAAGCTCACCGGTAAAAACATAGGTCTTTTGAAAACCATTGGGGTCGCCCATGTATGTACAATTCTAACCATCATAGGGTTCGCCCTAATCGAGCGCAAAAGACTAGGCATAATCCAAGCCCAAAACCTCGGTGTCAAGCCCAATTCGGTGGCACCCATGTCCGCGTTATGGCTAGTTTTCCCCCTAGCCTTGATGGGTATAGGGGAAGGTTTATCCTTTCCAGCAGGGGTCGCATTGTATTATCAGGAATTTCCTAGAAAACTTAGAAGTACCTCAACTGCTATGATTTCGTTGCATATAGCTTCAGGATTTTATTTGAGTTCGGCCTTTATTAATTTGGTGGGTCGCCTTAGTTCTTGGTTACCAAATGATATTAACCATGGGAGAGTCGACAAGGTGTGTTGGGTCCTGCTTGTCATGACAGTGTTGAACTATGCATACTTTCTCGTATGTGCCATGTCTTATAAGTATAACAATCCAGATGTCAAATTGAACGATGAAACTTCTGCAGTGGCTCACTAAGTACGTGCTTTGCTTTAGTGGTTGTAATCTTTATTTAATTTTTTTAGCATTGTTGTCTGAAGTTTAAGTAAATAAAAATGATCTATGATGAAACTTGATTGCTTTCTTGATGAATGAAAAACCAAAAACTATAGATGCCTTCACATTTGGCAATAATTATATGAGTTGATTGGAGGCATAAGTTTCTCTTAGTGATAGAATGATAAAATGAGAAACAACATACTTAGATTACCATAAAATGACAAACAACAGCTTTAGGCTTTATCTTGTTTCTCTATTCATATTAATTCTTTGATTAATAATTTCTTATGTAATATATTATTAATAATTGAAATATTATACTTTTATACAATATTTTTCATTATGAATCTAATGCTAGTAATTTTATTTAGCAACTCATCATGTTGAAAAATTTATAGTCAAAATTTTAGAAATTTATCCACACAATTTTCAAATACGATAATTAATATGACAGAGGGAATAATTATTTATCATCGTTTATGCTGACTTTTATATTTTATATATTTTTAGATGATAGACTGAGAAAAGAATGTATGCACCAAAAAACATATATGGAGTATTGGAATCATTTATGCACCTAAGAAGATATTTCATGATTTTTTTATTGATTAATAAGGATTAATCGTCAGCAACAACCATCATTGAAAGCATTCTCTTACCTAATCAAGTTTACTTAATTGACTATTGCCACAAATTAACAAACAATTGAATTTTTAAGTTTATTTATTTTTATTAACAGAAAAAGAAGATGGCCCATATATATATATGATGATGATTATAAATATATAAGTGATGGTCAAACACACAAATAGCTTAAGAGTGCAAGTGAAATCAACATTAAGAAAACAACAAGCAACATCCCGAGAATCATGTGACTCTAAATTATACCACTTGCGTTTCATATTATTTGTCATATAATTGATTATTACAGTCTTTAATATCATACTTTGAATGATAGTTTTATATAATATTTTATTATCAATTGTAATATTATATATATATATATATATATATATATATATATATATATATATTTGGATAGAATATTTCATTATGAATCTGTCAATACTAATTTTATATAACGTATCTCAAGATATGTAGTACTAGTTATAGGCAAGACATGCCGGTAAGCCCGTGGCTCCACCTCTGACCTCCCATCCTTTCCTCACAAAGCTCAATTTTTGGGGGGAACATTTTCTTTTTACCTGTTACGGGTAAACATCAAGGCAAGACACTTAATTAATTTGTCTTGCCAAAAACTCATATTATTTTTATATTTTGGTACAAGGTATATACTATACAACGTATAATATAAAATTGTATTTTTATATTCCAATGAATTAGTATAGTGTATATTTTAATGTACTATGTTTATTAAGTTGTAAATTTATATGGTATTAAATTAGTGTAAAAATTATTTAATGCAAATATGGGCATTATTGATCATTGGTTGACTTTAGTATGAAAACGTGCAGCTGGACCCACCCCTATATGCTTCATCAAATATATATATTCATTGATAAATTGATAAGTTTAGTGTTGTAATTTCTGCATACAATTCAACAAAATTCTTTGGTAAGTTGGCAAAATGGAGAGCAATGGAGACAACAAGACACACTCCAAACCTAAAGGAGGCTTCCTCAGCTCCCTCTTACTTCTAGGTTAAGTTTCACTCTCTCTTTAATTTTCTCTGTCTTTGTGTCTTCTTAATCTTATGTATAATTGTATAAGTTGTAATAGTAGTCTAATTAGTTACTACACTGTCATGAGTACTTAAACTTTGGTAAAAGTAAAATATTACAACGGTGGCATGCAAGGTTATTTATCAAAAAGTTCAGTACGTAATGGTGGCATGCAGCTTGGCAAGCAGGAACAAGTTTGGGCATATTTACTCCATTTTACTTTGATTTACTAACATATTTATCAATTGAAGATGATCAAATTTCGTAACAAGATGGGTTTTTGGATTTAAATAATTTGAACTTTAAAAATACCGTGGACTCATCTATAGTTTAAGACTCTTCGATTACTATGACATATATAGAGGATTTTTGAGTTTAAATAATCTAAACTTTGTTGAGTTTTGTTAGAAAAGCTCCATGGTATGCTATTTAAATCCAAGAACCTTAAAGTCTAGATTAGTCCGCGGTATTTTTAAAACTCAGATTATTTAAACTTTCACGTTACAAAGTTCAGATTATTTAAATCCAAAAAATCAAAATTCAAAGTAAAATTGATAGATCAAGGGTAAAAAAAAAAGCGTGTAATTGAAGAGCTTGTGAAGCCCAAAAAGCTAATTCAATAAAGTTGGGATGCAGGTACAAGTTTGGGACTAAACATAGCATCAGGAGCCTGGTATTCAAACCTGATAATATTCTTGATCAGTGTGTTCAATGTCAAAAACATCCCAGCAACCCAGATCAACAACATCTTTAGTGGCTTCATCAATTTCTTCCCCTTCATCGCCGCCATTGTCGCTGATTCTGCCTTCGGCGCTTACTCTGTCGTCCTTCTCTCCTCCATTGTCTCCTTGGTGGTACGTCGTTCTTGAACATAAGTATAGATTATTAAGAACTCCCACCGTTCCATATTAATTATCACTCCATAAGTATAGATTATATAAGTATATAATGCCTTGCAGTTAAAAATATATGCATATATAAATATCATTTTACTCCATTTACCTAATAATTATTTATATATAAACTTTCAGGGTGTGATTATTTTCACCTTAATAGTAACGATCAAATCCCTAAGGCCGCCTCCATGTAGTAACCCAGGCTCCGACATTTGTATACCCCCATCAAGTTTACAATATTCTATGCTATACCTAGCCCTAGCCCTAGCATCACTAGGGTTAGGCGGAACTCGATTTATACTTGGAACCATGGGTGCGGATCAATTTGATAAGCCGAAGCATCAAGCAAGTTTCTTCAATTGGTTCGTTTTCATCTTGTATGTTGGTTGGATCATAGGTTACACCCTTCTTATTTACATTGAGGATAGTGTGAGTTGGGCCCTTGCTTATGGCATTGCCCTCGTTGCCAATGTTATTGCGGTCATCCTCTTTGTGGTTGGATCGCGTATTTATAGGAAAGTCCCTTCTCAAGGAAGCCCTTATACTAGCATTGCTAGGGTTTTTGTTGCGGCCTTTCAAAAAATAAATATAAAAGCACCAGCTGATGGAGGACAAGAATGTTACTATTATGAAAGTCATGATTCAAAACTGTCGTATGGAGCCCCTAGTAAGAGTCTAAGGTACGTACGCTTTTGTATAGTTGAGGATATAAACATTGTTATTTCTATTATGTAGGTATATTAATTTTTTTATAATTTGCGGGCAAGACTTATTTTACGTGTTCAACATTATTGTAGATTTTTGAATCGGGCAGCCATGATAACTCGAGATGGCTCCCAAGAAGTGAACAATACAAAGAAATCATGGAGCCTATGCACAGTTGAAGAAGTAGAAGACCTCAAAAAGGTGATAAGATTATTACCTATATGGTCATCAAGCATTCTCCTAAGCACACCTATCGGAGTTGCAATAAGTTTGACAGTTCTCATGGCATTAGTCATGGATAGAAACGTAGGATCCCACTTCAAAATCCCTGCAGGGACATTCGTCGTTGTCACCCTCATCTTTACTGCCATCACCACCTCTTTGTACGGCCATTTCATCTCACCTATATACAAAAAACTCACTAGTAAAAGACTAACATTTCTGCAAGGTCTTGGAGCTGGTCATGTCAGTAACATTTTAGCCATGATAGGGTTTGCTCTAATCGAACGCAGACGGCTAAGCATAGTCCATGCTCAAAACCTCGCGAACGAACCAAATTCTGTAGCACCCATGTCCGCTTTATGGCTAGTTTTGCCCCTCGCAATAATGGGTATCGGAGAAGGACTTTACTTCCCTGCAGAAGTGGCATTATTCTACCAAGAGTTTCCGAGTAAACTTAGAAGTACGTCAACTGCTATGATATCGTTGCATATAGCAGCCGGATATTATCTTAGTTCCGCTTTTATTGATTTGGTGGGTCGTGTTAGTTCTTGGTTGCCGAATGATATTAACCATGGGAGAGTCGATAAAGTGTGTTGGGTGTTGCTCGTGATTGCAGTGTTGAACTATGCGTACTACCTCGTATGTTCTCTAACGTACAAATATAACAATCCGGATCCAGAGGTGCATGAAAATATAACTTCTACTGAGATTCATTGATGGGTCGATTATTCCGCATGCTTTGATCATGGCAGTGATTGAGTTCTAGTTCTGATGAAATGCTATTTCAAAGTTTGGCTAGGTGATGTAATTAAAATGGTTTGAATTTACATGTTTTATTTGATTTGATGAATGAAAAACTCAATGCTTTACATGCTTTCACATTTGAATGTGACTATTATCTTTATGCAATAACCAATTCAACTAAAAGTTGGTACATAGTTGAAGGTTCAGAAACAATTTAAGACTCTTCCTTATATAAATGTTCTTCGATGCTAAAAAATGTTCTAATCTACACGTAGTCAAACTTTTAAAATTTTGACTATTAATTTATAGATATATACAATGTTATATTTATACGAAAATAATATCATTATATTTATAATGAAAAATTCTATGATAAAATATAATGGTATAAACTTTTTGACAAAATACACACTATAATAAATTTTGAATCAAAAAAAGACATTAAAGACGACCGCGCATGCAACATTTAACAAACGACAATTAAGGGAGAGATGTCGATCCTGGAATTCAAACCCTAAATGTACACTTGAAATAGGAGGTGGACCTCTTGTCACTCGGACAAGAGGTAATTAGCTTTTTATATTTTGATTATATATAACTAATTAATTAAATAATTATTGACCTACATACCCTAAATATAAGTCAACACCCCCATAAATGCACCTCCATTATCATTCGTTTGGATTCCCACATTGTTCATAAAGTATAAAAGTCAATTCCATCCTTCATCATCTACAATATAAGCAAGTTGGATAATAATCTATATGATTAACTAGGTTTTATTTATCTCAATTAAATCATTATCGATCACTTAGGAAAATCTCTTTCTCTATGTTTATCAACTTTGTTTTTTAAATGACTGCCGAGGGGGGTAAGTATAAGTCAAATTACAATATCCTTATTTTTGTAATCACCAATTAGAAGGAAAAATTAAAATGATTTTTTGTTCTATACATTAAGATTTAATAGTCATGTTCAAGCCCATATTTGCTAAGTTAACTAAATGTGTTTAATTTTATATAACAATGATATCCTTAACTCAAAAAAAAGTAACTACTATAAAACCCCTATAAATAATCCTATTTTTTTGTGTACTTTAAATTTAGTAAAACGCATAACAGCTATAATGATGAATTTTTCTAAGAACTTATAAAGTTTATTCTATTTTTTAATATATAGAACTAAAGCTATATGGTAGTAAATATAAGGAAAATATATTCAATCATATAATAACATTAATTATTTATAACATGCTTTTGATAATATAATTAATAAAGAACATTTATACTAATGTAAATAATCTTAAATTTGGATATAGGTTGGAACTTGGAAGTATTCTAACATTACAAGTTTCACCATTTAGATTTGGATTTTGTAGCCGTAAAGGGACAAGAATGCTTACTAGTCAAGTTGGATGTTTTATATTTATAGTTAGAGTTTGGGAAAAGCTTACACGAAACGATCATCGACCTGAACCGAACACGATATTAAGCGGGTTTAGGTAGAAAGTTTCAACCCGTTTAATTAAATGGGTTGATACGGTAACCCATTTAATTAAATGGGTTAGGTTAAGGTCAGAATTTTCGACACGAAAAACACCTACTTAACCCGTTTAATTAGGCATGTTAAATATGTCAAGTTATTCGCTCGATAATTGATACCCAATTATACCGTTTATCAATAAACTTAGGTGAAAGTTACAGTTAATACTCTTTGAAATATACGTAAGACTTGTAATTTTAACTTATATTTATTTTTAACTATGAATTAAAAGACATCTCCTTATATATATCTCGAATTATATTACCACGCAAATTGTTGAGTATGATATGTCGTTATTTCGATCCCACAATGAGTTGTTTCGTATAAATGAGTTAATGGGTAAATTGGTAACTTTAATCTAACATGTTTACTTAAATGGGTAAACAGATCAAAATAAGGTTAATACGTTTAAAATTTAAACGGTAAACGGTTCAGGTCGGAGGATTTTAAACCCGTTTAAGTTTGACACGAATACGAATACGAACTCGACTCGACCTGACTTATTAGCAAGCTCTATTTATAGTGGTGTGTATATAGATAAGTAATAATTAAATGATTGCGGAATGTATATAATATACATGTCAAAGTCAAACACTTGTGCAAATTGAATTCATCCCATGCTTCTAAAGTTTAAACATCATTTCTACTCTAATCCTAAACGAAACAAATCAAGAATAATCCCCCACTCCTTATTTATTTGCCCACTTAACTAACCTTTTTTATTTTTAATTATTTATCATTTTATGTTCTTAATGTAACTTTATTAATTCTATATTATCTCCATCCTTTACATAAAAACAAAAAAACTTTTACCACAATTTAAAATAATTTTACAATTTTTCTCCCTCTATTTATTGTTTATCTTGATATCTTTTCACATACTCTTTCAAAATGACAAAAAAAAAAATATAAATTAACAGGGTTAACATGGACCATACTCATCCAAATTATAAACATTTAATTTAGAGTTTACTTACATTTATTAGTGGCATGTCACTCACATGTTCTATACTATTTATTTATATACAAATCTTACATTTATTTATATACAAATCTTAAATTAACCTTGTACACAGCTAATTTGATATTGACTAATGACTACCAAAGAATATATGAGAATTAAGTGTGAAAACATTCAGCTGTCTTAATTTCTCCTCCACTTGTATATATACATAAAAAAAACTTAGGTATTTTTTTCTCACTCAATATATATATCCAACATAATCCTTTAGACTTTGTTGTATGGATCAAATGGAAGATATCCAAGTTGTCGACCAAATGAAGAAGAAAGAAGACACAAACAACACACATTCCAAACCTAAGGGAGGCTTCCGAAGTGCCCTCTTACTACATGGTCTCTCTCTTTCTCTCCATCTTATATATTATTATATCCAATTTGTTGCACTAATTCATATATATTTATCAAATTTCATCATATGAATATTTTCCTCACAAAATATATTGTTTGAAATAGGTTTTCCCCTCCTAATTTCAACTTGTTTTCACTCATTGTATATTTGATAGTTTACGAGGAGAATCTTTCATTAGATTTACTGTTAGCTAAGCTTGTGAGTGAAATAATGTAATTGCATGTACATTAGAATTTTTCTCTCTCTTATGGATAACCAAACTACATGAAAAAATTTCCCAATCAAACACTATACCTAAGTTCATTTTGAACCTAACTGAAAATATCCCGACTTATTGTATCCTAAACTTATTCTAAATCATACCTTTTGTCAGAATTTTAACTTTTATATAACGTATTTCATCCCTAAGTTCTAAACTTATTCTATAAATAATAAAGTGAAATATCAAATAATTAAATGGTTAAGTCACTCAAAAACAATTAAAGAATTGAAATGACAATTTGTCTATGAATGTGATGCAGGAACAAATTTGGGACTGAACATAGCAACAGGAGCATGGTATTCAAACTTGATAATATTCCTGATAAATGTATTCAATCTGAAGAACATTCCAGCTGCACAGATCAACAACATTTTCAGTGGCTTCAATAATTTCTTCCCGTTGATCGCCGCCATTGCAGCCGATTCCGCCTTTGGTGCCTATGCAGTCATCCTCTTTTCCTCCATTGTTTCCTTACTGGTATGCCATGATCCTTAGCTTGATCATTTCATAATTATCAACTTAATTAATTCTTTGTATATAATTATTTCATTGTAGTAGCTAATAAATCACATAATTATTATTGGACTGCCCTAAATATAAGTCAACACCCCCCAAAAATGCATCTCCAAAGTATAAAAGTCAATTCCATATATCCTTCATCATCTGCATTATTAGCAAGTTGGACATTAATGTATGTATATGATTCGAGTTTTTTTTAATGCCAATAAAATCAATATCAATTACTTAGGAAAATATCTTTCTCTCACTGTTATCAACTTTGAATTTTTAAATGATGGGTGCAAGTAAGTCAACAATGTTGTCTGACAATAACATGAATGAATGACTATAAATAGTTCAATGTAAATTAAATATTCTAGCTATATTTTGTTTTCATAATATAAACATCTTGATTTATAAAAGTTAATAAATATCTTGAATTTTTTCCAAACTAAATTATTTAAAAAAATTAAATATAAATATATTTAAATTATTAAAAAATATGAATTTCATTACTTTGACAGTTATTATGAAATATAAATTATATAATAATAATAATATATTTATATTTTTTCATTATTAAATTATGCATAAAATAAAAATAATATATTGCCCTAAAAAATATATTATCCCTATGTTGAGTTGGTGACAAACTAGTTAGCGTTTCTATACGAATGCTCATTATTAGATCATGGCACAATAAACAAGGAGTAAGGGTATTTTTAAATAATAAAAAAAAGAAGGTTACTGTACTTTAAACTTGGAGTTTTTCCTTTTATAAAGGGTGCGTTTGGTTGGTCAATAATTTCGGGGAAATTGTCAATTTTTCTGGATTGACTTATTTTCCCATATTTGGATGCGGGTTGACTTTGAGAAAGTTTTCACGATGGACCCACCATTTTTTCCATTTTCCTAGGGAAAATTTCCCTTGGGGGCTAAGGGGAAAAATTTCCCTAGAGTTTCTACCAAACACTCCCTAAAATGAAGATCATATATCTTGAATTTATTTTAAATTTCACGTACATAAATCACTTGTAAATTACATATAAACATATTTGAATCATTATGTATGTATGTTTTATTAAATGGCTCAGGAATTCACTTTCAATGCAAAAACATCATACAATGTGACATGAGCCTATATATGAGCCCATGACTATCTTGTTTAACTTTCCTGATGAACCTATACATGAAAATTTTCAGGGTGTGATTTTATTTACGATTATAGCTGCAATCAAATCCCTAAGACCACCTCCATGCAGTACCTCAAATTCTGATATTTGTATACCGCCATCAGGTTTACAATATTCCATTCTCTACATAGCCCTAACCCTGTCATCACTAGGGTTAGGGGGAACCCGGTTCATGCTTGGAACAATGGGTGCAGACCAATTCGATAAACCAAAAAGTCAAGCGAGTTTCTTCAATTGGTTCGTCTTCACGCTATATATTGGTTGGATCATAGGTTATACACTTCTTATATACATCGAGGATAGTGTAAGTTGGGTCCTTGCCTTTGTTATCGCTCTCGTCTCCAATGTTCTTGCCGTCATCCTTTTTGTGGCTGGGTCACGAATCTATCGGAAAGTTCCTTCCCAGGGAAGCCCATTTACTAGCATAGCTAGGGTTTTTGTCGCAGCCTTTCAGAAAATAAACATCAAAGTGCCAAAAGATGGAGGAGATGAATGTTACTTTCATGAATCCTCAGAGTCAAAATTACAACATGGAATCCCTAGCAAAAGTCTAAGGTATGCTCTTTTGCAGTTTATGATTATGTCTCTTATTTCTATTATGTTGCCTCACTATTAGCTAGTATATATCAAGACATTGAGAATTTTAAAAAGTATATTTATCATTCTTCATCCATACAATATGAATAATACATGGTCAATTTCATATATTGTAGATTTTTAAATCGAGCAGCATATATAAATCGAGATACTACACATGAAGCTACCGAAAAAACGAAATCATGGAGCCTATGCACAGTTGAGGAAGTAGAAGATGTCAAGAAGTTGATGAAAATATTGCCTCTATGGTCAACAAGCATTCTTTTAAGTACTCCCATAGGAGTTGCAATGAGTTTAACCGTTTTTATGGCATTAGTCATGGATAGAAGTATAGGACCTCACTTTAAAATCCCTGCAGGATCATTTCTGGTTATTTCACTTGCTTTCACCGCCATCACCACCTCTATGTATGACCATTTCATTTCACCTTTATACAAAAAAATCACGGGTAAAAATCTAACCTTTTTACAAGGCCTTGGTCTTGGCCATGTTGGTAACATCATTGCTTTGATAGCATTTGCCCTGATTGAGCACAAAAGGCTTAGCATAGTTCATACCCTAAACCTCGCAACTGAACCCAATTCTGTGGCACCCATGTCGGCTTTATGGCTAGTTTTGCCCCTGGCAATAATGGGCATCGGAGAAGGGTTTTACTTCCCCGCAGAGGTGGCCTTTTTTTACCAAGAATTTCCTGACAAACTTAAAAGTACATCAACTGCTATGATATCCTTGCATATAGCAGGTGGGTTTTATCTTAGCTCTGCATTCATTGATTTGGTGGGTCGCCTTAGCTCTTGGTTGCCAAATGACATTAACCATGGGAGGGTCGATAATGTGTGTTGGGTGTTGCTCGTGATCGCAGTGTTGAACTATGCATACTTTCTTGTATGTGCATTATCTTACAATTGTAACAATCCAGGTTCCAAGTTGGATGATGAAACTTCCGAAATGATTCACTGAATCAATTGCTTTGTGCTCGTTGTTATGATTTTAGAATTCAATTCTTCTTTTATGTTATTTAAACGTGAACTAAATGATGTAATCAGAATGATTTGACATGGCAACTTAGTTTATTTGATGAATCAAAACTCAAACACTTTAGATGCTTGTACATTTGGATATCACATATTATATTAGGGTTTTTTTTTTAAATATTTAGCAAAGGAGTCAATATTCCACCTATATAAAAGACAATACGAAACAATAACAGTATAAAACATATTCCCCCCCCCCCCCAATCCATTGTCAACCCTTCATATGTCTAACGTGGACTCAAGTCTAGGGTTGTCAAAAGGTTGTCCAATGATCATATTGAATATCCAGCTAGTTCGACCCCAAAAATTGGGTACGACCACATATTTTTCTTTTGAATTTTGATATTGCCCCCTTGACCGAACCCTAAACATAAATTTTTCTTATTTTTAACCCAAATTAAGCATATGTTGACATCCCCTCATTGTACCTTGCAATTAGGAACAAGGCACAACCCCCTTTATAATTATCTCAAACAATATGGTAAAAATAATCCACTCGAAAAACTATGAAAATTCATGAATCAACAAAGGTAAATCTTGATTAGAGTCACATTAGCCAATTAATTCGGATATTCTATTCCTGAAATCTACTCAACACCAAGAAATTTGCTTCAAAACATCCCTTATAAAAAAAAAAATTCTTTTTTAACTTTTGCATTTCTCCATAAATTAAAGAACATAAAAAAGAAAAGTAAATTAATGGAAGAAGTAACATTGTTGGAGGTGATTTTGTCAATCCTTGTTCCTCCCATCGGTGTTTTCCTTCATTATGGCCTCGGAGTATTTTTCCCCTTCCTTTGAAATTATATATTTTTTTTCATATATTTCTTAATTTTTATACAAATTTTTATCTATAAATTGATGAATAATTTTCATCTCATTGATCATTTAATGACCCGTTTTTTTTTTTTGGGTTGTAGGTCGATTTTTGGATATGCTTAGTGCTTACATTGATGGGATATCTTCCAGGGATGATATATGCAATTTTTGTTTTATTAGTTCCTCACGATCCATAGTTTTATGTAAATAAAGTTTTGAATGTTTTCTTTGGAATTAGAGAGTAGCCATTTTAATGACTTTTGATTATATACATCATACTGTTAGTTTCTTTGTTTCAAAGTTTCTTAGCTCATGCATGCCTTCCACTACAAAAATTATGTGTATTACCAATCATTTTTTTTCAACCAATTTAAAATGGTTGGAAAAACCAACTATTTTAGCAACCATTTGATATTCCAACTATTTTTCAAAAAATTTTGTGGGAAAAATGGCTGGAAATTCCAACCAATTTTAGCAAAATTGGTTGGAAATTTTTCCTACCATTCTTTTTCCTACTATTTGAAAATGGTTGGAAAAATAGTCGGTAATTCAACCATTTTTCCAACCAATTCCAAATAGTAGGAAAAATGATGGTAGGAAAATTTTCCAACCATTTTAGCCAAATTGGTTGGAATTTCCAACCATTTTTCCTACTAAATTTTTTGAAAAATAGTTGGAATGTCAAATGGTTGGTTTTTCCAACCATTTTAAATTGGTTGGAAAAAAATGGTATGTAATACACACATTTTTAGTAGTGTTCATCAATATTCAAGCAAGTTAATTAGAGTCATAAATAGAAATTGAACTTTGGAGCGGGAATGAAAATATAAAAATTGGTGATACGATTTTTATGTTTGGTTCATGTAATAAATTGTAAATAAACACTAGTAGAATTGGGGTCATTATGCGTCTGTCAAATGGCGTCTGTTTAAACCTCAGACGCCCAAACGTAGTTTTTTTAAAAATAATTTGTAAAGTGGCGTCTGATTTAGGGGCAAACAGACGCCAAAATATTTTCTTTAAAATATTTAGTCAAGTGGCGTCTGATTTATGGAGAAACGGACGCCAAAGTGCAGCTGCTTTCTCGGCTGCTGTGAGGCTATTTCTTATATTTTTTTTTAAATTTTAAACCCTATTGGCGTCTGTTTAACCCTAAATAGACGCCATTCTGGGTAAAACAGACGCCAGTCTGGGAAAAACTATGGAGAAATTCTCTTGCTCGCCATTTTTGAACGGATCGGAAGAGAGAAAAATCGAGAGGTTGAAGAGAAGAAAACGAAAGAGCATTTCAATTCACAAAATTAAGGTAATTTTATTAATTATTGTTGTTTTTTAAATTATTAGGGTTATGTTCTTTTGTAATTTTTGTTATAAATTTGTGATAAATATATAACTGAAAAATATAATGAATATGAATTTGTGATATTAATTTTGGATGTTTTATATGTTTTAGAATTATGATTTTTATGAATTTTGGACATAAATATATGATATATATGTGAATAACGAAAAAATATGGTGAATATGAATGTGTAATATGAATTTTGTATGTTTTGTATATTTAGGAGGTTTATGGTATGAATTTTTTGATATAAAATTTTTGTTATGAATAACGAAAATTACGGTGAAAAATATGGTTTTATGATATGAATTATGTATGTTTTTATGAATTTTTGATATAAATTTGCGATATGAATAACGAAAATAGTAGTGATTGAAATGGAATTTGTGATATGAATTTTGTATGTTTTGTATATATGTTTAGGAGGTATAGGGTTTATGAGTTTTTGATATAATTTTGTGATATGATCAATGAAAATTATGGTGAATATGAATTTGCATTGTGATATGTATATTGTACTCGACTGGATGATTAAGCATGAGTAATTTTAATTCATGAACAGATTCACGTACATTATGGAAGGGCCTCCACATCGACGTTGGATGTACCAGAGGTTTGAACCGGGAAGGAGGGTTATCAGGGTAAAATGGGCCGCTGGGGTATATATGTTTGATCAATTTGCAAAGAGTAATTCGTATGAGTATCCGAGGACTGGAAAGTATCGGTGTCCATGTGTGAAGTGCAAGAATAAGTGCGGATTGACTCCCGATGAAGTTAAAACACATTTGTACAGGCGAGGGTTTATGGAGCGATATTGGTGTTGGGTTAGTCATGGTGAAGATTGGCGTGAATATTATGATGATGGCGATGACAGTGGTGATGATGCGGTAGGTGAGGGGGAACCGTGTGCAGATAGTTCGCCGACAAACGAGGAACCCAATCAGCCACCGTTCATCGACAGAACGGAAGATATGATGAATGATTTCATCATGGCGAATGAGGCGCCTAAATTATAATTAATTCATTAATTTTATTAAAATATTCTTTTTATGTTTTACTAAATCAGGAGAAGATGCTTGGCGATTATGATACTTATAAACGGGAGATGGCGGCCAAGCAGCGAGAGAACGGTCAACCGGAAACTCCTCTCATGACTCCAGAAGAGTTCTGGTTTGATAAGCAGCTGCAGAGTCGGGGGCACGTCGTAGGCATGGGGGCTGTGGGGGAACATATGAAGCAGCAGTTCCCCCACATCGCATCTAGGCGACGTCCACGACGGCGTGGTGACTCCTCCTCCGTCGACATCCGAGCTCAAGTTACGGAGATGAACAGAGAGCTCCAGCAGCAACTCAAGCGAGAACGACAAGCTCGCGAGGAAGATAGGCGGAGAATGGAGCAAAGAATGGAGGAACAGTTGCAGATAAAGTTGCAGGAACAAATGATGGAGATGCAACGCCGTTTGCAGCATCAAATGCATACAGAATTCGAGCAACGAATGGCGGCAATGCAACGCGAAATGCAAATGCAATACCAGCAACACCAGCAACCACCACCGCCACCTTATAATTGGCAAGCCCCCTTCTTTGCCGGATCTTCGCAGAGTCACCCTACCTTTGGACAAGGGCAATACCCTCTTACGCCCCATCCGCGCCGGTCCCCGCCTCCTTATCAACCAACCCAACCCGAGCCCACCCACCCTCGATGATGATAATAATAATGGCCGGAGAAGAATAATTTTTTTATTTGTATGTTTCAAATATTTGAACTTAATCAAACACGACTTTTATTATTATATATGCGTAATATATTTGTCTTTGGTTTCGATAACCACTTCTTCGAGTCTAATAAGTAATTATGTTCACAAATATGTATATATGTCGTCCATTTAATTATATAACTTAACGTATACAAATTAATAAATAATTAAATATCATTCAACTGATATATATAAAATTTTTAAAAATACAATCATAATACTAATAATTTAATTATAACTAAGTAAATATCCTAAATAAATATCATTCAACACGTACGATATATATATATATGTGTTTCTCTTTAAAGATTAATAATATAATTATAATCATAGTTAATATTAATAATTATAATACTACTAGCATTATTGTTATAATAATATATCTAATTAATAATATTATTATTAATAATTACTATTATAGTTTGCGGATAATTTTCAAACAAAATGGCGTCCGTTATAGTACCAAACAGACGCCATTTTTCAAGGACCATCCACCTGAATATTTTCCCTCCAATTCATTTCTCTTTCAAAAATGGCGTCCGTTAAGGTACCAAACAGACGCCATGACGGGGTAAATTGGCGTCTGTTTGGTACCGTAACGGACGCCATTTGTCTCT
This sequence comes from Portulaca oleracea, assembly GCA_029582165.1. Classification (NCBI taxonomy): domain Eukaryota; kingdom Viridiplantae; phylum Streptophyta; class Magnoliopsida; order Caryophyllales; family Portulacaceae; genus Portulaca; species Portulaca oleracea. Next base: position 171,768 of record CM055874.1, read on the forward strand.
ATAAAAGCACCATCCAGGTGAATATTTTCCCTCCAATTCATTTCTCTTCCTTAAATTTCCCTCCTTCATCCATCAATTTTCTCTCTAAATTCCATATCCTTTCAATAATTCCCTCCACCTCAAATCAATTCACTCCACTAATTAATAAAATTTACGAAGATTGAAGATTGAAGATTGAAGATTGAAGATTGAAGATTGAAGATTGTAGATTGTAATTATTTTTTGTATCTTATTAGTTATAAACCAACTCTGAAAATAAATATTTATTATAATTTGTTTTTGTAATTTTTACACACATATATGTATATGAAATTGTACATTTTAAATTCCATATAAACTGTATTTTTTTTCATTATTACAATTTAGTTTGTACTATATATTATGTAAACTATATTTTTTCATTACTAATATATGTTTGTATTTTTTGGAGTTTTTATTAATGACGTATATAATTTGTTTTTGTATTTTTTATCATTATTAATCGTAATATTTTTCATTATTAATCGTAATATTTTTCATTATTATTGAAATAAATATAAAAAACACATAATATTTCTGATTTTGTTAATCGTAAATTTTTTTTTTTAATTTATGTTTAGGGTTGGCGTCCGTTAAATGCATAATCAGACGCCAAATATAGCGTCCGTTTTGCCTTTAACAGACGCCAACTCAGCTGAAAAGCCGCCTCGTAGGCAAGATCGGCGTCGATCTGTGACGGTACGCGAAAAATGGCGTCTGTTTTTAACGGACGCCAACTTCGGAAGCCTTTTCAAAAAGGCGGAACAATATTTAGCGTCTGTTTATATCAGATGCTAAAATCATTTTGGCGTCCGTTTTACCCCTTTCCAGACGCCATCTACAGACGCATTTAGGGTTAAATTCTACTAGTGAAATAAGGGAATGAGAATGAGAATGCTACAATTTCCACTAATCTATTGGGAGGGGAAAGGTATTTCATAATAGGAACTCATAAGTCAGTATTAAATGTTAATATTATCACTATACCTAATAATAATATTAATTATTATTTTTATTATTAGTCCTAGTCTCAAGCATGCAAATACATAGGGCGTAATAAAATATATAGTTATTTTAATATAAAAAAATTAAATGATAAATTCAAATACAAATTAGAAAGAACAAAATATTAATTATACTATCAAATGAAAAAATAGTACCATAATAAGTCGATCAAATGAAAAATAAATAAAATCAAACAACATACGGGCCAACAATTCAATTGCTGAAAGGACAATCACATCCAAGATTGCAATAATTTGTTCAAACTAATGGGTAACCATTTAATAGATGATAATTATAATTTTATAACTTTGATGGTAGAATAATAATTGTATTTTCGATTTATGATAAATTAATCATGAATATTTTAGTAAATGCTCACTTATTCTTAATCTCATTACCATTTTGAATTATCACATGACAAATATTAGAATTGGAGATTCATAAATACATTTCTACTTACATACATTATGACTTCTCATTCCCTTACCCATGTCAAATGGGACTCTCCTAAGAAGTAGGATTGCTATATTCGACTCATTCATATTTAATCAATAATTTCTCATATAACATTTCTGCAAAATCATACGATATTATACTTTTCTAATATTACTTTTTTTTCACGAATCTAATAAACATTAATTTGATACATTGAATCGCTATACAAATTAGGATATTAACAGTGAAAATTTTAATGCGAAAACTATGTCATGCAAAAGGGAGGGAGTATATGCCATTTATGCGGGACCATTAATCAACTTGAAATGCGAAAACTATGCCACAATTAAAATTTGATACATTGAATTGCCATGCAAATTAAGATATTAACAGTTTAAATTTAATGTGGGACCACTACCCAACGAAGAACCCACCTTGTCGCGTGGGGCCGCCTCCTGGAAGACAAATCGAAAGTTGGGTTGGGGTTGAGGAGCATGCGAGATACTAATGCAACCCATATGGTTAAACTGGGATAACGCCCGATCACGAAACCCAATAAGATGTGGGTAGAAGTAATTATCGCAAAATACCTAAAAAGTTGCACCTCCTTGAACCGCAAGCTAGGATTAAAAAACCCACCTCCTCCCATCTATAGAGAAGCATACAAGAAAACCTCCATTACTTACAACAAGAAGTAAAGATAGATGTGATGGATGACAAATCTACCCTTTTCTGGAATGCACCATAGGTTACAGACATCCCCTTCCTCTTAGAAACAATCAAATCAGCACCGGTAAGCGAGAGGAATCGGATGGTCGTGGACTACTACTCTGAAGAAGAAGGATGGCTCTGCCCTCGGGGACGTGTTTGTGATTACCTCCTAGGACTGGTCCTGGAAAAAATAGTGGGGAAATCACTAATCTGGGAGGGAGAGGGAGACACGGCGATTTGGGCGCTGGAACCAGGAGGAAACTTCAAATTCGAATCGACCATCAACATTGTTCATGAAGACCTCACCCACAATGACAGCAGGGATTGGAACTGAGTGTGGAAGATACACACTACACAACGTGTCCGGATTTTCATCTGGCTTGCGTTACAAGATAGAATCGTGTGAAACAAAAATCGGATAAAGAGGGGACTCATTGACAACCCAGAGTGCAAAATAGCCATCACATGGAGGAAACACGCAGACCACATTCTTCGTAGATGCCATGTGGCTCAGCATGTGTAGGCGAATCTCAGCAGGGTAGGACAACACTCACAGGGCACACATGAGTTTGTGTGGGACTGGATAAGACAAAACGTAGAAGTAGGAAAAAGAGACTTAGAATGGGGTTTCATATTCTCTGTGGCCTTATAGTGCCTATGGAAATGAAGGAATGTTTGGTGCTTCAACAAACACAATGAAATCCCATCTCAAAAGAGTCAAACGATCATAGAGAAAGAAATGGAGTTCAAGGACGCGGTTATGAAAGCGAAGCAACTACAAAACCTAGAACCAAAACCATTGGGAACCACTAATAATCCGATGGGATCCGCCCCCGATGGATTGGGTTCTACTCAATACGGATGCTGGGGCTCGCAATATGATCAGGTACGGTGGGGGTGTCATAAGAGATCACAGAGGTATCTACATCAAAGGCTTCAGCGCCAATCTAGGGGGATGGAAGTTTTGGAGGCGCAGCTACGAGCTGCATGGATGGGCCTATTAATGGCAAATGAGCTTCAACCCAGGAGATTATGGGTCCAGATGGATTCCCTTGAAGCAGTAACTATGATTAGAGGAAACAACACGAGGCACAGAAGATATGAGGGATTATCCAATACTGCAAAGACCTAGCCAATCAGAGGGGTTGAGAAGTCTTGTTCTCGCACTGTCATCGAAATACAAACCAAGTGGCTAATAAACTAGCTAGGTTGGGTAGCAGAGTAGACCTGAGTCCTAAGTAATTTTCAGACCCCCCCTAAGACGGTCATAGATAACTACAATTGTAGATTACACTCAACATATACCCAGGATAACCTCATATGCATGGATAACCTCAACATATATCCATGATGGTGTTGATGGTGGTGATGAAGAGAATGAAGATTGTGTTATGGAAAAGGCTCACGGTGGTAGGGGTAGTTACACTCAACATATATCATTGGATAACCTCACATGCTATCTACGGTTGTACTTATTAGATACCCATAATTACGAGCAGCGCGGACAATTAATAAAAAAAATTAAAAAAATTGATAAAATAAATTAGCTGCCACTTGACATTTTTTGTTCCCCTCCCACCACTTTTACAAATTAGTCCCTTATTGTCCTTCATATCCTTTAAGGTCAATTAGCTTCTTGGGCCATCCTTTAAGGTAAATAACCCATTATTATATTAATAAAGTTATTTTTCTTAATGCATAATTTGTTTCCCTCCCTCTATTAACTCTTATATTAGGAGTTAATGAAAAGGGGTTAATTGTAGGAAATAGAGGTAAACGGTTCCCCTCCCCTTTTATTTATTTTTCCAAATAAGGGTAGTGGAGTTGTTTAATATCATTTTTTTCCCTCCCATAAACCTAATCCAAACCTATTGTAACTTTTAGGGTGCATTTGGTTGGTAATAACTCCGGGGAAATGGTCAATTTTCCTGAATTTACTTATTTTCTCCATGTTTGGATACGGGTTGATTTCGGGAAAATTTTTATAATGGACCTACCATTTTCTCCATTTTCTTGGGAAAAATTTCAGTTAAGCCAGGAAACCTTTCCACAAACACTCCCTTAGGTTTAAAATCTTAATTCTTAATAAACTTCCATTTTGACGTCTAATCCAATTCTTCTGTTTCGAAGGCTCCCTTAAAATCCCAAATCTAAAACCCCCTTCGATCGGCAAGCATACTTCTGCTGGTCGGAAATCGGAAATCGGATTTCTCTCTCTCTCAAGAGTCAAATTCAATTCGCAGCAAAAAGAAGACAATCAAATCAAAGACACGAGGAATTGAATCACGATGCATTCTTTTTTGTTCAGATTGAATGCAGTGTTAACATTATCAGTGACCGTACTGGGTATAATTTGCGCATTGGCTTCGTTCTCCGATAATTTCAATTCTCCCACACCTACTGCAACAATTGAGGTTCCTCTAATCTTATTCTCTTGCATCCAATTTTTGGGTTTTCTTGTTTGTCCCTAATCTGATCTGGGTGTTCTTGGTTCTTTGCATTAGGTGTTGAAAATCAACAAGTTTCAGAAACTCTCAAGTGGAAACGATGAGGTGATTCTGCTTGTTTAATCTCTTTCTGTGGCTGGAAATTTGTATGATTTGACTATTGGTTGCGATTTTCAATTGGGCTTAGGGTTTTGTTTAGACCCTTGAATTAGGGTTTTGTTTAGACCCTTTGTTTGGTTAGGCTCTAATCAAATCATCATTGAATTTGTCTGAATGATGATGATTCCTAATGAAACTAAGTATAGTTATTATGTTGAACTATGAGAAGAACAATCCCATACTTGGGTATCAACTCTTGACACTAAAATTGCACCAAAAATGTGCAAACTCAATGAGGGAAGTTGTGAGTGCTGAATAATGTCAACAGCTTCATTCTCTTTGGCTCATTTGAGAGGCTGCCCTAGTGATGTTTCTGGATATTTTTGATGGATGCGTCATATGGTCGTATTTCGTGGCGTCATGAATCATGATGCAAGTCCATATTGCATAGCTTTTTAAGTTAATTCAATGGATGGAGTCAGTGGACTTCTATGTTTGTTTGGTTTCTGTTGGTCCATGAGAAATTGCAATGGACAGTGTGGCTTGTATTAGTACTCTGATAGTCTGATAGAGAAGAGACATGGTTATTTTTTAGATATTCATATTATTAAACTTGAGATTATGATCCTACAAAAGTGCCGTTACAACTTGGTTGGTTCGAATTCACTTGACTTGTTTCTCTGTGTATTTTCTTGCAGTTTTTCTGAAGTTTGCTGAAATAATTGTGCTCTTAAAGTTTTCCTTTTATTCTTATTTCTCTGTGAAATCTGCTTAGACTTTGTCGGTTCTCTGGTTTCATGTTGATTCAGGTGAAGCTGACTTTGAATGTTACAGCAGATTTACGTTCCTTGTTCACTTGGAACACAAAGCAGGTAGATGTCCCTTTTCCAAACTCCTAGTTTGGCATTTCTCTTGCCATATTTTTGTCTTCGTAACAATCTTTCCCTCCTAGGCAAGCAGTTTAACTTGTCAACTCTGTACATCTTCGATAATTTAGACCGGGATTCAAAAGATACCAGAATTTTTGCTTGAGTTTTCCCAAACTTCCTTGCATCTGTCCTGTTGGACATGAGTAGTGTAGTTGCTTATGATGTAGATATGTGAACTGTTACCTTTAAGTGTGAAATTTAGTTCCCGGGGACAAAAGTGTTCAGAGAAAGGGATCAAAACTCAGCCAATGAAAATGAGGAGTTGGTAACATCTCAATAGTCTAATCCTCGAACTTTTAGAGCATTAGAGCATATTAAGTTTATGTTCTTTGTGATATATGATGTTTACTAGTTAGGTTTCTATTTGTTGCATTCATTCCAACTCTTTATCATTCTCTTGTTAGAAGGCTAAGAAGATACATTGGTATGGTTGGATTGGCATTTGGTTATCTACTTGTTGGATCTAAAGAGTTGATTTGGTATTTGATTATCGCCTTGTTGGATGTAAACTAAAGAGTTCATTTCGTGTTTGGTTGTCTGACTTGTCTCCTTTTTGGCCTGGGTTGTCTGCTTAAAAAACATCTTGATGTATGCTTATGTGCACAAAAGCCCAAAGCCAAAACTGTTGTGCCTTGTTAGTGAAAGCCCGCCCTTTTTTGCACTTCAAACCCAGGGTCGAAAACTTTGTCTTGCCGAAACATGGAACCCCCCTCCCCCCTTTCTAATGATGTCTAATAACTATTGAAGTATGAGATCTTCCGATATTCATCCAAATTCACTATCTAACTTCTTTTGTCTTGCATCTACAGGTCTTTGTCTTTGTTGCTGCAGAGTATGAAACCCCTAAAAATGCATTTAATCAGGTACACGCATATGCCTCATGATATGTGCACATTATATCTTCTACAAGTATGATTTTGGCAAGAACAAAGTTCTGGGAAATTACTTAAGCTGTGATATTAGGTTATGTAACTCAGGTGCTTGTACAACTCCCTGTGTGTGTGTGTAAGATTGAGATTATAGAACCAAAACTACATCAACTCGCATTTGCTCTAATTGCCAGAAGGTGCCCTTTTAGAGTTCCATCAATATCTTTGCTGATAATAATAATTTGTATGATGACGACGTCACCAGGTATCACTATGGGATGCTATAATACAATCACAGGAGCATGCACATTTTACAGTGCGGTTCCCAAACAAGTACAAATTTGTCGATCAGGTAAACTGTCAAAATATTTTTGAACTTTTGGTAATGACCCTGATATCTTGTAATCTACTGGTCTCTGACAAAAGTATATGTTCAACTATGCTTTTGCAGGGTAGCAATTTGCTGGGGAAAGACTTCAACTTGACATTGCACTGGCATGTCATGCCCAAGACCGGGAAGATGTTTGCCGACAAAATAGTCAAGACAGGATACCGCTTGCCCGAGGAGTACAGATGATTTGTTTGTTTATCACTCCGGTGTCTGTTTATACTTTAGAGCGATGATTTATCAGGACTACAGATTCATTTTTCATGTTGAGCTAGACTATACACAAAGTTAAAACCATCATGAGTTCATTGTGATCATTCACCTAGAATCTCAGCACTCAAGGCTCTAGTCTTCTTTCCAAATGATTCGGAACAAATTATTGCTAAACTTTTGCGAATATTGATAGAATTGAATTCATTTGCTTCTTGCGTGCCCACAAATTATATTGATTGTCCTCATTAATCTCTACTTAGTCGAAGATTGGCAACAACATGTGTATAATGCTGTATCGATTTACTTTGGAACATTGGATTTGAATAATCCCTATTTAGGTTCATTGGTAAGTAGCTTTTTATGTGAGGATTTTGGACATAATAAGTTAATTTGCAAAAAGTTACTTGATGAAGAGGTAACTTTTCATAGAAGAAGTTACTTTACCAAATACTTTTCGCATAATCAGCTAACACAAACAGTTAAAGTCAAACAACTAAACAGTTAAAGTCAAACAACTAATCCAAACAGCTATCAGCTAACAGAACAAACTAATAGCAAACAGATGGATTTGTGCTTATTCTTTGTTCCCTCGTTGGGCCACCCATAATATTGAAGCCCGTTTCAAAAAAAAGAAAACCAATTCGGGCTAAAGTCCAAATAGAAAAAAGAAAAAGATTTGGGCCTCCCATAATATTGAAGCCCGTTTCAGAAAAAAGAAAACCAATTCGGGCTAAGCCCAAATAGAAAAAAGAAAAAGATGGAACAAACGAGGACAAGGGTTTGAAAGGGGGACACTATAAATGTTAGCAAACCTAGAATTAGGGTTTCACCTTCGCTTCCACTTCCTCGGTGTTCATCTTCGTCCCTCAATAGTTTTATGAGATCCCAATTTATGAGAAAGAAAGGGACCCAACAGTGCTAACGTGGCATGCCAAGTGGATAGTCAAAATTTTTTTATTTTCTTTTCAATTGTTTACTCCTCTTTCTCAATTTGATTCACGCTTATGATATCTACAAAACGAATCATGGTTCGCCTTTGAAATCATCAAAGAGTTATCTTTTGTCTTTTATAGGGGCAATAAAAGAATGTTATATATAATTGGCAATAGTTTATGAGGTTTAATGATGACCCAACATCATATTTATTTGTTACATTCCAACATGGATATTACTATCTTCAAATGTATTAATTGTAATTCCTTTGTTCGTATGTGAAATTATCAAATCTTTTTTGGTTGTTGTTCTTCATAATTGAACAAAAATACAATACTTGTAGAATATGTAGATCTTTTTCAAGTTTAGAAATCTGGAAAGAATGTTGCAAAAATCCAAAGTAATTATCGATTCACGTGAATTATTTTCCTTTTTAGTTACATGAATACGTTTTTAAAAATAAAGACAATTATTCAAACTTTTTCACAATGATTATTAGAAAATTAGAAAATCCCACAATTTTTAGACAAAACACAACACTGAGTTTTTAACATAAAATAATTGACTATTTTTTTTTCTTCCCATTGTTAATAATGTGCTTAATTGCAGCCCTAGGCACCAATGAAGGGACAAAAACCTTGAAGAAGGTTGTTCATTCTTCACCATGTTGCCATAAATTATTACACAATCCAAATCAGTTTTTTAGAAATCTTTTGCACAAATATATATACATATTTTTAATCCGGGTAGAAGAGGAATACAAAGGAATTTATGAGACCCTTCTAGCAAGACATCTTCCTAAGTTATCATGAAATAAAATATAAAAGAAAAATCAAAAGCAGGGTTAACCAAACATCTTCCTAAGATTTGAGTGGAGTGCTCCTTGTTAGCTAGCTAGTCAATGGACATATTGACTTCTCTAAAAATATGATGAATCGAAGTTTTAGATAAACAATGTGAACATATCAAATGAGTAGTAAATCTGAATTGAGAGGAACATAAATAAACTTTTTTATGAAATAAGTAGAGTTAGGTTGGAAAAAAAACTATAACAAACTACAGTATAAAATTTCAAAGCTGAAGCTCAAAAGAAGGAAAATAAATGGAAGTACATAAGTTGTCTCAACTTGTAAATCATATGAAATTTATGGTGGAGATTTGACTTTGAAATTTTTAGTGGGTCATTACATTTTTTTAATCGCATTTGAATTAAATAAATCAAATCATAAATATCTTTATTCAGTCCAGGATAGATTAGCTGATGAAATGTAATTAAGAGTGTAACTAATTGTGATTAGTAAAACACTAATCTCACTCTGTAGCTTTCGTAAGTCATAATTAAGGCATGACTCATGAGTGTTAATATAAAGAATCAACGAGTAAAAGATTCTCATACCAAATACTCCATTTTAAAGAGGTCCACCTGGACATCACTGCATCTTATAAAATCCTCTTATTGGTCCAAAGTGGATGACACCTCATTACTTAGGTCACAAGATTCTTGAAATATTAGTTGAAAAAGATTATATTTGATGGGTCTTATGATAATTGCTAACATTTATATTTTAGTTTACTTAGTAAGACTATTATAAGTAAAGTAATTACTTAAATTAGAAAAATTATATATATAATTTTACAACTTTATCGTGAGACACGCAACTTTGTGGTGACTTTTTATGAATATAGAGGTAACTATTAATTTATTTGAGGCAATTTTGATAATGTCTATCCATTGATAAATTATTAGTAATTACATTTATATTAAAAGTCAGTCCGAAATCACTTATTAATTATAGTAAAATATTAAAAAATTCATTCTGTGTAAAGAGTCTGTCTTATGATAAATTTACGTGAGATGGTTTCATGCTAGAATATACATAAATTGTAACATTATTGGCCAATCTATACCTTTGAATTACGAATGACTAATACATTAGATCTACAATCCATAATTTTAATCTAAAATTATATTGAATATTATTTTTTGCGGGTTAATTAAGGATGACCATGACCACCTCCACCGTACATTGAGAGCCGTCCATGAATATAAGTTAAATTCTTTTATAATTGCTTGTAGACTTATAGTTTTTCAACATTTAAAACTATACAAACAAAGAGTGGTTAAGGGATTTCCATTAAAAAAAAAGTGGTTTGGGGATAATAGTTTATAACACGGGCCAGCTAAAACAATAAATACATTTCTTAAAATATGAAAATTTTCAGTTGTAGCAAAGCAAATAGAAAAAAATTTGCAAAGGTGACAATTTGCTGCAGAAAAAAAATTTGTAGGGTTGGCTATTTATTTTCCTAGTATAAGCTGATTTGCTAGAGAATTTAATTTAGTTGTGGATTGTTTTGCTTTATTGGTTACATTTTTCTAAAAAAAATTATTTTTCTTGCTATTGTTTGTTGTTTGGATTTAATCTTGAACAATGTTGTATCTTTCTTGAAAATATATAGCTCCCATTTGAGCACTAAATATTAGGATAAAAGGAAGCCCTAGCTAGCTGTCAATATATTGATTAAAGAACTAGTATTTACTTACGTCTATATATAAGATAGATAGATACGTTATATAGAAGTTAGAAATTAACTTATGTAATAGAATTGATCCAATAAGATATTCAATAGCTATGGAACAGCGGTGTAGGATCATTTGTTAAAAATAGTAATTTTTGTAATTTATGGAAATCCTTTTTTAAAGATTTATGTAAGTTCAAGCATGAAAAGATTTCAATATGAAATCGAGATATAATTATCTTACGAAAATACTAACAAACGCAGCTAATATCTATATATATGCTTTATTCTTTCGCTTGTAAGAGAAAAGACAAAACTAAATGATCAAAGATATGTAAACTAGAGGAGTTTATATGTATAAATACTTTTAAATATTATAGTAATACTTTTTTTATATTTTCTACTCACACATAATAGTAATAATTAATAATTCTTCCCCACATTAACTATTACCTTTTGAATGTTTATACAGATAGTCTGTTGATATTGGCTTTTAGCAAAACGTGAATAAAAATAGGAACATGCATGGAGAGTGCCTTTTGATGGTAGACTAAGGCCAAAAACACAACAAAGGATGATTTCTACAGCAACAGAGATTATTTGGTTATTTTCCCCTTTTCTTTTGTCCATTTCAACCCAATTTATAGGCCCCCTTTGTGTAACTCCAATAATATATGGATAAACATTATCTCATTTGGCAATGCCAATTTTTGGATAAACCTTTGATAAAGTCATGTTTAAAGTTCAGCATTGGAAAATGATTAATTAATTAACGATTTTGCTAGTTATTATCTTGGCGTGATGGTTAATAAGGAATTTTATTCATTTCTTGTTGTTTAAACCTTTGATAAAGTCCTTGCTGGTTTGCTTTTATTCAACTGTATTTGGTTGGTTACTGTTTTGTAATGTTGTTTTGCTGTTTTTATAAACTTTAAGCCTTTTGGCTTTTTAATAATCAGAAAAAAAATCTCAAATAATTTAGAGTATATGATAAAAATTCAACTTTTATGTACAATATACTTAACTATCTAATCAGATTTTTGTAAATCTTATGATTTACCTAATTCATATTTCAATCATCTTTTTAATGCAAATTTTTTCTAGGAAAAAGAATGAGATATATGATACTCCCTCCATTCCTCAATAATTGTCACTTTGGAGTTTAGGGAAGATTTTAAGAAAATAGTATTGAGAATGATAATTGCATTGGAAATGATAAAAGTAAGAGTTAAATTTCTATTTTAGTTATATAATTGTATTGAAAATTGTAAAAGTAAGAGGTAAATTTAAAAAAATGTCATTAATGTTACATTGGAATTGTAAAGTGACAGATATTGTGAAAAATAGAAAATTGATCAAAGTGACAGATATTAAGGAATGGAGGGAGTATATCGTTGATCAATTCTAATAAATTAAATTTAAACTTTTTAACAATTCTAATTAAATTGACACGGAATTAAAAAAAGTGAATTTCTTTCTTAGATTAAACATGTAACACTTAATTAGCTAGCTATACTATTGCATTCATTTGTCCTCTAACTTGTACACTCAAGTTTACACAACTAATTTATTTTGTAATCATCCAATAAAATTTTACAAGTAGAATCCAGGCATGCCTTTTTATTGGTCCAAATGGAATTTTTTGCCAATCAATGACTTCCCATTTTTAGGATAAAATAAAATAAAAGTATGTTTATGATTTATCATTAGGAAGAAAGTGGAAACACTCAATGACTTGAATGCAAAAGATTATGCTAGTCAATCTCAAAAGGAGTTCAACTGTTAGTCACTACAAGACAATTTAATCATCCTTGTTTTTCTAAGCCCTGTTTGTTAAATAGTTGTTGGTTGTTGACGGTTTGTACATTGACTACCGTTTATTATTAGCTGCTTGGATTGATTGTTGACGGTTTGTATTGACCGTTTACTATTGGTTGTTTGGATTGCCTGTTTACAAGACAATTTATTAACATTATTCCTAAAAAAATTATAAACATTTAGCTCGCTGCATAACCCATGTTAATTAAGAGCGGAAATTTAGGAGGAAATTAAAATTTAAAAAACAATAATTTTGTCAAACTCTCCTAAAACCCATTATTTAATTTGTTATAATGCGTATTTTAACTAATAATTTTTCCTAAAAATCAAACACCTTTAACCGATCTTACATATAGGGCCATATATTTGTGTTAAATTTTGAGTAAATATGAGAAAATATATTTATATGAGAAATTTTTGTATGGAAATAGGGATGATTATCACTTAACTACCACATATTTGATAATTAAGAAACAAATTATACTGCCGATAAACATAACAAGTTTAGGATACAATATACCCCTACTATTAGCCTAAACAAGGCTATAAAAAGGAAGATAAACAAGGTTACAAAGGGAATTCATCACCTTCTCCAATAAAGAATGTGCAATTCAACAAATATATATGATAAAGTAACCTATCAAATTACTACTATTAACTAGTGGATCATATTAATGATGGATAATTAAGGATGTGATTTGGGAATTGTTAAATGCTAAAGGAGTTTTGATTTGTCTTCTTTTGTGCCTAATAAAGTACTCCCTCCGTCCCAAATTAATTGACGGAATTAGAATTTTCACACATACCAATATATAACTATAATAACTACCAAACTTCAATTGTATTTGACTTTTCTCTCTCTAATAAATAATGTAAAATAATTGAATTAGGTATTGGTAATAGGAAAGCGACAATTATTTTGGGACAAAATAAGTTAGTTAAAGTGTCAATTAATATGGGACGGAGGGAGTAATTGAGCGCACTAATTAAGGGACATAAAGGATGATAATCAAAGGATATGAGATATGATGATATGAGGAAGATCTAAATCTGTACCAATAGCTAAAATGACCCTACCTAAACCAGTAATTACTCAGCAAATGTGCTTTGTCTTATATACATTAATCTCTAAAGTATTTATAATCCTCTGAGTTGGCTTTTAATTACTTTTTTTTATTTGTTTTGTGTTCTTGCTAGATGCGGTTGTTGGAGAATAGAAATGAAAAGAAGCCAATCATATTGCTCAAGAGCTTGACTATGGTTTTGTTTTTTTTTTTTTAACTTATCATAATTGTTACTAATTAATATTTCAACTTATAATACATAATTTATGATTAGTATTTTTTTTACAGAAAATTTATGACTAGTATTAAACAAGTATCAATACTTATTATACTTTTCTATATTCATTAATTAATATTTGATCATGTTTTTAAATCATATTTTTAACTTCAATTGGAACTTAGTAGTATCAATATTCATTAACATTGACCATTATTAATTGATCAGCTATGATAGACAAACACTACTGTTGAGTTGTCCCACATCGGCTTTTGACACCCATATTGTGGTGTTTATAATGGCTTGGGTACCTCAACCTTCTAAGCTAGCTTTTGGGGTTGAATTGGGCTCAAGTCCATTATTTCACAACTACATTATATTTCTTTTTTCTAGTTAAATTCTTGGATTATAACAACAATAATAATAATAATAACAATTCCCCGTGTACTCCTAGCTACAAATAACAATCTCTAGTCTAATTGAATTTTTAGGGTTTATATATAATTATTCTAGCTCCTTGTATGAATTTATTATAGTAATAGATGTTATTCGATTGTTTATTGATGAAATTGGAAATTTTGGAATATCTAAACGAAAATATAATGAGAGGTGTGCGCCTTAGCTATTCTTAATAACAAAATGGAGGGAGAACTCGGGTTTGGAAAATAGAAGTAAAAGAGTAGCCCGTTTATACAAGTGATTGATGCAACCGATCGAAAGCTTTTTTATTTGGGAGTTAGCTTCAAATTCATGGCTACCAATTTTCATAAGTCTTACTGATTAAGTTAACTTACACTCATTGTATATATACATATTTCACATGATCGGGGAATATATGTATGTGAATATGTATTTATATGTGTATATAAATATTAGTTTAAGAAGGTTGATATCAATGAAATTCAAAACTATACATAATTCGATTTCATTAAAGACAAGCAAGAAAACTATAACTACATAAGCAAAACAGCGGATCTATCTCTCAAATCTGTGTTAGGAAAGTGTCCTAAAATCACCAAATCTCTTGATCTCACAATTATTTGTTTCCTAATTGTATTAGGATATTATTTAGGTTTCCTTATTGTGTTAGGTTTCCTAATTGTATTATATTCTAAATCTATTTGGAGTGAGAGTCAAGTTAGGTTATAGGGAGTTCTCCCTATAAATAGGGTGCATGTTTCTCCACCAAAAACACATCGGCAAACAAAGAGAGCTAGAGAGAGAGAAAATATTGAGAGAGAAAGGGGTCTCACCAATATTTTCCCCAGTGTATCCTGAGAGATTGTGAGTTGAGTGTTGAGAGATTGTTATTGTAATCTCCTTTGTGGATCGTATCACACCCTGTGATAGTGATCAGGTTGTACTCCTCCTTTCTCATAGTGAATTATTTTACATTTATTGCCGTCCGTGGAGTTTTCTCCGAGTTCTTGGTTTCCCACGTAATTATGGTGTTTGATTTTATCGCTTATTTTTCGTTCCTAAATTTTGTCGTAATATCCGTCATCTCGTTTTCGATTCTATTATTCGCTTCCGCTGTTACCTTGCTACTCACTTTTCTCTAACAAGTGGTATCAGAGCAAGGTGGAGATGGCTTCAATCATGAAGTGCGATATTCCAAAATTTGATGGAACGAGGAGTTTTACTATGTGGAGACTGCAGATGAAGGCGGTCCTGATTCAGCACGGGTTATGGGATGTGATTGAGTATCCCGACACGAAGACTGATGCGACAATGAGCGATGATGAATTCCAAAAACTCCAGAAGGATATCAAGGGGAATCT
Source organism: Portulaca oleracea (assembly GCA_029582165.1). Classification (NCBI taxonomy): domain Eukaryota; kingdom Viridiplantae; phylum Streptophyta; class Magnoliopsida; order Caryophyllales; family Portulacaceae; genus Portulaca; species Portulaca oleracea. The sequence continues at coordinate 187,215 of CM055874.1, forward strand.
GACTCCAAGGGAGTGGAAGAAGCTTGAAGATAAGACTCTGGCAGGGATTCAGCTGTGCTTGGCAGAGCACATTTAGAGAGAGGTGATGCATATCGAGAAACCTCGGGAGCTCTGGACCAAACTGGAAGAGCTGTACATGTCGAAGAGTCGTGCAAACAAGTACCGAATGAAGGAGAAATTCTACAGGCTGAAGATGCCCCAAGGTACTTCTATTCAGGCACATCTTAGTGAATTTGATTCTATTATTACTGAATTGGAATCAATGGATATAAAACACATTGATGAGGATAAGGCTTTTCATTTATACATCACTACCGCATCACATAAACAATTTAAGGAAATCATGTTGTATGGGAATCGTGGTGACCTTAACCTTAGTGAAGTAAAGGCTAGTTTCTTGTCTAAGGAGCAACTTGATCTGATGGTGATGACCGTGGTGGTGATGCTATGGTTGTAAGGGGTAGAAATCTGAACGTAAGGGAAAGCGGGTCTTGAGGAGGTCTAAACACCGTTCAAAGTCTAGGAATCCTCACAAGAATAAGAAGTGTAACTCTTTGTAGTAAGATGGGGCATATAGAGAGAGACTGTTGGGCAAAACAGAGAGATCAGAAGCAGGAGAGTAAGGATAATCACACCAAACCTGGTACCTCAAACTGCGTAGAGTCCGAGTCAGATGGTGATGGGTTTGTAGTTACGGATGATGCCTTGGCTACCACATCGAGTAGGATAGCTAGAGATGAATGGGTTCTTGACACGGGGTGCACCTATCATATGTGTCCTCATAAGGACTGGTTTGAGTCTTATGAGAGTGTTGACACCGGGGTCGTAGTCATGGGTAACGACACAGCCTGCAAGGTTGCAGGAATCGGTAGCATCAAAATCAAGACTCATGATGGCATCGTTAGAACTCTCAAGGAGGTTCGTCATATCCCTAACATGACTCGAAATTTAATTTCTTTGGGTACTCTTGAAGCTAACGGCTGCAGGTACAAAGGAGAAGATGGTGTTTTGAAAGTGTGAAGATGGTGTTTTGAAAGTGTGCAGGGGTTCCATGGTTCTTATGAAGGGAATCAGGAAGGGCAGTCTATACATCCTGCAGGGGTCTGATGGAGGATCTGCGTGCGATCCTAAATCTTGATGAGTCCGACAAAGACAAAACGTGGCACATGAGACTAGGCCACGTAGGCGAGAAGAGAATGTCAATGTTGAGCAAGAGGATACCTTGAAGCGCAAAGATCGGCAAGTTGGAGTTTTGCGATCAACGTGTCTCACGGGAAATGTAAGAGGGTTAGCTTTTCAAGGGCTAAACATACAATGAGGATCCTTGATTATATTCATTCAGATTTGTGGGGTCTGCTAGAGTGCCATCACCGGGTGGCAAGCGCTACATGTTGACATTCGTGGATGACTTCTCGAGGAAGACTTGGGTTTATTTCTGCGCAAGAATGAGGCATTCTCATATTGAGAAGTTCAAAGCTTTGGTGGAGAACCGCAGTGAGAAAATCAAGAAACTCAGGACTGTCAATGGGTTGGAGTTTGTTGATTCTGAATTTACTGAATTCTGCGAGGAGCATGGGATTGCGAGACATCGAACCTTGGTGGGTAAGCCTCAAGAAACGGGTAGCCGAGAATCAACAGACACTCTTGAGAAAGCCCACGCATGCTATCGAATGCAGGGCTTTGGAAGAACAAATCGTTCTGGGCAGAGGTGATATCTACTGCCTGCTACCTGCTGAACAGATCACCTCATGCCTCTATCGAATACCAGATTCCAGAGGAAGTATGGACAGGTAATCCAGTTAATTATTCTAATTTGAGAATTTTTGGATATCCTGTATATGTCCATGATGGGAAGCTGTCTCCCAGGGCTGTTAAATGCATGTTTTTAGGCTACGGGTCTGAGTCTAAGGGATATAGAATGTGGTGTCCTGATTTGATGAAAGTTATTCAGTCTAGAGATGTAACCTTTAATGAAACTGCTATGTTATCTGGAATGGAATCTACCGGTACTTCTGATGATGCAGGAAATCAGGAGAAGGATGCAGGAAGAATGGTGTTCGAGGTGGAGCAGGCTCAAGGTGGAGGCTTTGGAACTCGCAATCGTGAGCAAACATCGATGCTCTGAACCAACTCAGTTGATGAGCACGAGATTGAGACGAATGTTCCTCGGTGGAGGAACAACCATGCATTGCTAGAGATCGTCGGGAGGGAATTAGGAGACCACGATATCTGAAGAAGATCATGCTAAGATTGCTTATGCTACCGAGTGTTGCAGAGGAGACTCCTAAGGTGCTGAACCTTCTACCTATCAGGAGGCCATCTCTTGTCCGAATGCCTCAAATTGGATAGGAGCTATGCAAGAGGAGATGGAGAGTCTGCAGAAAAATCATACATGGGAGCTATGTGAGTTGCCTAAAGGGCGACGAGCTCTTACTGCGAAGTGGGTGTACAAGAGAAAGGAAGGTATCCCTGGTGTAGAAAGTGCAAGGTGGAAGGCCAGATTAGTGGTAAGGGGTTGCAACCAGAAAGAAGGAATCGACTACAACGAAGTATTCTCGCCAGTCGTGAGGCATACGTCGATCCGCACCTTGCTTGCCTTTGTTGCTCTATTTGATTTGGAGTTGGAGCAACTTGATGTCAAGACAGCTTTCCTCCATGGCGAGTTGGAGGAGGAAATATATATGAGGCAGCCAGAGGGTTTCATCGTTCCTGGTAAACAGGAACAGGTATGCAGATTAAGGAAGTCCTTGTATGGACTTAAACAGGCACCCAGGCAGTGGTACAAAAGGTTTGATACCTTTATGGTAGGGCAAGGGTACACAAGAAGTCACTATGATAATTGTTGTACTACGGACAATTTGAAGAAAGGTCTTTCATTTATTTATTATTGTATGTGGATGACATGTTGATTGCCTCCAGGGACATGTCACTAATAAAGAAGCTGAAATCTCAACTCAACCAGGAGTTTGAGATGAAAGACCTCGGAGCGGCGAAGAAGATTTTGGGTATGGAGATCCAAAGGGATAGAAAGGCAGGGAAGTTGTTCCTGTCTCAGAAGAAATATCTGGAGAAGGTGTTGGACAGATTCAACATGAAAGCAGTAGCGCTTTCAACTCCTTTAGCGCACACTGGTGAGAACTGTCCCAATCGATTTGGAGGTAAGGAGGATGTCTAATATTCCTATGCTAGTGCAATTGGTAGTTTGATGTATGCTATGGTGTGTACTAGACTTGACTGTCCCACGCGATTAGTGTGGTGAGTAGATATATCACGAGAATCCAGGGAAGGAGCATTGGGAAGGAGTGAAGTGGATCCTTCGCTATGTGAAGGGTACTTTGGAGAAGGGCATCCTGTATGATAGAGGTAGTGCTGCAACGTCTGATGTTGCGGGTTATGTTGATGTTGATTATGGTGGAGATCTGGATAGGACGCCAATTTCGTGGTATGTGTTCGTCATGTGTGGAGGAGCAATATCTTGGAAAGCTTCACTTCAATCTATAGCGACCTTGTCTACTACAGAGGCTGAATATATTCTTCTGCTAAGGAGTGAAGGAGGCCATCCGGTTGAGGATTGGTCATGGAGCTTGGAGTACCACAGGCGAGGCGTGGTTTATTGAACGATCAGTGCTATACATCTGACAAAGAATGACACTTATCATTCGAAGACCAAGCATATAAGCGTCAGGTATCACTTCATCAGAGATATAGTTGCTGCAGGAGAGATCGTGGTGAAGAAGGTTCATACTTCTGATAATCCTGCAGACATGTTAACCAAGCCTCTATCTATAGCTAAGTTCGAACATTGTTTGGACTTAGTTGGTGTTCTAAGCATGTGAGAGCCCTGCGAGGCCACGCCCTGCGGAGGGGCGTGTTGATGGCGACAGTCAAGATGTTTATCTAGATCGATGATTCGTTGATTTTAGTCCAAGGTGGAGTTTGTCAGGAAAGTGTTCTAAAATCACCAAATCTCTTGATCTCACAATTATTTGTTTCCTAATTGTATTAGGATATTATTTAGGTTTCCTTATTGTATTAGGTTTCCTAATTGTATTAGATTCTAAATCTATTTGGAGTGGGAGTCAAGTTAGGTTAAGAGAGTTCTCTCTATAAATAGGGTGCATGTTTCTCCACCAAAAACACATCGGCAAACAAAGAGAGCTAGAGAGAGAGAAAATATTGAGAGAGAAAGGGGTCTCACCAATATTTTCCCCAGTGTATCCTGAGAGATTGTGAGTTGAGCGTTGAGAGATTTTTATTGTAATCTCCTTTGTGGATCGTATCACACCCTGTGATAGTGATCAGGTTGTACTCCTCCTTTCTCATAGTGGATTATTTTACGTCATGCCGTCCGTGGGTTTTTCTCCGAGTTCTTCGGTTTCCCACGTAATTCTGGTGTTTGATTTTATCGCTTATTTTTCGTTCCTAAATTTTGTCGTAATATCCGTCATCTCGTTTTCGATTCTATTATTCGCTTCCGCTGTTACCTTGCTACTTACTTTTCTCTAACAATCTGTTTTATTATCTCCATTATGATGATAAGCATACTGATTCTACATCAAAAAGATTATTAATGTCAAAATCAACGAGAAAAAGTTAGTCCATAAGTGAGTTTTATTCATAGTCATAAATAAAATATAAATGGATTAGTCCTTTTATATGGTTTAATATAGTACTGACCAATGTAAATGAGACATACCATGCAGTCACAGGTGATAAACATAAATAAATAAAGAATAAAAAAAGATGTTGAGTGTATGCATGTGATTTTTGAATGTTAACCAAGATCCCTAACTTTAGCCTTTTAGGTGAAGAAATGTGAAGGTTAAGTGTGTGATGCTCATAAGTTGATTATATATATAGTTTAATGATCCAATCATTTTTATGGGGTTATGTTTCATCTAAGCCACAAGAATTGTGGCTCTAGTTCATGGTGGTTTAGTATATTTTATAAAGTTTCTAAAAGTTATTGTTAAAGTAGATTGTTGTTTATAGGTAGAATTAATTTTGACACAATTTCTTGGTTAAATTTAGGACATAGGTTTGTCCTATTCATACAATCACTACTAAAAATTTGTCTATTACCAACCACTTTTCTCCAACCAATTTAAAATGGTTGGAAAAACCAACCATGTAAGCAACCATTTGATATTCCAACTATTTTTCAAAAAAATTTGTGGGAAAAATGGTTGGAAATTCCAACCAATTTTGCTAAAATTGATTGGAAATTTTTCCTACTATCATTTTTCCTACTAATTGAAATTGTTTGGAAAAATGGTTAGTAATCCAACCACTTTTCCAACCGTTTTCAAATAGTAGGAAAAAGGCTGGTAGGAAAATTTTCCAACCATTTTGGCAAAATTGGTTGGAATTTCCAACCATTTTTTCCACTAAATTTTTTAAAAAATAGTTGGAATATTAAATGGTTGCTAAAATAGTTGGTTTTTCCCACCATTTTAAATTGGTTGGAAAAAAGTGGTTGGTAATACACATATTTTTAGTAGTGAATATGCATTTATACACTTTCTTTTATTGGTGTTAGTATTGCCTTGAACCCTAATTTCTTGTTCCTTCAATTAATTATTGTCATTAGAAGGCTTTCGATAATAACAAAATCGACCATAAACCCTTATATATATGTGTGTGTGTTAACAGGATAAAAGGGAGTAAAGATTGACTCAGGCAGGGCGGGGCATCTAATAGGCTGACGACAGCCATGACTTCCCTCAAATCTTGGTATTTGTGTTATCTTTTGGTGATATATTATTATTATTAAACTACATTTTTCATATTATGAATTTCGTAGGAAATTCAAACTAGTTTATGACACTCTTATTTATTAAGAACCGACTTCATCCTAGACTCAGAATTCAAATTAGTTTATGATCCTCCTATTTATTAAGAGTCAGTTTCGTCCCTAAACTCAAGGGACCTTCTATCAAAATATCATCTGTTTAAGTTAATCATAAACCCTATATATACATACACGTCATTACAAGAGTTGCATGTTGTCCCATGCATGTATTCTTCTGTATCTGGCTTACATTCCACAATAATGGCACGACAATGGAAAGTTCTCTGATGGCGATTTTTTGACGTGGCGTCGTCTTATTGGTCCAAATAATGGGGGCAACAGGATACCAAACGGTCACCTGGAAGGGTCCAATATTTGGGTCCACTTTCGCCCCTGTGTTCATGCGACAACGCACCATGTTTTGATTACTTATAAATTCATGAATTTTTGCCAAATATTTTTCTCCTTACAATGAGTAATGAATATTCCACACAAAGACATAAATGGGCCAATAGAAAGCTACTAAACGAGACTGAGTGGCAAAATATTGCCAAGCTATCCCCATGCCATGATTGAGGTGACGTCATGTGATGTGGTGGTGTGGATCCTACTCATCTTGAACAAGTTGACAACTAAATGGTTGGAGGCACAGTTGTGTCCAAAATCGGTTAACTGTATACGTGATTTATGAATTTTATAAATCTAAACTTAAACTGTTTTATGCAGTTAGTCAGTTTGTGGTGAACCACTTTTGAAAACTAAAAACTGAAACCGTCGGTTAACCGCATTGGTAACATGGTTGACCGCTTTTTGGGTTCGTTATGGTTAACCGCCGGTTCCTAAAAATTTAAAGTAACAAATAAAGAAGAAAAATTAACATTTTGCTTTAAAATTTCAAATTTTGCTATTAAATTAATCAAGACCGGTTAACCGTTTCAAAAAAATGTAAAATTGAAACCTAAGCCGCTTAAACTGGTTTAGTTAACCTAAATAATAATTTTCAAAAAATTCAATGGTTAACCGCTTTTACTAGTTTAGTTTATGCGGTTTGGTTTTTGGTTTTGGTTTTTGTTGGATACCCCTTCCCATAACTAAATCGAATCGATTTGCAAGCTATTTAAATAGGTTCAATTCTTGAGATTGGTTTGATCAAAGTTTGTGGAGTACTGTTTCGAGGGAAGTTCGGCCGATACTCGAGTTGATGGTAGGGATAGAGATGATGGAGATTGAAGAAGAACAACAACAAACAAAGAAAACACAAACAAACCCTAAAAATTCAACACAAATAAGATAAAGGATATAGATTTGGATAAAGAGAAATCCCAACACAAGTCTTTGGTACTTTATCATTTAGTTTGTTCCTCGTAGCTCCGTTTGTTGTTTGAAAACTTCATTTATTAAATAGGATTGTCAAAAAACTGTCTAATTTTGATATCCGATTTATGAGTCCAACTCATAGAATTTAGGTATATGGTTATACACTTTAATTTAGCCCAAATTTTTACATTGATCAAGTTAACTTAAAATCCAGACACGATATTTTTTATATTTTTATTGTTTGACACCAATTTTAATAAAAGTTCAGCTTTGTCTGAATAATCAGACTTGGAAAATGTATATCTGAAACAATTTGATAAAAGATATCAATTTTTTATCTGATATTTGATTCATTTAAGATCCAAAATAACTAAACCTGGAGCTTTTTACTACCCTAATATAAAAGCAATTTGCAACCACAAGTCATGACTCTTGAGGTTGACATTGGGTATCATGATTAATGAGCCTATTACACCACAAATGGTGCTAAGGCCCTGTTCTTTGGTTATGTTAAATATAACTCTCTCCACTTATTTTAACTTATTCAAATTTGTCCAAACCTAACATAATTCCCTAATAAATTATACACTCTAAAAACATAATTCCCTAAAAAAAACATCATAACTTATCATAACTTATCCATCTAAACATGAAAATTATAACATAACCAAAGAACATGACCTAAATATGCATAAACTATTCTTTTCAACATTGCAAATAGTACATACCATTAATAAGCACATCATAAAATTTTCAGGGACATAAATTGTAGCTCCTAATTATAGTCAAGTCTATGTAGGATCAATGTGATGTCCCGCCAATTACATCAAGTTCCATGCTTGCCTCATAAAATATATAGCTAGCTAAGAAGGCATGGAAAGGGATTTTAGCTTAGCCCATCTAGGACAATCCTATTATAATATATAGTTTTAAAGTATAGTATTGTAATTGTTAATAATATATTATATAAGAAATTATCAATCAAAGAGTAATATTGGAGACTGTGATAGTCAACAAAATGACAAATAATATGGAATAGAGGTAGTATCTGTTTTATGATATTTGACACTAATGTTTTTTATAACAACTATTAATTATCAATTATAAAAAGTTTAGAATGTGCTGACTGCGCCAATAATTAAAAATGACACTTTAACTGAATGAATCTCATCCATTATGCATATTTTAGATGTTTTATGTAAATATTTACATATGATATTATATTATAGGTAGAAGTGAATCATGTCATTTTCTTCAATTTAATGTGCCACTATATAGATCTTATACATACCAATGAGCTCTTAGCTCAATTGATATCCGCTATACTGTGATATCTCATAGGTCCTAAAATTGATTTCTAAGAGTTGAATAACCCATTAAACATATAAAATTAACTCACTATATATATATCTAATAATAATCCTGTTATATATGTCTAGATACATAAAAAAAACCATATACGGTGCTAGATATTTTTGTCAACTTGATCTACTCCAAGTGACATCAAAGATAATATACAAATATTATGTATGACATGCATCTTTAAGGATTATATATGTACTCAACAACTATACCTTTACTATATATTTGATTCAAAAGTTGGTCTCCTAACCTTTTTCTGCAACGTGCAATAAATTTACTCTTACGCATTATGTGAAAATAAATTAAGTATTGCAGAAAATATGGAGAGAAGTAGAGAACAGTTAGGTTTTGGGTCGATTTTTTTTTTTTTTTAGTGGAAGTGATAAACATGGAGCTAAAGAATAATTAGGTAGTGGTATCATAAAAAGAAAAAGATACAAAAAGGAAAAAGAAAAGCAAAAAAGATGAGAAGAATAATTCACTTTTATAGTTTAATTATACATACATATAGAGTGGTGTCCAGTTGCATGCAAAATTATGTAGTGGAGTCACTTTGAATATTTTTTAGGGTTCTCTAGTCTCTGCTTTAAGATATTTTTGCTAAACTAGTAAATGTTCCTTTCTTTTATCATCAATCATTTTTTTAATATTTTTGCTAAAGTAGTAAATTATTTTAATATTATGTTAGAATTTTTAATTTCGAATAAATATTCTAATTCTTATAAACTCAATTACACATACCTTGATATGTATATATGTACTTGGTTACTTGATTTCTATTCTTTTAGTTGTTACTTAAAAAGATCTCTGAAATATATTAAAGACAAATTACAATCGTCATATAGTACAATTTATAATCATTTCATAATGATAAAATAAAAATAGAACTTGTGGACAATTAATCACTACAGTGATTTGCGCCGATTTTTAGAGAGAACATTCCTTGCAATAAAAATAACAAAATATGTTGAAATGCAAGTCTCCAACAATATTTATTTACGAATTTATATTGATAAGTTTTCCTTGTATATATACATAAAATGTGTAATGCATTTGTTATCATATTTTCAACTATAGAAATTAAAAAATACACTTAGCATTTTTATCGAGGCCGGACAATGTATATTTATGGTGTTGTACATGGTATATAACTTTTGTTCAACATACTTTGTTAAATAATGTCTAATAACACATGAGAATAATGTACAGTAATTGGGAGCTTGATCATATATTATACCTAATGATAACATCTATGTACGAAAAATAAATCATGAAGTACCATGAAATGTTAACCTATAATTTATCAAATAATATCTCTAATAACACATTACATTTCTTAGTTTACATTGGTTTATAATATGATGCTCTTACAAATTAAAACAATTACATACGGAGCACTATTTTTAGTTTGTACACATATTTCCACATCAGCCAGTTATTTGATGTCATGCAAATGCAAATTTTCACGTTGTTGATACACTCATGGTCATTATCATCATAATGGGCAATCGTAATAAAATAAAATTTTACGAATTTTCATTAAATATAATATTATGACAATGTCTGATTTCAGCTTATTGGATACTTTTGAAGTAGTGTTCTATTATTTTCGAATTCAAGAGCTTCATCAAAGTCAAACATTACTTAATTGTTCCATTATTATATACTATCTCAGTTACAAAATATTTGTCATTTAATTAAAGTGTAATTATTAATTATTCACAAATTATAATGAGTTAAAATATGAAATTAACGCCATTGGAAAGATAATTTACTGAAAATTATGCTGACATCAATTTTATATTGTAACTCATTTAAATTGTGAGTAATTAATGGTCAAAATTTAGTTAAATGACAATATTTTGGAGAAAGTTAGTATTATAACTCCATTTTAACACCTCACAAAAAAATGTCAAATTAAAACACGATAATTCTCTATCAATATTTATCCAAATGATTCACAGCCAAGGATGAATGGATAGCAATGTATTCTTGAACATACTTAATAATATGTTGAAAAAATCAATAATAAATAAGAGTTATCCATAGAACATGAACATGGGGAACACACACTCACAAAATTTTAATACAATATCCACAAAAAAAGTCCTAATAATCCAAGACATATCCACAATTTTAATTACCAAGTAAACAAAAGCTGTTAATATTGCATAAAAAATGTCGTAACCTTAAAAAATAATTTTTGTTTAGGTTTCCATCCAATCCAATTTACCGTCGGTTATTATAATATCCAAAAAATAGATTAATTTAAAGTTTTATGTGGATAAGTGTAACTCTAAGTGGTACACATGTAATCTTATCAGTATGTCCTTATATTTTGAATTAATCTTCTATATAATGAAAATGATATTAGATAAGATAAAACATAAATGAAAATAGCTCTAAAATAGAATTTGGCTATATAGCATTCCCAAATCGTAGTTTTGATAAGTAATGGCTCTTATAGGGAAAATATTTCATTTTACACATTTGATAAATAAGATGAGCATCATAAAAATCGATCGTATCCTATTCCTATGTAATTCGATCATTATAAGTATATTCAATAAAATATGTATGTAGGTGATTTTATGTGAGATAGGACCAACCAATAACCCAAAGTTATATTTCTTATATATGACTTTAAAAGAGTAGTGTTGCATGAGTGAAATTATAAATATATATGAATTTGACTAGCGTTACAAAAATTTTGGTTCGGATAAATTCGGGTTCGGTCAATATTACATTTTGGATGAGAAATTAATATCTGGACCTGGTTTCTTTTCGGGTCAAATCGAGTCAGACAATTCGGACGAGGCTAAATTCGGGTTAAAATTAGGTTCAGACAATAAAAAAGGAGAAATATTTTGTTCAAATATTCGATCAATATCAAAATCAGGTTAAGACATAACCGGATTTTCTTCGGGTCGGACAAAAGTTTGCTAACCCTAAATTTGACATAAGTATTTCCTCAGACATTAACGTCACCTCCAAGTCAATGTTGTTAGAAATGTAGAAAGCAAATGGCAGACACTTGTTTTAGAGGAAAGCTAGCTCCCATGCATGCATGCATAATAACTACTTTCTATACAAATTAGATTGCTTCAATCATGGTGGAGTTAGATTGTCTTTCTACGCAAATTATGTAAAGACAAAACACCATAGCCCTACTAACATGCCATTTTTTGATGTCTAATATTATGGGGAAAATTGGAACAAAATAATATAATTTTTCGGGTATTAAATGGTAATAGTATGAATAATTTTGTGGATTTGAGCAATATTGATAACTCCGGTAATTTGTGAGTTCATGAAATTGGAGCTCAGTTTGATATGACATAAAGATGGTGTTTGGTCGTTGAAACCTTTGTTATGAGTTTTTTGCATGGTCTAACAAAGTTTTTTGCCTATTTCTTAAGAATTAACAACCACATCATCTTAGCCTGTGCAAATTTAAAAACCTATGCCTGAGGGTCGATGACCCGCTAGTTCATGGTCAAGGGTCAAGCAAAGTTTCACCTTATTTACTCGATAACGTATTGCTATCATCAAATATTCCAAAAGTTCATACTACTCATGTCTAAAAAATCTGTTGATACTATTTTTATCCAATTTCCCAAAATTTACGATATTTTGATCCAACTTTAGAATTATAAAATCTAAGAAAATTCATTGATATATTCAAACTCATTAACTTGTTACACAAATTCATCACGTGAAAAGTTAACTTATTTCAATTATTCGTTGAGGACCTAACTAGGCAAGTCATCCACAATACATGGTATAACTAGCGACATTAAAGGAATGTCTTAAGCAATAAACACACTGTCAATAATACATAGTAGTTCCTCCATATTAGTCACATTTATATTATACATTTCAAATGATATATTTATAGTCAACTAATTATATCACACTCTCAAGAGTCAAGAGTACTAGTTAGAGTAAGACTAGCTATGTAAAGACAAAACATAACCCTACATGACATTAGTATAACTTCTCACCATATTAAGATTCATAATAATTATAAGAACCAATATATTAATACCAAAATTCATTGAATCTAAATTCTCATTTTCCTTTTTTACCTTTTACTATACCGGGTAAAATCTAACCCAACCCCAGATTGACCCAATTTTTCAAACATAAAATCTAACAACCCCGGAAAATGGAACATACTGAACTCTATCCTACTTTACCTGCACCGCCCGAATTGACATGCCTACCCTTCACGAAATAGTGAAAATACCTCTTCCCTCCACCTATGAGCCAAGGGGAGAATTATCTCAATATATATTTTTTTAAATCCAAAAAACTACATTGATACACGTATTTTTTTTTCGTCAAATAATAATTCAAACTAAAATTAAGAAAATGACATATTGACATCCCTCTATAAAATTGAACCTTCGCACACCATAATCCCTTGTCCGTGTCTTCTCATTTCTCTTGGGGTTGTCCGGTCCACTTTTCCCCCTCTTCCAAACACCCCTTTATCTCAACCCTATGGCGGCGACAACGGCGGCAGCAACGGCGGAGCAACCACCCACCACCCCTTCCGACACCGCCTCCACGGCGGCGGAATGCAAAACAGTCCTCGGAAAGTACATTCTCGGACGGCTGCTCGGCCGTGGAAGCTTCGCGAAGGTCTACCTCGCCCGCTCCATCGAAGACAACCAACTGGTCGCCATCAAAGTCATCGACAAGAAGAAAACCGACGCCGCCATGGCTCCCCGGATCATCCGGGAGGTGGAGGCGATGCGGCGGCTCGACCACCACCCCAACATCCTCAAAATCCACGAAGTCCTCGCTTCCAAATCCAAGATTTACTTGGTCATGGAGCTCGCAAAGGGCGGCGATCTCGCCGGAAAACTCTCACGGCGGAGCAACCGCCGCTTCCCGGAGCCGATCGCCCGGAAATTCTTCCTGCAACTGATCTCCGCCCTCCATTACTGCCACCAGAACGGAGTTACTCACCGTGACATCAAACCGCAAAACCTCCTTTTAGACGAAGAGGGCAACATTAAGGTCTCCGATTTCGGCCTTTCCTTCGTCGGAAACTCGCCGGCGGACGGCGGCGAAATGCTCCGGACGGCGTGCGGAACGCCGGCGTTCGCCGCGCCGGAGGTGGTCGGCCGGAGCAAGGGCGGCTACGACGGCGCTAAGGCCGACGCATGGTCGTGCGGGGTTATTTTATTCGTTCTTCTTACTGGGTTTTTACCGTTCGATGATACTAATTTGGTGTTAATGTATAGGAGGATGATTAGGAGGGAATTTCGGTTCCCTTCGTGGGTGACAAGGCCCGCCCGGGCCCTGATCACCCGTCTGCTCGATCCTAACCCGAACACCCGGATGGGGATCGAGCAGCTTGTGGAGGCGAGCCGTGGTTCGGGGCCCGCCTCAGCTTCGGACTGCTGGCTCAGGTCCGACGGCCAGTTCTACTCCCGAAGCATATCTCTAGTCGATATAGCTTCGTTGGAGGAGCAGAAATATAAGGTGGGCGAGAATGAAACCAGTGCCAGTGCGAGCATGAACGCTTTCGAGATCATATCGATGTCCTCGGGCCTGGACCTTTCGGGCCTGTTTGGGGACAGGGTCAGGCCCAATAAAGCCCAGAGGTTCACCTCGGCCCAGCCCAAGGGCTTGCTGGTGGAGAAGTTGATCCAGGTGGGGGCTAAGTTGGGTTATCAAGTCGAGCGGACCGAGAATTGGTGTGTTGTGTTGGGGAAGGGGCGGTTCGTGGTGACCGTTGTGGTGTCTGACGTGGCGCCAGAGTTGGTCCTGGTAGAAGTCAAGGTGGTCAAGGGGGCCGACGAGCACGAGGAGCTTCATTGGGGGGAGTTGAAATCCGGGCTCGCCGACATTGCTGCTGTCTCCTAGCAGCAATGATGAGCCAACAAGCTTAATCACAAGACAAATTCAAACCCCAAAAACAAAAAAGAAAAAAAAAGGAATTTGCCGGGGAGAGATCGAAGCACGGCTCGGGGTGAACAAGGGAAGATATTCGGATCGAACACGGTGGATATTCAAAAGATTATGTCTTCCTACAGAAATGATCGATCTCGATAGCGAATTTCCCTTTGTACAGAGAAATGAGAAAAGAAAAAAAAGAGAAGAACGTAGTGTGTTTTATAGCTTAGTTTCTTTTCTTTGTGTAGGGGGGGAGTTTACTAGATGAACATAAATGTCCTACACAGACAATAGTATGGAGTAGAAATTCGATTTATTTACTTGGTCTGTGTAGAAATTCTTTAGATAGAATCGGATCCCCTCGAAGCGTATGAAACTCAGTTGAAGATGGCTTCTTCATGTCCAGGAAGAAAGCCATGGTGAACATATCTAGCTAGCCATGATTGGGTTGGATGCAATGCTGTATGTGACCAAACATTTGTAAATAGTCAAGGCTCTTTTGCCTTTTGCTCCCTTGTATTATAACTTCATCAACTAATATAGACTTGAAAATTTTGATTCCATGTGTTTCTTTTCTTCTCTAATCAGTATGAATAAGTTCGATTTAGAGCATTTTTCAGAAAATAAACTTAGAATAAGTTTGTTGAAATAAGTTCAAGGTCTGTACAAAGTAGTTTAGTTCAGAATAAGTTTAGTCAAAACAAGCTCAATTTAAAGCATAAGATCGAGGTCACCAAGAAGCTTTTACAGAAAAGTTTAGTTCATAATAAGTTCAGTAAAAAAAAATTAGTTAGTAAGTTCACAGTCTAGAAAAAGATTTCACACAACGGTTTAGGCTAGAATAAATTTAGTCAAAATAAGCGCTCATGTAAATGAATCAGCATAGAGGAAACACGATCACGTGAATCTTTACATTGATGCAAATCATAGGGTCAATCTGTAGATACATATGCAAGAAGAGATCATGTTAGATAAGCAAAGCATATCATATCATATGCTTTGCCTTTCCTTTTTCTTTTGGTCTCTTGATTGCTAATCAATCAGTAAAGAATCTTCATCAAGACATTAACTTCACTGATTGTGTTTGATTAGCAGTATCATAAACAGAAAAGTTTAGGCATTGAAAAAGGATATCGGCCCGAAAACTTTCCAAACTAGACAAAAATGACATGATCTCATTAGCCCGAAATTCTGAATTAACAGGAAATATATGTACTGTATCTTCTTCAATGATAGGAAAATATGTTACATCAAAACCTTTGTCTCAGCATCACTCATGCCAAAGTTCCTGCACCAGTTTTTTTCAGTCCTCATGATCACGACATTCAGCTAACCACGGGCCATCGTACTTACATCTGACACGTTAAATATCTCGAATCAACCTCAACTTCATGATTCGATGTACCATCCGAAAACATCAGGAAAGAAAAAGAAACAACAAACAAAACTGCCACAACGACGTAACACCAACATACTCTGCATCTACAATGACAGTTAATAATAATCTCTGAAGGGCTTCTATGATCATCTGTAAAAAAGAAGGGTAAATAGTCGAAAAGAAGTATGTTTTCTTTGTACTAGCCAGACTTACTGCATGGGTTTTCGGGTTTTCAGGAGGTGTTTTCCGGTAGAAGACGAGTATTGACCGTTGGTTTTGACACCCGGCTTGGAAGGTGAATGTGAACTGTGCTTGATGTCGAGTTCTATGACAGTGTCTTCAGGATGGAATATGTTTTCCTTTTCCTCTATTCTGAGTGATGAAGAAACTGTTTGTCTTGCGAATGTCTGCCGGTGCTGGTTGTTTCGTCTTTGATCTTTACGAGCTTTTTGGTTTGTAGATGCTTGTAGTTGTAGATCATCTTTTGATTTTAGATCCTTCGGTTTTCTTGTTGGCTTGTTTTCTTTACAATGCGAGTATCTCAATGAATTGCTACTAGCTCTGGCATCGGACTTCTGAAATGTCGTAATAAATGAAGTAATGAGGGTTGAAAAAAGGAAACAAAGAGAAGAAATTGTTGTTATAAATGAAGAAACTGACCATGTCGAAGAAACCAAGCTTTTGAGATGGCACGCGAAGACTAGAAGGCTTTGGACTTTGTTGGGTGTCTGACAAAACAGGACTTCTTGTTGGGGCACTGTGTCTCAAACTACCTTGTCTAAGTTCCATCGGAGAGCGATGAAAATGTTGGTTGTTTTCCGAATTTTGAGACTCTTTGACATCGAAACTAAGCATTGACCGAGGTGAAGCTCGTGGGGTGGCTGCTATGTCACCTAAAACATGCGAAAACTGAGAAATTTTCACTGGTCCAGGAATGAGATGAACTTTTTTCTGAACATAGATACCTTGAATTACTGGTGATTTCATCAAATTAGCACTTTTCGCTGGATCGTCTGAACAATTTCTGTAGGGTGATAAATCGACACTGCTGCAAAGTGAAGACAGTGCAGATTGAGAGGATGATACAGAAGAACCGACGCTCCATGTTTTAGGTCTCCTGGTCTTGGATGCTCCCAGTCCTAAAACACAGGTTATGGTCAATTAGACATACATAACTGTGATTAACGAGAACAAAAACGATGAAAATCTCGCGCAAACCTACTTTCTGCAGCTGGGAATTCCCCGCTTTTAACTGTCAAAGGCGATCTTTTTGTTTGGGTTGTCGCGACTCTAGGCAAACTCGCTGTTCTGGATGACTTCAGAGACTCCTTCCTGTCAGTGGTGCTCTACAAACATTGGGGGAAAAAACAGAATAAGAAACCTTAGGTGTCAAACTCTAGCCAACATTATCTGTATGATGATTTGGAGCAGTATCAGTTTGGTAGTTTCCTGAGAAAGATTTTCTGGGGAAAAGTTTCTCATCACGGAGTCATGGGAAAGTTTGACAACTTGGATACGAATTGACAACATTTTGTTACAACAGTCCCAGGCATAGGTTATCAGCGATGTATCAAAAACCAGGGCAAGCTGACATTCTCTGTATGAACTCAAACTTCAGAATGACAATTACCTGTGCAACATGTGGTCTACAATCTGCCTTAGGAACTGCAGATGATCGTCTTGGCAAGTGCTGTGGTGACAATATCGTAACAACTTGTGGTTTAGAAACTACCCTAGGAACCGCAGATGTTCCTTTAGGCATGTTCTTTGGCTTCGAATCTTGCGTCGATATCACCTGAAAAGTTCAGGAAACGCGTTTCATATCAGGCTTCTAATCATTGTTGTCATATGCAACGAAAACACGGCACGTGTTGGAGGTAATTACCTTGTTGGGAGTTGCCAATTTTGGCTTCACCAATGCTACAGATGGACATCAAAGTGTTCAGAGGAGTATAGTGATTGTGATGTAAGGCAAACAAAGAAATGCCAAAAATGTCACTGACAACAACTACAAGCATTAAGAAGCTACTTACGCGGAGTTCTCTGCCTACTTGTTGTTTTAACACCCGGTTTATGACTTGTATTTCTTTCCAGGCAAATTTTACTGCATTTTACACACAAAAAACTCGTCACTCGTCCCTCAAAACTGATCAGATTGACACTTAGAACAGTGGTATTGCAAGTAAACGGGTAATTTGCCCAACATACCTCCGCGCATTTTCTTGAGTCCCCCGTGATGAAACTGGTTCATGGTTCTGGAATCCTCTGTTGACAAGACACAGCTCCTCGAGTTCTAGAAACCCTACTCAACAATGACAAGATGGTTTGTATTTTGTAACCCAGAAAACTGCCAAAGTACCAAACAGGCAAACATCAGATAAAATCAGTCTGTACCTGGACTAGTGAAGAAGGCGCTATCCCAAGCCATACTGTTTCGTAAACTACAATCATTGTCGATATTTTCCCTTGCTGGTTTAAAAGTTTCCGGTTCTTGAGAAGAACACAAAGGTACTGCATCGTTTGCTTCTGAGCAGGCCCTCGGTTTGCTATGTTCCACACTGCATACAAATTCATTCTCGGTCTCGCATGCCACTGTCATTTTTTAGGCATGAATGAATAGTTTCAGATATCACAGAATGACAAATTTTTATGTTATTTTCTCGATTATTCAAAATCCGATTCGGGCTTAAGGGTTTGTAACAAAAGTTACACAAGGCAGGAAAGTACAATTGATCGACGGCTAAAGGCAAAAACACCACAGATCATCAAAGCACAAATGCACCAATATGTAGGAGCATTTCAAGATTAACCCTTCGTTTGTGCGATACTTTCTTTTAGTCATTTATCTTTAAAAGTCTTTGTCACAGTTTCATAGTCGTCACGAATGAAGCATAGAATGGCAAATTCTGAATTATGTAGTACTTTAGTTCATTTTACTTGGCTATCATATTGCAAACAATCATTAATGACCATAGTTCTATAAGATTAACACGATGATTAGGGAAAACCCCAACTCTGATTATATCGATCTTAAGACTTGACCATCATTACCATTTACTACCAAAAGTTGAGAGTTTCTTCCTTCTTTGTTTACCTAGTTGAAAACAACTGAGGATTTTATGATCAATAGTCTCAATACCCGAAAAAAGAAAAAAAAAAACTCTAATTAAAATCCATCTTTTTCCTCAAGAACACGCCTGAAAAGATGAAAATGACCCTTTTTGTCCTCTTGATCAACATAAGAATATTAAAATCTAATATCTTCCAGCAAACACAAAAAACAAACTGAGAAAAAAGAAAAAAAATAGCAAAGAATATTAATACAGGGAGAGTTCAAAAAATCCTTTTTATTTTAATCACAAAAAGGCCATGAAATGATACTCCATCATTTTCAGTTGCTTAATTTAGACTAAGCATGTTTATCACGCACGATAATCCTAAACCTCCACTAAATCATGAAATTGAAGAAACTAAACGCATCTAATCAAACCTTTATTTTCCATTTCAATCAAAACACATACAAACAAACAACGAACAATCATTCAGTCCTGATAAGATCACAGTTCTTCCTAAATCGCAATAAAATCAAACTTTTTTCACAAAACCTAACCAAAATCCAAACTATTTCATCATCGACAAACAAAGAAACTACTTCAATCATAGAAAAAAGAGAAATACCTGACAATCGAAGATCAAGTGAGGGACGATCTAGTTGAGAATCGATGAGAAAATCATCCTCGGATGAAATGTCGATCAATTGAATCTTTTCAGCTTCAAGATTCATCATCTTCTTCTTCTTCAATCCTTTCAATCACGCTGTGAAAATTGAGAATAATTTCAGAGTGAAAAATTCAAAAGGAGAAACTAATTATGATCAAAGGAAGACGAAATAGCGAGATTAATCAGTATTAGCAGCAGTTATATCTTGATTAAGGAGAGCATTAATTTTTGTTTTTCGAACTTTTGGTAACGGTTCAGGAAAATTATGAAGAACAGAGTGCGAGCTTTGTGTGAGGTTAAATACAAATTAATGAATGTTTATTAATGAAGGCGGGAAATTTCTATTTTTGATGCTATTTAATTTATTTATTTCCTTTTCTTTTGAACTAGCGAGTAGTTTGCAATATCAATAACAAATTTTCTTGCAAGATTACAATCAACTTAGATACACTAACATAATAACATGATTAATAACAAAAAGTCTAACCATAATCTTGAGATATGAGATCAATAACTTGTAGCGCTGGCAAAAGTTCAAGTCTGGGTAAATTTGGGTTGGATAAACTCGGACAATGTCAAAATTCAGATGATATATTCATGTCTGGATCCGATTTTATGTCTTAAATCGAGTTCGGACAATAGAAAAATGGAACTTTAATTTTATGTCTGAATATTCGATCAATTCGGTCAATATCAAAACTTGGACGAAAGCTCTATATCCAGACCCGATTTTTTCAGGGCCGGACAATTCGAGTATTCCAGATGGAACAAATTTTGCCAACTCTAATAAGTAGTATAAAACACAACGTACAATGCGTCCCAGTATAGGTCCACTAATGCAAGGTAGTCTAGGTGTAGTCATGTAGACAACCTTTGCCACGTCTTAGAAAACATCAAATAATCTGCCAAATAAACATAAGGGTCGAGTAGTCATGTTTTGGGCCAGATTCTTCAATAGGGCCCAATCAAGGTAATGGATTGGCTCGACCAAGCTCCTAGTGGACATGTACCAAGCAGAAGCCCATTTCAATTCTCTTGTCCAACGAATAGGGTCTGGTGATGGGATATCACTCTGGGCTATTGACCATGAAGGATGGTCTAGAAGTCAAGCTGACAAAAAATGCATTTTAGGACCATAAAATCTTAATTTGTATTAAAAAATTAATAATTGACTAATTCTGCGGAACCTCCCCTTCTTCTTCTTCTTCAATTCCGTTATGCAGGATTTAATATATGTATCCATAGTTCGTTATATATGTAATCCATGGATATTAATATGGTAATTCATGGTTGTTTTTGTTCGTTATGGAGTACCATTGATAAAAACATCAACAAATTAATAATATGTCATTTGGAAACGTTGTTGGAACAGAATGTAATTTGTTTGGATAAATATATATAAAATCAATAAAGCATTAGTTCATAATTGATTGAAGACAAAATACTTGTAGTAGCTATATATGATACAACACCAAAAGTTTCAAAAATTTAGTAGCAATTTTATCGGAGCACTCAGTCACATCAAAGATATAATGGGTGGACCACAAATGTACTTGTGAGTCCACAATCCAACCACTTAGGCACCGTTCTTTTATGCGTTAACGCACCCAAACGCAACGCAACTTAACGCAACATAACGCAAATTATCATTACTTTTTAACTATTTCCAACGCAACTAAACGTAACGTAACGCAACGCAACGCAAACACAACGCACAAAAGAACGGTGCCTTAGTCAACTTTGTAGTTCTAGTTGGGAGCTAAGAATCCAAAGATAATTATAGTCCCCTTCCCTTCCACTCATCCAAACACACACCAAAACAGAAAGGAAAATACAAGATGATCACAACGATGCAAGGCACACGCCTAATTACCATTATTATTTTTATAATCATAATCTTAGTAATAGCAACTCCGGCGGAGAGCAAAGTAGGGAGTGGCGGCGGTGGCCGTGGCGGCCGCCTTGGTGGCGGCAGTATGAGAGGCGGAAGTACAGGTGGCAGCAGCTCGGGACGGGCAGCCCCAACAGGCGGCGGCCGTTCAAGGCGGATTCCGATGATGGGAGGGGCGATTATTGGTGGATTGGCTGCCGGCGCTGGAACTCACCACTCATCGGGAGCCTCCAGGCCGGACGTAACTCATGGTTCAATTATTTACTCTATCATCCTTGCTGTAGTAATTTTTTCTCACTGTTTCACTTTTTACTATACTTTGTAAAGTTCTTGGACCAAGATTCTTCTTAATGTATATTTTCAAACGGTGTTTGACTGTTTGGATGAAGAGTATAGTGACAGAAAGGTTAAAGATTCCTTGATGTGTCTTCTTTAAGGGGAGAAGTGAAATACGTGTAGTCGTGTAGACGAAACGAATTTACTAGAGTTTGAAGAATTGTAATAGTAAAAGTTTTGCCAGTGGTTATATTTTTATGTAATTCGATTTATTGGGTAGATTTGTGTTTCTCTTATTAATTCTTTGCAAAAGTAGAGTTTTTTTTTATTGTACTCTGACTTTGATAGCAGAGTTTGTTTCACGAGCCTATTGGCAATAAGGTTGGCCTCCGTATGACAAAAAGAGACCGAGACTTCCCACCCCTCAATTTCAACTAGTTGCTTGCACCATCGGACTACATCAGTGATGCCCGCGCTGCCTAGAGTCGCACTTCCCCGCTTAGGAGCCTCACCACCACCTGGAGTAGATAATTAATTGAGTTCACCGATAAAATTCTACATTAATTCCTATTCCTACTCCTTCCACTTTTATTTGATATTGATCGAATATTCGGACATAAAATTTTTCTTTTTTTTATTGTCCCAACCCGATTTTAACTTTGTCCGAAATGTTCTACCTAGTCAGACCTGAAATAAAGAACATGAATTTAATGTCGAATTTCAACATTGTTTAAATTTGTCCGACCTAAATTTATTCAAATTTAAATCCATATCAACGGGGAATTTGTCCGGCCTGAATTTATCGATTCAAGGGAGAAAATAATAATTGTAACCCATTTCCATGTGAAGAGAGATAGCAACCCACAGGGTTGTTTAATCAATGTCCTAATATTCCTAATTTTCTATTTACTAGTACGCTATAAAACCCACCATCTTGCCCAACCCACACGTCTTTGAATTGCCTCTTTACCTTTAAATTATTCTCTCAGTTTTAAGTGTACGTATTAATATGATTGAAATAGTCTTCCGTATTTATCTTCAAAAATATACCAGTCTTGCTTCAGAATATTTTTATATTAAATTGGTATTTCTTATAATTTTTGATACTATTTTTTTAATAGTAAGTCTTAGTTATAAACTATAAAAAGTTTGGAATGTGTAGATTGTGTCGACTATTATAAATGATGTCCTAATTGAATAAATTCTTTCATTAAATTATTTCAAGTGTCTTACTCCTTGTGAAATTAATACCTATTATCATTTTACTATTAATTATCAATTATAAAAACTTGAAATGTTTTGACTACGTCAACAATTAAAATGGACACTCTAACGAATGAACCCGATCCATGAGACATATTTCAAATGTTTTTTCGTAAATTTTAAAAAATATAGATAAAATTGTGATTTAATACCATTACATATATTACTATAATTATAGAAGTTAATCATACAATTTTTTTCAACTTAATTTATAAATATATAGATTTTATAAAAAGTCAAAGACATTTATCCAACACTCATATCATTTTGGTGTATTTTTATTTCCCTCATTCTCGTTGGTAAATTGCTTCCTCAGTTATACAACCAACTTGGTCGATTCAAAAACATGACTTTATTATTAAAATAGCCATTATCATGAATATAGATTAATTTTCTTTAAAATAATTACTCTCCTAATCCCCCTATATATATGAGTTCCCCCTCAACCCTAACCCCACACATGCAACCTTTCATTTTCTCAATTCAAGCACCATGATTCGAGGGGCAAACTCGGAAAGAGGAGTTATTATTAAAATATCCATCATTTTGATCGTAGTACTCTTCGTCATCCCTCCTGCAGTAGAAAGCATAGGAGGTGGCGGTGGCAGCAGCGGCGGAGCAAGAGGAGGAGGCGGCAGTGTTGGTGGCGGCGGAAGAAGTGGTGGTAGTAGCGGTGGCGGAGGAGTAAGAGGCGGCGGCAGCGGTGGTGGCGGAAGAGGGTCAAAAGGCGGCGGTGGTGGCGGAGGAGGAATTAGAGGCGGTGGAGGTTCAATTCCGGCATCTACGACACAAAATCCGACAGGTGGCGTAACAGGAGGTTCACGCGGTTACCCATATACTTACTATGGATCATCAAGCTCATCAACTCGGTCAAAGTCAAGTTATAACGTTATTGCTGTTGCTGTGCATGGGTCGTCGTTTGCAAGAGTAGTAGTCGTCGTTTTATTTTCTAGTCTCTCTTGGTTGTGTTTATGATCGTCTTTTTACTGTCTCACCATAATAAAATTAAACTTTGTAAATCTTTTGCATGAGTGAATGGATGTAATGTACATGTACAGTATTGGATATGATTATATCTCATGCGTGTGTAGTTCAGGTTTTGTGATAGCTTAAGCCTTAAAGTACCCGCAACAGTGAGTTTGGATCATGTTCATTAGATGAGATGGAATGTGTGGATTTCTATCGTGAGAGTCAAAATTTATCTCTTTATTATTTAACTAGATTTCCGATGGTGAGCATGAATGTTACTCATATTACTTGAAAGGAGTAAATAAGTCCTACCTAATAATGTAATTAATTTGTTTATATTGATAAAAAATGAGGCCAAGAAGAGAGAAAAAAAATATGATTAAAATATTTGTGTGTTAAACTCACTAGTAAACTTGTGTCGTGATATGAATTTCATTCTCGCCACTGAAATGTCATACAAAAGCTCATTTCATTCTCATGACATGTTTACAGATAACCACCATGAGTATAATTTAAACTCACTATTATATATATATATATATATATATATATATATATATATATATATATATATATATATATATATATATATATATATAGACGACCCATGATACTTAATTCATTACTAGTATTATATGTTGCCAACTACTATGATAGAGTAAATTAGAATGAAGCCAAAAACAACATACGATATTATGATATTATGGTAAGAAAGGTTTCCATACTAAGAAAGGGAACTAATAATAGATATCCCTCCTGTAGTAAAAAACATAGGAGGCACATGCAGCTAAACTATAGGTAAGGTGCAGCTGGGCTAAAAATTAAAGAAAATGATCTGGATTAATTATGAGTCAAGTTTTAGAGCAAACAATATGCATTACGTAGGTACGTACGGTGGTAGGTGTACATTTATATAGGACGTGATTTCCATAAACACAGAAATTCGACAACTGGTTGAGATTTGGACATCAAGCTATGCAGGCAGGTGATTGAGTTCACGTTTGCGATGTATATGTACCACAAATGACCTATAAAACCCTACTCCTCTTTTCATACTACATTTTGGGAGTAAAACAACCCTAACAACTCCCCATCCCACCCCAAAAATTTCTGGCGGGTACAGATCGGGTTAGAAATTGTAAAAGAACGTACAGATCCTTATACGTACTACCTTATCTGCCAATACTTACACAATTCATCCTACCATATATCTTGTCTTGGGTTGGTAAAAGTAAAAGCGGAATCCGCTAGTTCGGATGAAAAGACTTCATCCGACCTCAGGAGTTTGCATTTAGTTCTTCACTACCTTATTTTCCCTACATCCTACTTACCTTTCAGAAAAACAGACGCTTAAGCTGAAAAGCGCGATGATGCAAGGGACCCACAAGACGACTCGAAAATGGGTAGTTGCAATAGTACTTGTTATGATTGTGATACTTGTTATGAGTCATGTAGTGGAAAGCAAAGGAGGAGGACGAGGTGGGGGAAGATCTGGAGGACGTCGTAGCAGGGTAAGGCCGATTGGTGGTGTGGGTTCTACCGGACATCATCATCGATCTTCGGGAGCGTCGAGGTTGTCTAATTCTATCATAGCTCCTCCATGGTTTCTTGTTTATGGTTTAGTTATCTTCTCCTCTCTATTATGATTGCATCGATCCATGACTATCTCACTAATTTGTATTATGCTTTGTAATTAAGAGCTTAAATTGATAGTAGTACTCAATAATGATAGATGAAGACCATGTTTGGTAAACAGTTTATTGCAAAAGTTGGTTTATTGGGGTGTCAAATAAGTTGATTGTTTGAATTGGGTGTTTGCCAAACAAGGCCAAATTCAACTAATACGACTTCCGTTGAAGGTGGAGACAAATTGAAGAGAGGATAATTCTAATGAGTCAGGCTATTTTTGAGTAAATCATCATATATATTAGGTATATTAAGAGCTAGCAATCACATTAAATGGAAGCAAAATAAGACGACTGCAATAAATAAAAAAAATTAAAATAAAGCAAGATTAAAGGGACAAAGATTTCATATGGAAACTCACTTGGCAAAAAGCATGGACAACAGAACTTACAACGAACGATCTCCCCTTGAGATCAACACAAACAGAGTACAACAACTCACACAAAGTCTCACAAATTCTCACTAAATTCAGTACAAAATTTCTGAACAAACCTCCTACTCCTCCTCCCATGCATGGGAGGTGCCCCAAAAATCATCCTCTAAACCTATCTTGATCTTCACTCTAATTAGCTTCAGAATCTAATATATACAATTGGAAAATTCAATATAATAATTAGTAAACTTAAACAATATCCTAACATAACTAGAAATCAAAAGATTGTAAGGTCAAAATATTATATTGGATGATCTTAGGACACTTTCCCATACGTAAGTGTTCCAAATTTAGAACGTGTCTCAGCCCTCAGGACGTACGTGATTTCCATTAACCCATTGACAGTTTATTTGATGTGAAAGTAAGGCAGATGATTGAGTCCACGTTGCTATATATACATTCATCCATGCCCTAAATATAAAACCCTAGCAAGTTACAACTAACTCATGCATGCCATCGTAAATCCCATTAAAATTTGCTATCTTTAGAAAACACAATGATGCAAGGGACATTACAATACATGGTTGTCTCTATAGCCGTAAAAATTCTTGTTATGGCTGTAATTATTATGATCATTGTGGCGCCTATCGTAGAAAGCAAAGGTGGTGGCGGTGGTGGTCATGGCGGTGGTCATGGCGGTGGCCATGGTGGTGGACATGGCCGTCGTGGTGGAATAAGAGGTGGTGGAGGTGGTGGACATGGGAGTTCCTCCGGCGGACATCATTCAGGAACAACAAGGCCGTGTTCTATCATAGCTCCTGGGTGGTTTATTGGGTTATCGATGTCTTTTTACTGTGTAATTTATCACATGCATTTGGAGTTTATATTCTAAATAGTCTGATTCAATAGTGTAATTTACTAGTATGTAATTTTCGCTTAAACTTTGTGATTAAAATTATCAATTGGTTGTGGTTTGTGGATACAAGTGAGTAAATATGTAGGATGTTGTCCCGGGGATTCAATTCTTTGATGATTTGTAACATATTTCTTTGTCATAATATTATGCTAGTTGATGGTGAAGGAAATATATGCTTTTTGAGAAACATTAATGACTAGTAATCTATTACAACATTGGGAGTAGATTAGTATGTAGAAGTATGAGTATTTGGATAACGTGTAATATATGTATTTGTTATATATTTTGTAAAATATTTAAAATTTTATGTGTTTTTTTAATACTTCGACAACCAATGAGAGAAGTGTACATGTTTTCGATGGAATGAGAATTAATGAACAATGACAACCATGACAACCTATTTATAATAGGCCTCGTTTGAAAAAAATGCTTGAACCATTCCGAAGGTAAGAACCAAGCAGTGCAATGTTCCGGCTCCATACAACCCATGCCCAAGGCAATACAACACGTATTGTTGACTTGTTGCTGGCATGACTTGTGTTTGAGCATACCTGAAAACAATACCTTTCGAATGGATGACATGGTCTATGTCGCACCTGACACGGTCCATGTTACTATGTTTTGCCATTTAGTGTGGACAATGTGCGTTGAACTTCAACTTTTCCAATTTTAAAAAAAAAAAAAATTCCATGTCATCACTATATGGGCCCAATGGGCCTAAAATACTATCAGACTCATACAAAAGCCCAAACATAATAATTTAGTAGTGAATTTTACGACCTTAACTTTCATACATACACTATATATCTGTAATATAATTCATAAAGAATGCTTAAAATACATGTATATGCAAGCTTACTTGGATCGGGTTGTTTATAATAGGATGTTATTTATATTCATTGACATATCTACGAAAGCTAAACCTTTTATAATCAATATATAAAAAAAATCAGCACTTAAAAAAACATTAAAAGTTATTAATGTAGGGTGGAATAACAATAACCTTTTAAGAACATATATTGTGCTAAGATTCATATTAACATAACTTCGAAAAATGAAATAACACAATTTATTTCCATACATGTGATTAAAATAAAATCTCACCTTCATAGATTCATAATGGTATAAAACAGTGGTATATAGTATGATATAATACCTCATTGATGACACATTATCACATCCAAATCAAAACCCTACCAATCCTACGTATTCATTCACTGATAATTATTAAAAAGATTTGATCAAAATCATTACAAATATGACAATTATTACTCATCTTCTAGCTGCTACTCCTATATATTCAATTGGATGGAAACATGTTTTTTCTGGGAAGTTGTTGTCGTTTTGTAAGAAAGAACGTTATATGATGATCAAAGGGATGTATGCACGAAACGTAGGCGTTATATTAATGATAATTATGATAGCATTTGCGGTCATTCCTCCTCTAGTGGAAGGCGGTGGAGGTGGAGGTGGAGGTGGCGGTGGAGGTGGTGGAGGAAGAGGTGGTGGTGGTGGTGGCGGTGGTTCTAGTGGTGGTGGATCAGGCGGCAGTAGTGGTGGTAGTGGTGGAGGAAGAGGTGGTGGTGGTGGAGGTGGCGGCAAAAGTGGCGGCAGTGGCGGCAGAAGTGGTGGTGGAGTATGGCCGGTGGGTGCAAGTTCGGGTGGTTATGGAGGACAGCCTCACTCATCAGGAGCATACTCTTTCAGTGTAGTTGGGTTATATCATATGGTTGCCTTGTTTTCTTACTACTTTTTCTTTTGATTAGTTAAACTTGTGTAGATTATACTGATTAACGTAGCTATATATGCATATGTCCATATAGCCATATAGGGCTTGGAATTAAGACTTTTACGATCTGTTAGGGCTAGTAATATTGATATATGTTGGATGGTTATATATTTAGACAAGTAAACTTTATAGTATAAACTGTGGCAATGGGGAATAATCCATAAAATAATGCCACCATACCTACTCATCGTCCCCCAACAATAATAATATTGTTATTATTATTGGATCGAATGGTTACTCTATTATGTTTTTGTTTATACATAAATACTTGAATTATTATTATAATTATTATGACAAAGATTTAGGGGATATTAGCAACTTAAATTAGAATAAAGACAAAAACAGAAATAAAAATTGATATAAAATTATTGACATGGAAAAGCTCGATCATACAAAGAAAAAACCAAGAAACGGAGGTATTAGTAGAGTGTTACACAATATGTTTAGTAGGAGATTATTCAATCTCTAGCTAACAATTTCTCACGGTTTCTCTATTGAGTTACAACACAAGGACTTAACTCTCATCATTGATCTTGCCCTACACAACTCACATAAAGATACAAAGATTTCTCATGGTATAACATTGAAACATTCACCCATGCAATCAAGCCTTACACCCCTAAGCTCTTTATATATAAAAGTTACAAAATAGATCTAAGTTTAATTAAAGAGACTTTGTTGATCACGAAACATCACGATATCTTAGAACAAATCAAAATTAGAAAAATATCAATCAGAACACGTTTTCATCGTTGCCTCAGCAACACTACTTATATTGACCCTACCACAGCTCGTATCAGGCACGATATGCACTTTGTTATTCATCTGCTTTGTTTTCCTACTCTCTGATGATCCTCCACACGACTCGTGTAACTTCAAAATCTGTCTGTATTGCCCTTAATCCGTGTTTAAACCATCCAAATTGGTTGGGATCCTCCAATTGTTATTATTATTATATCATGTTTAATACTATTATTCATAGTAGCTACTTGGTGTGATTCTTA
This sequence comes from Portulaca oleracea, assembly GCA_029582165.1. Classification (NCBI taxonomy): domain Eukaryota; kingdom Viridiplantae; phylum Streptophyta; class Magnoliopsida; order Caryophyllales; family Portulacaceae; genus Portulaca; species Portulaca oleracea. Next base: position 216,860 of record CM055874.1, read on the forward strand.
GTACCAGCAGTGCACACACTCTATTAAATTGGTTGGTTCTACAAAGTCAACGCTGGAAATGGGTTGACTGTGGACAAAACTGGTTGGCAGTATTCCTGGTCAACCGTAATTCTCTGGCACGTCAATGACGTGAGTTCCATCCTCATTCTTCATATTATTTATATTATTTTTTTATCAATATTATTTATATTATTTATTAACTTATGAATACCTCAGATACAAATCCTAGGTAATATTCACTCCAAAAATTCTTTTATTTATTCATTTAAAGTGGACATCCACTCTTCTGACTGCTACTACTATAAATATGGAAACAGGAAGAAACACAAACATAGAAAACAGAATAAAGTAATTAAAGCAAGATGGCATATACAAATTGTAGGTCCATAATTCTTATAATTATGATTGCATGTTTGGTTATTCTTCCTCTTGCAGAAAGTGCTGTAGAAACTAATCCCGAAATCATCGGAGGGAGGGGCGCCGGTGGCATTCACGGTGGTGGACGTGGTGGTGGAAGTGGCGGTGGCGGTGGCGGTGGTGTAAGGCCGACCGAGGAGAGTCACAGTCCACATTTTCCACATCTACATTCTTCTGATCATGGCTCTTCAGGAGCATCAAGACTACAAGTACTTGTGGAATATAGTTTGTGGATCATGGTTTCATTTTCAACTATGTTGTGGCTACAATATTGATCCATCTTGCATGCATGCATACAGGGTCTTGTTTTGTGTTGATTTTGTGGATGGATATATGTGGATTTTGAATTGTTGTTTTGCTGATTGTTTTCTGTTGGGGAGATTCAAGGCGGGAGCTTACTTCAATAAGAGATTCATGGTACATAAATTAAGTGAAGTTGCATCTTAAAACCAATCGGTGTTAAGAGAATTAGGTCACTTGACTTATATATCATGTCATTTTTCTTTGCTTTTTTGATGTGAGACATTTTATTCATGAGTGAATCCCGACATTTTCTTTTCAACGTATTCCATCATGTTCTTGCATTGACCCGAGTGTAAATTTGAGTTTCGGTTTTTCATAATGTTGTTGTTTGTTGTGGTCTTGTTTCATTTTCACTACACTGTTATGTAGTGATGTGACAATCAACAAAAGAGAAAGTATGTATCTGGATCTTTGAATGTGCCTAACAAGTGAGATTGATAACTTCTTTAAGATTCAAATAGAAGAGTATGGGGAAAACTAAGAGATTGAAAACTCCCTAAACCTAAAGTACTAGTAAACTCAAGTTTAATATATGTGAACTTTATTTAGGCTTGGACAACGTAAGCTATAGTATCAATCAAAGGTTTAATTAACATCAATTATAAATACCTATGAAGTATATATTGAGTCAAATCGAGTCAAAAGAGGACAAACAACCATCGCAACAAGTCACACAGGCGATGGTGTTTGATTTTACGGTTTCGTTGATCATTGTCACCTCTCACGATTCGTGGACGACCTCATGGTGGCACCTGGAGGAACCTAATCGCACCTCGAGCCTTTACGACGGTAATCCTAGCTAGGCCTTCTAAAATTTATACTCTTGAAGCATTCTGAACAAAAAATATCATTGATATTATATGTTACTCTATCTATTCCATAGTAATTGTCATATTTGAAATTAAGCAGTCAAATTTAAAAAATTATGACCATAAATTTCTAAATATATATAATGATTTTTTATTGTATATAAAATGACTATTATTATATTCATAATAAAAAATACTATCATAAAAGTATAATACATATTAAAAACTAAAGTTAAAAATACATATTTGGCAAAGGATAAAACACTCAAAGAGTCAAAAAGTGTTTTTGGGGTAAAAACTCGTATTATCGCCCAAAAAAAAAGAGTTGGGTAGTTTGCTTTGCCGGGTACTTGCCCTGGTTTGAACGTTAGATGGGTCGGTCAATCTCTTTCGGGTCGCCCGTTTTCAAGCACTGAAGCCACTTCAATTTCTGACGCCAAAACCCCCAAATCCACCGATTTGAGTTGGAGTTTTCCCTCACAAACCCCAATTCACAAATCAGAATTCTCCTCACTGTTGCTCAACTTCAGTTCATTCATTCAACTCGATCCCAATCAACTTTTTCTGAAGAAATCTCAACTTCCAACAACAAAATTTGATTCAAATTCAACGAGAAGATGTCTCGAGAAAGACCTAGAAGAGTCGCTCTTCCTCCTGCTCAAGAGGTCTCTCTCTCTCTATCTGCATTCATGGATTCATGAAAAAGATAATCCCATCTTTGAATTGGGTTTTGTTTTTGAGAGCAAATAAAATTGTGGGTTGTCTTTGTTTGTTGTCAATTCTGGGTTGAGATTGTAATTTGTGTCAATTGGGTAGTTATTCTGATGCTTAATGATGTGATTTTGTGCTTGATTTTGGATTTTTATATGCCTGTGGGGGTATTAGTGGGTGAAATTACATCTGTGTCTGTTAAAGACTAGAACTTTCTTCTTGGAAATCTTGAATTGTATTTGGGTGAAATTGTATTGTTTTGAACTTGGTTTGATTGAACACAGAAATTGAATAGTAGTACCATATTGATGGCAAAGATTTGAGTCATGGGAGTGATGATAGTGGCTAATCATGAAACTTTGAAGAATGTGATTAAGTTTTTTTGTGCCATTGCCATGGCATTTGACAAATCTGATATGAATTGACATAAATATTGTCTCTATTTATGGATGAATATCCTTGTTCATTTGCAGAACATTGAGAAGTTAGAGAAAGTTGTTAATGGTGGGAATTACTATGGCGCGCAGCAAATGTACAAGTCTATTAGTGCCAGGTGTGAATATTTTTCGTCTTCCTGTCTAATTTTTTGTTGTTGATGCACCGGAATTTCGCTTTCCCCAGCTCGTAGCGATCCGGATAGTGTGATGTACTCTTTTCCTAAACGGTAACAGATCTTGGAAATCATTGCTTTGGGTTGATATTAAACCATTGTTAACCTACAGCTTCACAAATCGCAATACATTGGGTCAACTATCAAGTTATATTTGTGGTATAACTGTACTTGTTAGTGCTTTTGCACTCATGCGACGAGTTTGCTGAGTTTCAGATACATAGCGGCTGAGAGATACTCGGAAGCATTGGACCTTCTGGAATCCGGGGCTTGCTTACAGTTAAAGCATGATCAGGTTTTCTTCGTATCTTTTCTTTGTCGCCATCCGCCTTTGTTCCCCTTGATTCTGTTTTTATTGTTGTTTTGACGTTATCAAACTGATTCAAGCAAGGCGGATATAAGCTTGAGAACTGCTTATATGACTTTGCTTTCTCAATGTATTGCTTGCTGGCGTTCCTAACCGGGTTTGGTTCGATTCTCCGAAATTCCGGAATGGCATGAATAGGTAACTTGCGGTGCTGAGCTGGCAAATTTGTTTGTGGAAACACTCGTCAAAGGGAAATTTCCTTATGATAACGACAAACTTGGTCAGTCCCTTTATCTAGTCTGGATACATTTCCTCTCTGTCCGTGTTTTAATACCATTTGATTCGGTAGAATGCTTTTCGAAGCGTGCATCTGAAAAAGTTCCTTGTTTTAAACCCCAGACAGTCTCAAGAAAATCTACGAGGCATTTCCTCGAAAGGCTGTTCCCGACCATGTTGAAGATGATGATGACATGCAAAAGCTTTCTGAAGCCTTGGATGCAGCCAAAATACGGGTCGAGGGCTGCTCCTCTTTCTTGAAGGCTGCTATCAGGTGACGTATCCTCTGACAATTGTACTCAAAATTGCAAAAAGAAAAAAATGACGCAAAAGATCTTGAACTGCATGATTATAGGCAAGGATTGAAATTTTGTGGTATTTGTCTTGTGAACTTAACTGCTCGTATTCTGTATCCTTTAGGTGGTCCGTCGAATTTGGGGCTGGCAAAAACGGGGCTCCAGAGCTTCATGGCATGCTTGCAGAATACATGTATTCCGAATCTCCTGAGGTGGTAAGTTGATGGCTAGAAGGCTTCACTTAGAACTCGTCTTAGAACTTTCTTCCTAGTTTTGCGCCCTTTCTATTTATCAGCCATTGGTCTTAAATGATTAATAACTTTCTTCCACATTTGGCGGGGCCATTATCATTAGGATGGTTTAAGTTCATGTGTTTAAAGTGGCAGATATATTTACTTTATACGCTAAATTCATTCGTGTGCGTCTATTGCAAGCTGGTATAATACATATCCAGGATTTTACTTTCACAGGACATGGCCAAGGTTTCATATCATTTTATCCGTGCTAATATGCCCAAGAAATTCGCTTCCACGCTTGTGGATTTCATGGAGAAGGTAAGTTGCTATGTAGAATTTCATGGCGATGATATTGCATTCTGACATCTCATATAAAATTTAACTGTCTATTTGCCAATTCTGCAGTGTTATCCCGGAGAGGATGACTTGGCTATTGCCCGTGCCGTTCTAATGTAAGTTCCTTTCATTCTAGAGTGCCATTTATTTATCAATTTATGTATGGTATAATTGCATGAATTAAATTTCACAACTCCGAGTATGGGTCCCACGAACTCGGGTGTGGGAGATTACGATGTAAGCAACCTTGCCTGGGCAAACATGGCAAACATTCCTTTTTGTTGTGAGTGAGACTGATTCCAAGATACCCACTAAAAGAAATGTTATGAAAATATTTGAAATCAAACATTTCACGTACAAATTCCATGAAAAACTTGCCGTAAATAGTTGCATGGATTAAAGTTTGAAGTTGCAAATTATGATCTTTGAGGACGGTGCACTTATAACAAAGGCATCTTTTATGATCTATGTACTTGGTACGTTCTCGGTTTTGAGTGTAGATTTTGTGTATGTGTATGACCAAACCATGTAGGAGTCTCTTTTTCTCATTGAAGCGATTCTAGTCTCACTTCCGAATGTTTCCAGATGGTTCCGAAGCCTATTTATTGATGAATTTAGAGCATGCCTTCCCTTTTGCAGGTATCTAGCTCTAGGTAACTTAAGAGATGCCAACTCTCTTATGGATGAAGTCAAGAGGCAAGTGGAACTGAAAAAACTCGAGCTTCCAAAATCAAAACTTATGCAATTCGTTACTTATCTTTTACAAACGTAAGTCACGATTCTCAACACTTTGTGTTATCTCCTTAACATAATTTCTTTACCATTAGAGAGAGCGGTACATTTCGGGGCGAAGTTAAATAAAATTGCAATTTCACATATTATGACACGTCTCTTACTATCGAGGGAATTGGTTTCTGAAAACGTGTGATGGGTGCAGGTTGGAGAGGGATGCTTTGCCTCTTTTTAGAATGTTGAGGCAAAATTATAAGTCTAGCATTGATAGAGAACCGGCGTTGAACGAGGTGAGACGTGCTCCAATTTGGGTGTTTTAGGGCTTGTTTTTTAAACTTATTTAGTTGAATTTGTGCGAAACTTATTTAGGTATTTTTCGTAGTAACTTATTCTGAACTGAACTTATCACTTTATCTTTCAGTTGCTAGATGAGATAGCTGAGAAGTTTTACGGAGTAAAGCGTAAAAACCCAATGCAAGGGATGTTTGGAGACATCTTCAAGGTTAACCCTTTTTTCTTCATCATCTTGCATTTTCACCTTTTCCTGTTCTAAAGTTACAGTCTTTAAAGAAAGGCTCAAATTTAACTGATTCTTTTGCCCTATTCATCCTTTGTTATGCATGCAGATGATGGGAGCAGATATGTGACATTATCCATGATTTTGCAACAAAACATTAAGCAACACCAAAGTAAAGATGTCAAATCTCTATTTTGTATTTTTTTTTTCAGAAAAATAATTCGATTAGAGGGTTTTATTGTATCATTTATGTTGTAGTCTTCAGCCATAAAACCATCATCGAGTTCAAGCATACACAACTCAAATTGTCGAGTTCGGGTTGAGACTAGGTTAATTTTGAATTGAGTTATAATCGGATCATTAGGTTTTTGCTTCAATGAAATTAGTACATGTTTTATAGAATGTAAACATCAAAATTATATTATTGAATGTTCTTTAATTTCAATATTTGTTTTCTAATGGTCTATTAATGATTGTTTACTCAAATCTTTTTATTACTATTAAAAGGATAACCCATAAAATTCAAAATGCAAAGTAAGAGCAACAAAACTCTCTTTACCATTACAAATTTACAATAACAATAGGACAAATGGGTACACATATAAACCACAGAAACAAAACATGCATAAAATGGATAAAATTTCTCCTGGATAGAATTAGTACACAAATTTATTTTAATGTACAATAAATTGTACTCGATCCTCAAACAAAAAAGCCATCTTCAACTACTCGTCGACAATCTCAAAATGTACGCCATCCTCCTTGCTGAAGCTGTGGGTCGTATGATCCACGACCTATTAATCAGTACCACATTTAGACGCGTCAATTTTACCCAAAAACGAAAACGAAAAAAAACCGAATGCAGATCGAAAAAAACGATCAAAAACTCACATTGGTATCGCTCAACTTGAGATTGTAGAAATCCATGGCCTTGGGCACAAACAGCGGCCCAGCATGCCATGTCCCGACATGAAGCTTGAGAAACTTGGGACCCGAGATTTTGAAGACCCGAACTTCATCCACGCTAGGCGGCACATATAGATGACCGAACCGTGATTTCGCTATCTTTTGGCCCACATTTACTGCATCTGAGTTCACTATGGATGGTTTTGCAACTCCGAGGTACCAAACGTGGCCGCCGATGGAACCTAGACATTGTGTCACGTTCGCGTGATGGGTGATTGTTGAAAATTTGAGAGTTCGATCTTCAAGGTGCATGATGTAAAACCTGAGATTCAACATGAACTAAATACTTTCAATACTCTTCCTAAGCTCGGGTTTGTGGGACTATTCTGGGATACGTTGTTGTAATGTTCCCGAGCTCTAGAAAACTAGTATAGTCTCATATGTTCATACAACAGCTCCTAGTGTGTCTTACTTTCGTGGGTATAAGTATATCCGGATGTAAGCAGCCTTACCTCGACAAACATCATCCATTCATAGTCATAGTGGTACCATAATCAACCCGATTGTGAATATTTACTAAGGCACCATAATCATAGAGGTACATCGAAATGTAAGCAGTCTTACCTCGACAAACATTACTACTCATCGATTGGTCAATTCCATACATTCATAGAGGCACCATAAATCACAAGCCCAAATCCCATCAAAACCAATTGTAAACATTCAAATGGGGCTCTTTTCCATCAATATGTGATACCCAAAACCCAATCCTAAACCTCCAACTAACTCCCCAAGCATTTGGTTGGCTTGAATAGTTCAAAACATACCCACTAAGATGATTCTCAAGTCTCAAGTCAACAGCATTCAAATAGGGGCATATTACATGCAAAACATGAAACTAAAAGTTGTCAGATACCAGAAAATTTGGGCATTGAAAGTTGAATAAGCTTTCACAATCAAACAAAAGATACCCAGAAAAATGATTGCAGACTTAGTCAAATGGGCTCTTTTCCATCAATATTGATACCCAAAACCTAACCCTAAACCAGCAAACAATGCCTCAATCTTTTGGTTGACTTGATTGGTTCAAAACACACACACTTAAAGTGACTCTCAAACTCATCAAAACATGAGCATATCATTAAGATTGCAACTTGTGTGATACCCAGAAAACTTGGGTATCAAAGTTGAACAAGATTTCAAACTCAAACTAAAGATACCCAGAAAAAAAATGACCCTAAATCTCATTCAAATTTCAATTTCAAACTTGTGCGATAATGCCCAGAAAAGTTGGGTATCTGAAACTCGAACAAAATTCCGAAATCAAGCCAAAGAAACCCAGAAAAAAATTCATCAATGATCAATCAATCAATCAATCAAAGTATACAAACCTGGGAATTCCGCGAGATAGTTCAAGCTGGGCATCATGAGGGCCATATTGTTGGGAATCAGGGGCAGATTCGATAACTTGGCCGTAATCTTTGAAGTTTTCAGGGGTAGCTTCAATGGCGGTCAATCTCACCACTTTCACATCTTCCATATTCAATCTGCAGAATACACGACTCAGATGACAGAGATTCTCGGGTTGAGGTGGGGAATAATGGGGATGCTCTCAGCTAGTCAGCTGTCACTCAACTAACGGAGCAGTGCAACAAATGTATAGAAATTAGAAACAAGGGTTATTGACCTCATGAAGTAAATGAATTAAAAATTTCAAAGCATGATGATGTGGTTTTAGTAGACCCGGCAAAATTAAACCGAGAGTCGAAATCCAAACAAACACTCAAATAGATGATCTGGTTTTGGCTCGAATTTGAAGAAAATCGAATTCGAAACTGATCCGAACTAAAACCCGAAAGTAATATAAATAAACTTTACACCCAAATGAACTCAAATCAATCGAGAATCCAGTCGGAAAAAACTTTACCCAAACCGACCCGAATAAAGTTGATCCGGGTTCCCTCAAAAAAAATTGATCCGGGTTCAACACTCGAGCCTGCATCCGAACAAAACGCCAACCCGAACCAATTCACCCAATTGCCATGTTTTAATTTGTGAAGAAATATCAATTTTAATCTTTTTCCATGTTCTGTTTCATATTTTCGATGATTCGAGGACAAGTTTGATACTTTAATGTATCCAACAAAAATATTATTAAAATTGATATTTTTCACTAATTGTAACTCCATAATGGCTCATCATTAGCTAAAGGCCCACATGCATTTGGGCCAAATTGCATTTGGGCCAATTTAGAATAGAACACTAGCTATACTAACCAACATAATGGCTCATCATTAGCTTAAGGCCCACATGCATTGAAAGCCCAACATGCCTATTCAGTAAGTCCAATAAAATTTCCACCACCAACTGCTTTCACTAATAGCAAAATATTGGAAATTTTTTTGATATTTTTCATGAGATAAAGAACCTTGAAAACAAAAGGAAACAAAGTGAAAAATCAAAAATTCGCACATAATATATTTTATCAAAGACTGTCTACATATAGAATCCTCAAACCTATTTGTCGTATGTCTAATTCACCCGCTTAACTACGCATTACTTTTATCTGCTTGGAGCACAGGTGCAAAGTCTCATTCTCTTCGTTTCTTAAGCAGTTTTCCAATTGTTTTTGAAATGGTTTTGATATCACTTTTCAAAAGATTTTTTGTATTTTGTGTCTGCTGATAATCAGCCTCTTCATGCATTTTCGGCCATGAAGAAAAGTCAGTCTACATCTAGATCACCACAAACCACACGTTAACAGGACTATACTGAGGTATTTTTATTTGTTGTGGTGCCCGTTTTTTTTAATTCAGTATTACTCCACCAACTAACTAATTACAAGATTCATCCCAGTAAAAACTACTTCCTTCTTTCTTTACCACTTATCAATTTCTATAACCAACTATTTCTCACATAATAATTGAATTGTGTAAGTTGAATAGGGGTCAGATCGAACTCAGAACAATGCTTAGTCGAACTTTGGAACTATATTGCAGTAAGTTGAGCTATGAAACCCTTGGATTTTAGCGCACTGCAACTGAGTTGGTCCAAACTGAATGATATTTTAGACTATTACAATCTAATATATCATAGTTTGAAACTACAATCCAATATATTATTCTAAAGTTCAGCTTACTACATAGCAAAACAACCCTCCCTTCGGTGCCTTGTAAGAAAACTTACTAACGATACACTAAAAAATCAAGAGATCAATAATTCAACTTATATATGAAAATATATTTCTAAAAATCAACTTTCGACTTACTACAATTCAATTTTCCTTTAAAAGAACAGCAAATGCCACTATATATTTACCCATCAACAGAAAATATACGCACTTAGTTTAGTTTAATCTTATCTTTGTACCTACTACGGAATATTGTGAGCTATAATGTGAAGTGGAATTTTGACATGTCAACTTAATCTCAGTATGGGAAACAAAGAAGACTGGGTAGACCACATTTAAAGCTTTGAAAGCTATAAATTTATTATTCATTCATAAATGTACATTGTTTTCATATTTTGGTTCAAGTGTAGAAAATTTAAGTATGAACCCAACTTCAGATTCCTGCTATAGACCGCCCCCTTAAGTCACAAATAAATAACCTTTAATTTCAACCCCAGAAAAAAATGGCAACTTTAATTTATAGTATATTCATCAACTATTTAATTCATGAGTCATGATTCTATCCAACCTCCCCAAAAAATAATTGAAAATGATAAGAATATCGGGTATCTTGCTTTAGTATAAAACTTATATATTCAGATATTAAATTGAAAAAAGAATATGATTGACTTTTATAGCTAAAATACTATACATAAATTGTGCTCTCAACTTATATATCTTAATAGTGTCCGTGCTGGCAACTTTTTTTAATAGCTTTAAATTTAAAGGACATTTGTGAGTAGAGATTAATTATAAATCAAATTTATTTTCTAACTTTCCATGTATTAATAGATATAAAAGTATATATAGAATTATAGATATAGATATAAAAGTATGGTCCTCAAAACCCATGTATCAATACTAATTATAAGCTAATCCATTTTTTGGAGATTCAAAACAAAATAATAAATTAACCCATTATAGATTACAGTCATTGGCGGGTCTATGGTTATGCTGAGAGTGACCATGGTCACCATTAACACAAAAAAAAAAAAATAATAATGTAGTTTAATTTGGAATAAAAATGATGGATTTTATGTTTATCATATACTAAAATAACAGTGTATTAGTCACCCCTAATTAGAAAGTCTAGATCCGCCACTAACTACAACAATTATTTCTTTAATTACAATTAATCGGCTTTTATTGAACCTTGTTGCTCCCTTAGTTAAGTGGCTTACTAATATATGAATATGTATAAGAAGTGTGATTAGAGAGTCAAAGTATGAATCCAACCATATCCTTGGATTATAATTATTCTCTTTATAATATATATCTCTTTCTTTCTTTCTTTCTTTCCTTTTTTTTTTTTTTTTTTTTTTTGCATGGGACCCTTTCTGAAGTTGGGTTAGGAGTAATGGTACTCTATATGCTTTGCATGGTTGAAATGTTCCCTTGTTTAGCTAATAAAAATCTATGTATGTGCATCTTCTCATACCAAAATGTCAACTAGTTTGCCTTAGTCTTCATCTAGCTTAATTCCAAAGAGGCATAACTAACCTAGTTGGAAATAAGCAAGACACTATATATATATATATATATATATATATATATATATATATATATATATATAGTGTGTGTATTTGTAGACATCAACTAAGGCCCTGTTCTTTTCTGCGCTATCTTGCGGTATGGTGTGGTGTGATGTGGTGGAATTGTGGTGGGTGTGGTGAAATTGTGGTAGGTTATTGATATGTGAGATAGGTGAGGAGAGAATGTAAAAAGTAGAGGAGAAAAGTGAGGAGAGAGAAAAGTAATGATTTGTGGTAAAGTGTGGTGAGTTGTGGCAAACTGCAGTATGCTGTAGTACCGCAGTTTGTCAACCGCAGAAAAGAACATGACCTAATAATGAGTTAATTCCACTATAATACATCATTAATGTAGTAGTATGAGAGTATGAGACACATTATTAATATTTCTCTCTCGCATTTCCGAAAAAGTTTTATATATTAGTGAGGGTAAAAGCATTTTTAGGAAACGATACTTTCGAGATTCTACCAAATACACACTAAATCAATTTCCTCCACATTACGCTATATATAACAAAAATAAAGATCAATTCAAGTCACAGGACAAAATTATAGGGTGACTAAATTAAGTTGCAGTCAATTTTAAGTACTCATGGAGGTCTACCCCGAGTCTTGCCATTGACAGTTTCTAACTGTTAGATTTACATGATTCAAATTCACACACTTCAATTCAATCACGTTGAACGTAGGATTCACGTTTCAGTGCGTACGTAATATCCATGCATTGAAGTTGAATTCAATAACGTAACTTGTGTTTCAAGTCATTAGCTCCTTCTAGGGTTCAATTTCATGGGGTACATGCATTGATGATATATACATATACGTTGGATTTGAGTTAATTCTCGAGAGAAGATTGCCTATATAATAAAAGAGTGAAAGTGCGAAATTCTTTCTGAATTGACTTAATTTACAATGTAAATTATCTGGTCAGAACGACAATAAATTCTAGTAATGTCCCACTAACGTGAGATATCAGTGGATTTAGATGTAGATAGTCTTTCTCCTGTACACGGATGTATGTGAAGAAGTTGATTCCAACGGATCCAAGAAAACTTTTCATATCTAGTGATAATGATCTTAAATATATTATATCATAACATTTTCTTTCCCGAACTATAGGTCTTGAGTTTTGCAATTTACAGGCAAGAAGAGTGACATTTTTTATGTTTTTAGAAAGTTGGGTGACATTAATGACAATTTTTAAAGATTAACGATATTTTTGACTAAAATGGATAGTTGAGTGACATTTTTGTGCAAGCAGCCAAGCACTCTAGGCAAGAAAGACTAGATTTTACAACATGTATTTAAGCTCAAACCACAAATAATCTCATGTAGGAGAAAAATAGAACATAAACTCTTCGTTCATTCAATCAATTTATATAAATCATGTTGTATCTCAAACAATTATTAAATATACACACATTGTTTGTGATCAGGAATAGGTCACTTCAATCATTTGTAGAGTTCTTCGAAGAGTAAGAATTTTGTGCATTCTTTTGAAAGCGACAATAAAAGAAATAATTGTTGTATTTAAGTGGAAATTATTGATGTATTTAAGTCAAAATAATTGAATGAGAATAATAATAAATAGGATTAATTAGGGCACAGTGAAAAACGAGGGCTGGGAAAAGGGGGGCAAGAAAGCGTGTAGAGCCACTTCTGATGATCCAGCTGAGCCATTACGCGTGAATCCAATCCACCCTATTTTTCAATTTTGATTTTGATTTGAAAGCAATGCTCTACCAATAGAAAAATTATTGGAAGTCTAGGTTGCCATTTTAATATGTATCTTCGTAATTTGGATAGTTGAAAAGATTATGTTTTTTGACTTAGATTGTAATGGGTTAAAGCAAAATGTCTCATCAAATCTTATAGATTTCTTTTTCATGGAGTTATAGGTAGCGAACGATTTTTAAATCTTAGGTCAATTGAAATAGATCTTTCTATAAAGGAATTTTGGACGCTAATATACTGAACTTTTGGGGTATTGGACAATAATGCACTGAACTTTCACATTGGACAATAATGCACTAAACTTTGGGGGGTGTTGACCAATAATGCACTCGAGACAATTTCGACGGTGGCAAACTTGGTGATAATCTTACATGACAGACCGAGAAGATAAATATTTTGGGACCAATTCATCTCCTCCACCCGCTACATAGGATTGCCACCAAGTTAGTCATTGCCATAAATAATCATAATGAGTGCATTATTGTTCAACACCCCCAAAGTATAGTGTATTATTGTCCAATGTCAAAGTTCAATGCATTATTGTCCAATACCTCAAAAGTTCAGTATATTAGCATCCAAAAACTCTTCTATAAATTGCAAAATTTAGCGATAATATTGTTACATCCGACTCTTTCATACCTTGTTTGGAAGAGATTTCAGAGTATAGATATGATTTTGGTTTTTCAATACATTTGTAGGGTTAAATTCCTTCCTTGTTTTACCTTTCGACATAATTGTTGGAGATATCGACAATGAATAACATGTCAGTTTTCACTTAGGATGTGTTTGATGGGGAGGAAAATCATTTTCCTATTTTAAGGTATCTTTGACGACCGAAAAAAGAGGGAATTCATTTTTAGTGAAAACCATTTTTCACACTCTCTCTGTAAACTATTTTCTTAGATTTAAACTTAAAAAATTTCATTTTCCCAGTCCATATCACTCACTCCTCGAGACTGAAATTCCCCGCGTTCGCTCTTATCTCTACTGGAAACAATTCATTTCTCATACATCTTCCTTTTTCTATCTTATCCGGCCTAAAAGAGATATGTATGTATATATCTACCAAACAAATGAAAATATCACTTGAAAACTCATTGTTCTAAAAGATATATATATATATATATATATATATATATATATATATATATATATATTATTAACCATCTTGCGTTAAGATATTTATCATTTTGCAAACTAAAATTACATTGTTTTGTATTTCTAAGAATGTATTCAAATTTTCATTATTTTTGTTTAGTTAATAGTACATATAGTATCCACTTTTTCTTTTCTAGGATTCTTATATGGTGGTGATATGTGAAGCACTCAATTCAACCAAGTCCCTCTCATCGTGCAATGTATATGTGACTTTAATTCAGTTATCTTCATGCTTAGCTATGATCAATGTATTTTGGGTTGTAATTAGTTGCTAAAACTTGACTTTATTTTGTATCGTAGTTATAATGTTACTAAACGACAATTCAAATATACTTTTTTTCGTATAAATTAGGTCCTTTTAAATACTATTTTTTTAAAATTCATGTATCAATCCAGATTTTACACTCCAAATGACCATTCAAAATCATAAGTCACCAGCTATCTTGTGTAAGACATATAAATTCAGAAAAATAGATAAGAGTGTAATTAATGTACATCTCATTTTAAATAGGTAAATTTAAATATGTTTTAAGGTGCACTGTGTATATGTGGAACCATATCAATCGAAAGCTTAAACTAATGGTTGAGGACCCGGTAATATGTTCTAATCTTAGCACCCCCATATTAATTTGCGCAAGGTAAAGGGGCACTTGCAGCATCCACGCTTCAAGTCCAAAGGGCATTTGCGTGAGGGGGCATGTTAGAATATAAAAACTATCACTGAGCCTATAATCATCAACTTAAGTTTTTGATTGAGATGGTTCCACATGGTATCACAAATTCACAACTCACCATACCACTCATTATTCTTCCACACTTACCATACTATACCATACCATACTGTACTACAATCATTATCAAATATCTCATCACTTTTCTCTTCTACTGACTTTCCACATTCATTTTCCCCACCTACAGCATCAATCACACATTCCACAAATTTTACCATACCATTCCATACACTACCACACATTCCACGATTTCACCATCTCGCTGGTTCATTTCCGCGCCATGCCAATCGTACAAAAGAAAATAATGCCAAGTATATGTTCTTTGGATTGGTTAAAATCAGGTTTGGATGGATTAGATTGGATTGGATTGAATTGGATTGGTTTGGATAAGTTATGATGTTTTTTTAGGAAATTGTATTTTTAGAGAGGATTTTTTTTGAGGGAATTGTGTAAAGTTTGGTTAAGTTTAAACATGTTTGGATTGGATTAGATTGGACAGTTGAACCAATTCAAAGAACAGAGCCTAAAACTATCCAATAATGGCCTACATGCTACACAAACCTTATTCACACTACGAACCATCACATATTTCCCTCAACTAGCTTTCATCCAATGCATTAATTGGATGTGTAAGGGATAGTTATAATTAATCCCATGCAAAATGTTAGGGAATTGAAGATCATTCATGAGGTTACGTGTCAGATGCCGCATTATGCACAAGTCTTTGTAGCCTCTATATTTATACAGTTTGCAATACAAATACAATTTTTGGTCAATTTTTTGGTCACCCAAAATCCGCTAAAGTTTAGCCAAAATCTTGGTGTGTGTTTTTTGAATAAATATGGTCGTTGCCTACCCTTATTAGTTTGCTCCAATCTCTATTATATTGCTACCTCTTCTTTATTTTTTTCTTATTGCTAAATTTGCAATATGTATATATTGTCACTTTCTATCTTCTATTTTGATATAGAAAGCCACTTTTTTGCATTCATTTGGGCGGGCTCACTTAACCGTGTTTCACTTCAATGTGTACTTCAATTCAATTATCACACTCTCCCATCCCAACTAACCAATAACCCCCAAAAATAAAAATAAAAAAAATATTGGATGATAATATACCGATCTCTAGAAGTATTGGATTGTAATATACCGACCTTTATATATTATTGAACAACAATATCATCACGGATCTTTATACTTAGGTGAGATTATTACACCAACAGTGATTAAGGGGTGATGAGTAATGACTGGTGAACTAGCCTTCGTGCTGACGTGGTAGGTAGAGGGAAAAAACTGACCCCGTCTCAGTAACCTGTTAACCTCTTCGTTTTTTTCACTAACCCACGTTAAAAAATCGGCCCCAACACAGTTATGACTCAGGGGGTGGTGAATCATTCTCTGTGCTGACGTGACACACAACCAACCAATATCTTGTAATGTGGGTTAGTGAGAAAACAGAAGGATTAACGGGGTTATTGGGTTAGGGCAGGTTTTTTTCCCTCCACCAACCATGTCAGCACGGAGACTGCTGCAACCTTAGGAATATTCCTCCAAAAGTGAGGGAAATTGATTATGTTTTTAGTATGTCTTCTACTACTAGAATCAATAAATTTAGTTTATGACACATAAATATATAATCTCTGACTTTGCCTTTGGGGATTATGGGAAATTAGATGTATATATTTACTCATTATTTATTTGTAAATGCATTAAAGTAAAACTTTATGCTATTTCAGTCGGAATTTTCCTATTTATTATCATTATATGTTAGAACTAAAAACGTAAGAGATTCGATTAAAATCATTACATCATGTTGGTCTGCTATAATTACATTCGAGCTGACCTAATTCAACAGTTCATTTGGTGTGTGTATAGTATTCAACTAGAGAACCTTTATTTTGATAACGTCGGTACGCAATTTGCAACTTCAAAAATAATAATTAGGCAGCTTTTTTTCTTAATCTTCTCACCTAATTAATCAAAAGTTTTATAAACACAAGACCCTCGAGCGGAAAATTTGCACATACCCTCCTCCGGGTTCACAATATTTATAAATTAAACCTTGATATTTCTGAGTTAATATTTGCCCACCCTAAATTTTTAATTCAACCAATTTTATGTAGCTATTTTTACGGTAAATTTAGCAACTTTGTCGGTGAATATATGATATACATGAAATTTGTTTATTAAAATTACCGTCATTTCAGCAAACAAATTTCATCATAAATACACATTCAAGTGGAAAAGTATTTAAAGTGAGTAAATATTAATTTAAAAATATCATATTTTAAGTTATAAAGATCATAAAATCTGAAGGAAATATATGCAAATTTTCTCCACGAGCATGTACTCTTGAAGGCTATGTCTAATAGTTCGGAAAGTTCTAATCAACTAAGAAATATAGGGACAAAAAAATGAACTCTAAATTGAATTTTGTGCTGGGAAAATCCATGTATAGTACATTTCCAAGTGTCAAGCTTCTAAAAATCAACCAAAACACTCATGAGTCATGAGTTTATATAATAAATATATGCTAGCAAGCATGTGTGTTGACTAATATTATAAGTTAGTCAATAATCAAGTATGCAAAAACAACCAAGAAACACATACACATAGTTAGGAACCAACCATTTATTTTGGCTATTTGTGCCATTTTGATCAAGGAAAGTTCAAGTATAGGTCATCTAATTCTCCCCTCCAAGTTTTTTGGATGTGTATGGAATTGTCAAACCCCTTGTATGTATTATTCTTACTTATTGTCCTCTTAAGTCTTAACCCATCATTGTTAAATAAAAGCTGTACTTAGACCCTATTCTTTGGTTAGGTTGTATATAACTCTTCCAATTTGTTCAAACTTATCCAAACCTATCCAAACATATCCAAACCTAACACAATTCTCAAAAAAAAAAAAAAACATTCACTCTCAAAACACAATTCCTCAAAACAGCACCACAACTTATCCTAACTTATCCCAACTTATCCATTCAAATATAAAAATGACCTAACCAAAGAACAGGACCTTAGTGACTATTAATTGTATACATGTAGAATGTAGTAGGTCTTGGCCTTCCTAATTATTTCTTGGTCAATTCCCTTCATTCTAGGGCATTGGTGTGCATTATCACTTTGTCAACTTCATAAACATGCTTGATGTTAATATATATACATGAGTTGGGTATATATTATGCATTATCTTAATTAATTCTCCTACAATAATTATACTAATTTTCAAAACAGGTACGCTAATCGCGTCAGTCGACCATTTTAAGAATGAATATACGTGTACCGTAGTCTCTTTCTAAAGGGAAAGTATAAAGCCTTCCCTATAAATTTCAAGGAAGCATGGTTCATATAGATCAATGTGAGGAATATTAGACGTCAATAATATCAATTTTGTGGGTATTGGACACTAATAATATAAACTATTTTCTTGATCATTGACACTACCAATTATCGACCTATTTTTCACCAACATTACACCACCAATTTGATATGGTTTTGACTCATGGAAAGATGACATGACTCCATGACGTGTGACGTGGAAGATGGAGCTTGTGTAGAAAATGTTGACGTGGACACCAATCTGCTTTCCACATAATATGAAGTCACGTCATATTTCCGATGAGTTAAAATCATAACAAATCGGTGGTGTATTGTTAGGGAAAAATAAGTCCATAGTTGATACTGTTAGTGTCGAAAAAAGTAGTTTGCATTATTAGTATCCAATACCCCAAAAATTGATATTATTGACGTCTAAAAATCCTATTTATATAAAATTAAAATGAGGGGTATATATACTAATAAAACTATATATATCTATATTTAATTTCTAACTTTTGGTGAATTTTAATGCACAATAGTATTGTTGTTATTAACTTTCATAGCACAATCATAATAACAATATATTATTTTTACCATTGATTTGAAAAGGTGGTGTTTGTCCACTATTCTGACATGAGAATAGAGACAAAAGAATGAGTAAAACATTTTACACTCCATCCGTTTCACGATTGACATAAAGTTGAAAAAAATTACTTTACAATTACTCAATTAGTACATTAATCAATGTACTATTAACCTAAAAATTAAAGCTAACTAGTGCATGGCATCATGAAGAGGAAAAATATTATAAAATGAAAATTATGGGGGTAAAAAAACAGATTGCTCAACTAAAAGTACCACTGCCTCCAATCTCCATCACTTTCAAAGATAGCTAGGGAACCAATTTTCTTCTATGAAGAGGAAATTTAAGAGCATTAAAGTGATAGAATAATCAACAAATAATGCCACTAGCTAGGAATTAACATATATTTTTGACAATCCTTTTTATTTATTAAATTACCTAATTTCTTCATTTTTTATTTGTCAAATCGCTATTCTGCAATTTTCACAATTATGATAACTATTCTGTCCCCGACAAATTTTTTTTTTTACCACATTCCAATGATATTTGTGAGGGTATTTCTTGTAATAGGGAAAATTGTTACTCCCTCAATCCCTAATTATTTGTTAATTTTAATAATTTTTCCTATTCTTAATTATCTAACATTTTACATCCCAATATAATTTTTTTAAAAATCAATTTTACGTCTATATTCTCCATCCCTCATTATTAATATTTACTAATTTAAGTAGTTTTAATTATAGTTTTTCCCTATAACTTTCGTTTATTATCCAGTTTTCTGCCCACTATTTTAAAGTGACAAATAAAAAGAGACGGAGAAAATATTCAATTTTCTATATACACTCATTTTGTAAAAGTGATTTTTGTAAAAATTATTTAGAAACGGAGATAGAAAATTAATAGAGATAGAATCGGGTCAGGTTGGGCCAATCAGTCGGGTTAACTGTTCTTTTGTATGGTTTCGCACCGTATTTACCATAATCTTTCCATATCATATCGTACAATTCCACTATTCACAACAATAATCATAAATTTTTTTTCTCCTTACTTTCCTTCTCTACTTTTTACTTTCTCTCAACTCACCTACCACATCAATAACTTTTACCACAAATTTACCTTACCATACCATGATACCATACACATTTTATTACAATCCAATCATATTATTGCATTTCTGTATTATTCCATCCACG
This sequence comes from Portulaca oleracea, assembly GCA_029582165.1. NCBI lineage: Eukaryota > Viridiplantae > Streptophyta > Magnoliopsida > Caryophyllales > Portulacaceae > Portulaca > Portulaca oleracea. The sequence goes on from CM055874.1 coordinate 236,734, forward strand.
CAAAAGAACAGGCCTAAAAATCGCGTTGTTCAAGAGCCCAACTGACACTCACTAATCAAGGGCCCCACAATGGGGTCGTGGTGGGACCCATGCATGGTTTACTGATGGATGACTAAGCTTAGCTAGGGTCCATGTCAACATCAACCAATTGCCACGTCACCCCGAAGTAGTTAGAAGGGAGGTGGTTGGGTTAGAATAATACTCTAATGCTTCTTTTGCTTTTTGCATTTGCATCAACATATAATGCAAAAAAGAAAAAAATTTAAAAAAAATAGAGAAAAAAAATGCACGTTAAAAATGTCACAAACAAAAAAAAGAAGGTTCAAAGTCACTGGTAAGTAGTCTGCATCTGATTAGACATGGGTTGAGTTTGTTTTGGCAAAAGTTTGGCCATCTTCAGTTTTTGCAAATTATGGAAATAGATACGTTTAGATCATTCATATTCATTAAAGTTAGTAATATAGAGAATTAATGATTGAAGTTAATCTCAATTATCATAAAGTCAATGTTTATTATGAACATACATTTAGTATGAAAATAAAGAGCTTGAATCTGAAAGTTTTTTTTTTGGAGGTCAAGTATATTTGTCGTAGAATATCTTCAATTATTAGTTTAAACTTGTCGCTGAGATAATTTCATAATATGAGGGTTAAATTGAGTCGGAGTCTAGGAGACCTTGAGTTCGATTCTCGGTAGCTCCATGTTTAGGTAGAGATGGTTTCACGATTGGACAATGAACAATTTCGATGAAATCTTTCAATTTTTTCAAAAAATTTTTACTACGGTCAACTCTATATATGTATTCATCTATCTATCAAGTGCATTGAATGTATAAAAGTGGCTCTAGGAGGAGCTTTTTTATGGAGGGCTAACAATTGAATAACTATCTTCATAACTTCATAATGTTTCAATTTATACTCCTACTTGCTTGTTGTTGTTGGGTTAGAGCTTAAGATTATATATAGGAAGTGTAAAACTGATCGATTACACTCTAAGGAAAATTAGGGAGATGTACAATGCAATAACACAAACAACAATATAATGAAACAACTGAAAAAAGTAATATGGACGTCTCAAAAAAGCAATCAGCGGACAAGACCGAAGAGGCATCTACATGATATCGATTGTTGATCAAACTCACAAGATTGCAACACACTCAAGAGTCAAATCTGGTTCTTCTAACAAGCCTTTCTTTCCTCACGCAACATCCTCTTAAAATATTTTATTAGTTTCTCTTTATTGTCCGTCTTCAAAATCTCCAAATCATTACCAATCATCGCAACTTTGCAAGCGATGATATCATCAATAGAATAATAACTCCTATCATATTCTACCGATCCGATTATCATATCTTCTTGGCTGGCAAAACTTTTTATAACTTGTATTTTATTACACTTGTTAAGACCCAAATTCCTTGAAGAAATAGCCTTGTAAACCGCTTATTTTACCAAACTGTAGTTTACAATTTCGATTAGTCATATTGATCATCCTAAAAGTAAAGAACTTGTTGCACACTTCCACCTATAGTTCCTAATTTTGGCAAGTATACCCTAAATTGCTCAACCCTAGCTACAACCATCTTCCTTAGCTGAGACTATATCATTATTTTAGCTTTGGTTTTTGAAATGTTTTCAACTCTAAACCTAATATTATGAGACTCAACATTATGATCAATACAACATTCTTATGGCATTATAGTTATGTCTATTGATTAGGTTTGAATTAAATTTGTTTTTCAGATTTGTGTCAATGTTAGCTATCCAATAGTTTATTAGGTATGCATATATATGTTAGGCATATGATTTTCAGTTAGCTATAACTGAAATATATTTTTGTGAGTTATCAAACAGTTATTCACTTTGTAAAGTCTATGTATTTGGTGACAAAAACCTACACCACATTCAACATATAATTCATACAAATTCTGTTGGTGAATAGCTTACTGTGAAGTCTAGATGATTATTCTATATTATGGTTGTACATAAATATAAAAGTAGGCGCCTTTTTTTCATCATTTAATTGAAGTTAAATAGGATCAGATATGCAATTCTACAAGATAATAATAGAGAGCGAATGACCATTTTAGATAATCAGTTTGCGAGTTAATTATATTTACCCTACCTGACATATGCGGTAATAATTACATTCATCATCTATATTCGCTTGTTGGAATGTATGAGGTCTGAAAAGTAAAAATACATAGTATACATAACCAAGGTTTTAGTCGTAAGGACCATAGCAATGTTATACCAAACAAAATACTATCAATAGCAAGCATAATCCATGAGCCCCGCAATATGATATGACACATGGAAACCTTTTTATTTTCACTAAAATTTAATTATTAGTAGGAGTTTGAAAGATGAAGATGACAACCAATTAAACTAACGCGCCTCCAGTAAAGTTCACCTAGTATTGCATACTCCACAAAAGATCCTAGTAAGCTAGTTAAATTCAACAATATATTAATGCTCAAAAACAAAATACAACAAAATTATCAAAAACATAGCTAGGGAATTAAGGCATATCAAGACTTATATTAATTGCTTTCCCTAGACTTATGATTATTAAGAAATCAATCTAAGATACGATAATAAATACTATGAAAATAAATACAACCCACAAAATGCAATAAAAGATGTCACCAAATTATTCTGCTATTTATTGAGTTGTGTATGAAAAGGGTTAAAAAAATATGTAACATGACGTGTTTGAAATTTGGCAACAAAAAATAGTGTGAAATGAGAAAGTCTATTGCCAAAGCACTTTGAAGCCCAAACATTGGTTGCAAATATATATTAACTCTTCAACAAAAAGAGGAAAAAAAAAAGAAAATTAATTAGTGATTATATTAATTAATAAACCAAATAAATGAGTTAGCTTATTGTAAGTCCACCGTTTGAACTCACTAGTTTTCTCACTAATTTCATTTAATTTATCCCATAAAGGCCAGCATTATTTTCTCTTAGCTAAGTGTCAAATTTCAACTTTAGTCACCTCCATTTTGACCTCAATTATTAATATTTTTTCTTTGATTTGGTGTGAACTTTACTTGATTTTTTTAGATAAATTTAGAAGACAACAATTCTAACCAAGGAGGCATTGTTTAAATTAATCAAAATTTTCAAGTTGATTTACATTCCCTCCATTTCTAATTAATTATCACTTTGAAAAGTTGGTACAAAATAGTAATGAAAAATAAAAATAGTTGATACAAATAAATAATATTCATTTACAAAATACCCTTACTTAATTTAATTGAATAAATTATTTTTCAAGAATTACAAAATATTAATTTATAAAGATAAATACAGCGATAAAGTTTTAAAGTGACATATATATTAAAACGTGTAAATACCTAAAAATTAAAATGACAAGCATGATAGAACACGGAAATTATATCTTATTTAGATTCCTCTCATTTAAGTCCATCTATAGTATGTGGCTTTTCAAACAAACAAAAACAAAACATTATTTTATGTAATATATCTATCTTAAAAATAATAAATCAAAACCAAGATTAATACTTTGAAACTTCATCAAAAGATTGTGTGGATATCGTACTATGGAACAGTCTTACCTCTAATAAATTATAAGTATGTTCAAATTATTTACTCACTCCATTGCACAATTTGAGGTGTGCATACACAAATTGTGTGGATGTCATAAATAACTTATTGTTAATCAATATTGATGAATATTAGAATGGTTTTTTATTACTAATGTAGATAATAATTAATTTAGGAATGATCATCCAAGTCATCCTAAATAAATTATTAATATCTCCTATATTTATGAAAATCACAACATAATGATATATTTTCTGATAAATTTGTGATAATGCGATTTCACATGAAACTCTCTGATGCCGTTTTTCTGATCTCCATTTTTCTTCAATCCAAACATAACATTCGAACAAACTACCAAATTATATTTATCCTAGATGAGACAAATGGAGCCTACATGAAATGAGTAATAGGGCACATGAATCAACATGTACATACGTAGTTAATATTGTTATGGATGGAAAAATGTTAAATAGGGTGAACCCACACGCTTATGCCTTTTATTTATTAATTTCTTCAATTCTTTCTACAACTTTGGATCCATTAATATGTCCACATTACTTCTTCTATTTCACTCTATTATACTTCACTTTAATTTGTCCTACTCCATTTGCTATATATTAACTCACTATAACAAGTAGAAACTAAGGGGATAATGGATGTATATGTTCATGGATATAAGGTTGTTTATATCAAATCTTTGTGTAAATGAGACTTATATTAGTGTTGTTGTTGTGCATACTATGTATATTCATATTCGATCTTAATATAATATAATAAGGTTGAGACTTGAAACAATGCGTTTTCAATAAAAATATACGCATATTTTTTTTTATATATGCATTTGTTATATTGACAGTTCTAATTAATTATGTTTGAATTTGGGTAATAGGCGAGGAAAAGTTGGAGAAGTAGTTTGTACTTTCATATGTGGCTCAAACCCGAAGCTTCAATCTCTATCGGCCACAAACTTCAAATTATGAATATATTCCTTTAATTTTGGGTTTTAGAAATTTTACAATAAGAGGGATATGAGAGAACCAAAGTATTGTTATGGATTTGAATTATATAAAGGTTATGGTGTCTTTGAGAAATAGAATTTAGAGACAAAATGATTTAGTTTGAGCCACAAAAAATAAAACAAAACAAGACATTAGCTCTTTTAGTGATAATTAAATATTTTTTTTCTTGTTATTAAAATGAAATACTAAGGCCGTGTTCTATATCATGCGGTTGCAATAAATCATGTCACTGCATCTGTGATAGCTTCTTACACAACCCACATTTCACCGCAAATTATTACTTTTTTCTCTCCTCACTTTTCTCTTTCGTCACTTTTCTCCTCTATTTTTTAACATTCTATCTCCTCACCTGCCCCACATACCAATAACCTACCATAATTACACCCCACCCCACCACAATTCCACCACACCTCATCGCAAAATACCGCAATATAGAGAACACGGCCTAATAATTCAATTGGTAGATAAATACAACCTAGACACAAATGGAAAAATCCAAATTATTATCTTCAAACCTATCTACATGTATGGTGATGTGTAGTTTAAATCAAAGTATTGCATTGACTACTTTATATTTTCTATTAGGGGTGAACAATACATTATTATATTCATTTGATATATAAAAAATTCATAATTTTTAACCCAAATTATATTGAATTATTTTTTTGTGGTTGTGACCACCCTTGACTTATCCCCAAATCCGTCAGTGATTGAAAACCGTAGAAAAGTAAAGTGGACAAATTAGTGAAAACGAAGGGAGTATATTTTACATCTGCATTTCGTACTTATTAGTTTAATATGACCAAAATACCAAGTAGTATAAAACTCCCAATTGATGTCACCAAAATTCTTGATAGTATATGAATGACTAATCAAGTTCTAGAAACCAAAAATGAGTCCCACACATTTCGTTATTAACGTAATCTTCAAGCCCCCCTTAAGTCAGAAAAGCCTCACCCTCCAAAGACCATCCCATCTGAAAATTATACCCCCTTTTTTCCTAGTCATCCTTTTTTTTATTAAAAATAAAAGAAAAATTGTCACACAATTAAATATACTTAATGCAGTATGACGTCATGTCACTATTATGTGACGCACTCAAGACTTATTTCTTTCAAGAGGGCTTTTTTTTATTTATTTTTATTTTTATTTTATTAACCCTTTAACGTACGTGTATATATATATACACCCACCCCTGTGCTTTTGCTTAATTCATCACCACCACTTTCACTCTCAAAATTCCCTCCTTAAAAAATCACTTTCTTTCTCTCCTTAGAAAAAGAAGAAAAAAAAAGGAAGAAGGGAAAAAAATGGAGATGAGCAGCAGCAGTGAGAAGGCACTATCATCATCACCTGCATCGAGTGCACCGTGCTCCCCGGGAGCCGGAGCATCGCCGGATCATCATCATCAGAATCCAACGGTGATCATGAGCCCGTGCGCCGCCTGCAAGATTCTCCGGCGACGGTGTGCCGATAAGTGTGTGTTGGCTCCCTACTTTCCACCAACTGACCCTCTCAAGTTCACCATTGCTCATAAGGTCTTTGGTGCTAGCAATATCATCAAGTTGCTTCAGGTAATTAATTACTTAGTTATCATGATTAATCCATGTATTTTCTTGGTTAATGTTGCTATGATTTTAGTTAATTGTGATCTTACATGTGAATTTTGTGGAAATTGGATTATATGTTTCCTTTCGGACTTGCCTAATTATGAGCATTTTCTTTAAAATTTACGCAAATTTATGAATATTGTAGTGCAGTTTTATCAGCATTTTTAAATGAAGTTTATGAAAGAATTTTTCCCTCTTATGCTTGCTCGTTGATTACTTTATGTTTTTACATGACCATACTTTTATCTCGCTAGAGCTTAAGAGCATTTCGTTCAATGACTATACTTTTCAAACTTATTTTTCTATTATTATTAGCATGTTTGATTTCTTTAAAGTTTTATGATTATTGTAGTATAGTTTAATTTTATATATGAACATTTTTCATAAGGTTCTTGTGTTTCTAGGAGTATAATCCGAGTGTTGGTGCATTTTGTGTCCATATGTATTACTACATGATTTCTTTATGCTTATATATTAGAGAATATAATATAGTTCAAATTACACTGATATTTAACTATTTATCCATAATTTAACTAAAAAATAGAAAATAACGAAAAAGAAAATAAGAAAAGCTTATAATAAATATTTTCCCAAGTTTTTTTTTTCAAAATCTCTAATATATATGACATTATATGTTTGGAGGTGACCGATGATGGTGGTGAGTTTTTCCTACTTTGATGTATTATATATATAAAAAAAAAAAAGATTGACTTGATGAATACTGATAAATGTTTAACTCAACGAACAAAATTACAGTCATATATAACTACTTTTCAAGTACGGTAAGTTGGGATTCTTTTAGGTATATGTCATTGAATAAGTCCTAACTACCAAGCCTTATCATCTTTGAATGAATTAAGTCTTACATTGAAGTTGTAACAAATGATTACTTCATTTATAATTCCCATGGAGTATAATATATGGTTTGACCTAATAAATATGTATAGCTACCACCTCTCCTAACTACCTCCCTAGCTATTTAGCTAATGCCCTAAGAAGGCCGTTACATCTCCAATATATCTATCTATATGTACATGTTCAATACCTTAATATCAATCATTCCTACATACATAGCTTATAAAGTATATGTACATTTTCAAAAGTTAAGTATAAACCCAATTCAACAAAAATCCTAGGTAGGCAAATCACAATTAACTCATGGTCAAATTTATGAAAAAATAAACCTTAAAGCAACATACTTTTGTGCCACCTAAAATACCCACAAATTACTTTGCATGGCTAGCTTCAAGACAAAGTCCTCATTGGTTCACTTTCAATTGGCATAATCAAAAATCAAGATGCTTAATTAATGTCAACCCTAATCAAAGGAAAGTGAGTAGTGCTTTTTTTTTTTCCTCAAGTTTGTTTCACACTAACCAAGGAATTGAAGGAGGATATTTGATACCCATGATAATTACCCATTACAAAGATGTCAAGTGATTCCCTTATGCACAATGGTCAATTGTTCCCTTGCTTGCTAGCCATCACTTTTTACAATAAAAGGATGTGACCATATTATAAGTGGAAATTAAAGTAGTACTTGTAACTATTTGGGTCAATTTTACACCTCTAAATAGTGCAATCCATTTCCCTATCAAGAAATAATAATAAAATAATACAATCCGTTTCACATTTCATTACAAGGGGACATTGTCATGACTTGTCACTATTCTTTTAGGTATATTGTTTGTTGAGATAAGATTGTCTATATCTGGATTTTCTCAAACCCTGTTTACAAGGAATTATTGTACTTATAATCAATCTTAACTTATGTTTAGGATCTTCCCGAGTCCCAAAGAGCCGATGCAGTGAGCAGTATGGTGTACGAGGCAAACGCACGACTTCGAGACCCAGTATACGGAAGTGCGGGTGCGATATGCCAGCTTCAGAAGCAAGTGAGCGATTTACAAGCAGAGCTAGCGAAAGCGCAAGCCGAGATTGTCAACATGCAATGCCAACAAGCCAACCTACTAGCCTTCATTTGCATGGAAATGACACAATCTCAAGAAGCCAATTCTACTACATCACCCCAACAACAATTTGAGACTACTACTAACAATGATCATGGCTTCTTGAACTTCTATGAGGAAAACAACAACCTTAGCACAATTTGGGAGCCGCTTTGGACTTGAAGGAATGAAGAAGAAAGAGCCCTCGAATCATAGTAGAAAATATACATTTTATTTTAATTTTTTCAACAAATAAAACTAGTAATTTTAGCTAAGAATTAAAGAAGAAATTAATGGGACAAAAAGTTGTTCCAATTAGTCATAGTATTAGGGTAAAGAAGAGAGACTTTTAAAAAGATTAGAAGAGAGTATTAAGGGTGAAAAAAAAGGACAAAAAGTTGTCCTTTCAATAGTGAGGGCTTTGAACTTAGCTAGATCATAGCTAGTTACACTAATTATTCTTGTATCAAACTCTACTTTTTATTTGGTAACCTAATTTTATCTTCCAGCTAAAGTCTTCTCTTTAGCCACCACTTCACTATCAACTTCTTTATCTTTCTCATTTTTGCCAAATTAATTGCATTTTAATTGAATTAAGGGTTGGTATATACATCTAAAATTATCATAGAATAAAGAAAATTGTTACAATTTGTTTACTAATGTTGCATGGTAGGAATTACATATACAATATTAGTAATTCACAAGATTATACTGCCAAAAAAATTCATAAATTTCAAAAAAAAAAGAAATACTCCCATAAAAGCTTTTATCAATTTTATGCAAATAAAAATAGACAAATTCTTTATCAAAAAAAATAGACATATTCACTTACATTCCTAAATATCAAATTGTCTTAGCAATCGATCGAGCAAAATTTTTTATGACATACAAGTACAATGCATAATTTTGTTACTTCAACATAAAGAGAGTTTATTAACTTTTTAGCTTATAATAACCAAATTAGTTAGATTTCCTTTTGCATGATCAAAAATAAACAAATCCAATAAATTTCAAACATAAGCAATATATCTCTTTAAAATCATACAAAACTTGTATTGTGATGGAAAAATAAGACTCCCATGACCACCGACGGATATGAGGTTAAGTCAAAGGTGGTCGCGACTACTGGTAATACGAAAAAAAATAATAATTTGGGATAAAAAAATAATGAATTTTATGTATATCAAATGCATATAATAGTGTATTGGTTGCCCCCAATCAAAAGACCTAGATCCGCCATAACATAGTCTAAATTCTCGATATTCAACCTAATAATATATTTTTACCTTTTTGACCTCAGCATGTATAAGAAATTATTTTTCCTCAAATAAAAAGTCATTACCCTTTTTTTCCTTTTTCCAACTAGTCTTCAATAAAAAATTAAAAAAAACTTGTAGTATTTTCTTTTCTGTTTTTTTTTTTTTTTGAAGGAAGTACTATTTGTAGTCTTATACATGCATTTAACTTTGAAAATAATCTGGCATTGAATTCAGTCATAAACGTTGAGTATAAGCTAGAAAAATCCTTATCTTTGTCCACAAATGCCGTAAGTCCACAAATACTGTACTATTTCATATCATATGGAGGGTCCAAGGACAAATTTGGAGCACACATATTGTCTAACTTTTACCATATAATTAGACAAAAATTTTCTACTTAAAAGGGGTTGAAAAAACGCACCAAAAGTCAAGCAAAACAAAGTTTGGCAACTAAAAGAAAATAGTTAATTAATTAATTTAATTAATTAGTGGCCTAATGTCATCTTAATTCATCAATAAATAAGGTGGCTTGAAATAATTAAATACTCCCAAAAAGTTTGGCAACTGTTTATTCAATTAGGCCAATAGGCTGTGATTTGTGTTCACAATGAGTTTAGTTGAACCCTAGGATAGGGTCAAGATTGCTCTAATATATTGGATTAGACTGTGTTTGGCAGATAGGGTTTGAGTTAGCGTTTAATATTCAACCGAGTCAAAACGTGAGTTGGATAAATATTAGTTTTCAAGAACACACTACCACGAAAGGATCGGAGACCGTTTTTAATGATCTTCATAGGCCTTGAACGGTCATCAATTGGGACCGTCGATTGTTAATTGACGACTGTTCAAAGCGGCTGTCAATGAATGATCGCCAGTGTTAAAGCTAGCGACGGTTCATTCTTGATTCAAGATAGTTACCGTTCTGATCGATAAATATAAAAATAACTTTAGCTAGATAGAAAGGAAGAAAATATAGTGAAGTGTCATTGGAGGAGAGAAAATCTATGGAGGAGGAAGAAGAAGACAGCATTAGAAGGATGATATCTTTTTGGTTTTCACTGTCTCTGGTCTAAAATCATATTCAAAAAATAATTTATTTAATAGAAAAATACCCTTAATTGTAACAATTTCCACAAAGTATTAATAGTTTCAAATAATGTGGGAATTTCAAATGAAGATTTTGCATATATTAAACTTTTTTTTTGTACATACGAACACTTCCCCAAGACCCGCCCTAAAAAGGAATGTAAGAACTAGTGTGAACAAGAGTATGAATTTGCAAGCGTTTATATATAAGAACACGTACTTAATACTATAAGTTATTTATGAGTAAGAATATTTAACTAGTTGTCGGGATTTATTTATGAATAAGATTATGGTATATAAGTTAATTTAAATAAGTTAATTACTTCTCTTAAAACCAATTGATTTCAAGATGAAATTTTATTTAACTAGTTACCATAGATATAATAGTTTCCCTTGAAAAATGGCTTTTCAAGAAAGTAAATTTTACGTCATATTTTCACTTGTTTGGTAGACATATACACACATACATCCCTTGGGATAGAAAAAAGAAGAGATAGAAAGTGGAGCCTGATGATAGAGGAAGAAATAGATGAGAAATGAATTTCAGTAGAGATCGGTAAATTTAAGAAACTTGGGCCGTGGTGAGTAAAATGGATAGAAAAATTGGATTTTCTTAAGATTGAGCCTGAGAAGATAGTTTACAAAAAGAAGGAAGAAATGGTTTTCATTGAACACCTAAGAATGGGAAAATCCCCACCAAAAACACCCATAACATATCATGCAAGGTTTAAGAAGATGCAATTATCTCCACATAATCCCATAGACATTACCATCTATAATGAGTCCTGCTAGACAAAATGTTGACATGAACAAACAAGAAGACCGATGGTCTTGACTATTTTCCACTCCCAATAATTAAACGAATGAGAGATATATATACTCCCTCCGTCCCAAATTAATTGACACTTTGACAAACTTTTGACCATTAATTACTTACAAATCACATTGAGTTACAATATGAAATTACCGTCATTAGAAATATACTTTTTTTTAGAGACATTAGAAATATACTTTACTAAAACTTATGATAGGGGTAAATTTCATATTGTAACTCGTGGAATTGAGAATTGAGTTGAGTCGATTTCCATACGGATACAGACCCCTTTTTGTAGACAAATTGGTAGACAAAAACATTTCCCTTTTTGGTTTTTCTGTATACCTGTATACATGAGTATGACTGCTTTACCAATAGTCGAGACCCAATTTGGCGATGTTTCGGCTTATATCCCTACTAATGTATAAGAATCAAAATTTAGTAAAAGTGTCAATTAATTTAGGATGGAGGGAGTAATAGACATTGTAACAAAGCATAGCATAATGTAATTGCACTATTCATGAAATGGCAATTAATAATGTTGAGAAATTTAAGGATTCAAAATTATGGAGGAGGGAGAATAATTAGGAATATAATTAAAAGAGGTTAAGAGTTCGAGGCCACGCGTGGGGCCTTTTGACCTTCAGCCCAACTAAAGCAACCCAACACAACATTACATTACATACACATATACACAACAGTAACACAACGTTCATATCAATATCATATCATAAATCATATCATATCATAAATCAAACCAAAAACGCGTTTATGCTTTTTGAGCTTCACGTGCAACCCCCATTGCCCATATCACCTCAAAACCCACACTTTTACTTTTCATTTTCTCAACAATTATTTTAATATCTGCATTCTATGATCTTATCTTGTGCTCTATCAAACAAGTTTTGTGTATACTCCATCCGTTCCAAAATAATTGTCACTTAGTTTATTTTTACGGTCTCCAATGTCACTATTTTATTGATTATTACTTATATAATGTTATATCCATGATCCTTTCATTAGTATGTAAAGTTGAGTAAAGATTGAGTTGTTTAATTAGGTAGAAGTATGTTGTAGTTAATATATGTTTGTTTAGAAGCAGACAAATATAGATGTGTTTATACATAAACAACTAATATATTGAGTAAGAGCAAGTAAAGTCGGATAGTTGATAGTTCACCTAGCAAAGGGCAAATGTACGTTCACGAAGAGTTTCTTAGCTATATCCACGGGCAAATTAAAAGAGAGAACTAGTATTGATCTAACGGGAGGAATATCGACATGTATTACATATATAGAGAGATAATTGTTATTTGACCCAGAAATAACCCATGACAAACCCTAGTTGCCCCACATATATCAGTATATAACGCATATAGCCATATAGGACATACTAAAATCTACAAAGAGGGTAGTAATAGATTTAAGACATATTCAAATGGTATTAAGAGCGGATCTTTTTGTATATTATTTTCTTTTATCATTGTTTTTTAGAGCTTGATATATGTACTATTAACTTTGTTTAGTGAAGTTTAATGCTTGTTGAATGTGGATAAGTTCATTTGAGTGCAAGTGGTTAGTAAATTAGTGCCTTTGGCTACAATCAAGTGTACATAAATATAGTTAGAGATAAATTCATTTGAGAACAAGTTGCTCTAAGCAAGCTAGTACCTTTGACTCCAATTAAGTGCACATAAATATAGTCAAATGCATATTGATTTAACCAAATAATGACTTTTTTTGTTTAAAAAAGTTTTTGACTTTGAAAAGATAACTATTTTTATCTTAATTTGTTAGATTTTACTTTCTTCATTGCAAGGCAAAGCACACATCCATACACACTAAAACTATACCTTTGTCCCCTCATTGTCGGTATTCTTAATGGGAAATTCGATCCCTCTCAATCAAACTTTTCGTCCCTCCAATCTGAGTCAATTCTTCTGCTTTGCTTTCTAAAAGATGATTTATACATGCATGTAAAGATTGCTTATGTTGAGAGCCTCCCAAATAATATGTAACGTAAAAAATAAAGCTCCTAAAAATTCATGTTTGTCCATTTGCTTCTTCTTTACAAAAAGTGAGTTCGATCAATAAGAGGAATTAGTGTTTTTAAATGTGATTAATTGTCACATAGAGGAAGGGGAAAAAAAAAAGTAAGCTCAATCATTTTATTATCAAAAGTAAAGTCTTGTGTTTTCTCCTTTTCAACAACAATTACATATTAGTTCACAATTTGGGTTGATCTTCAGGTTTAGGACTGGACCGAAATGATCGAAGATCAAAGTTCATAGCTAAGCTAGATTGGAGATTAGACTGAAAAAAGTTCAATCTTGGACTGGATTGACTGAACTTCTTTTGGTCCTAGACTGGATTAATCGAACTTTATTAGGTTCCGTCCAAACTGGCCTATGGACATCTATTAAAGAGAAAGATAAAAAAAAAATCTTAAAGCTTTAGATGTTGTCATTTTTTACTTGATCCATCGGTTCAACCTCGACCCTTTAGTTCGATCCATGGATTGGACCGAGGATCGAATATCATAATCACTTGGACTGAGGACTGGACCGAACTTCCCTTTTATTTGGTCCAATCCTCGATCCAGTTCGATCCAATCCATTTTTCAACCCAGACCGGGACATGCACAACCCTATTCACAATAGTAACTAATTAGAAATCTATCATTCATATTAAACAATACTCATATCATAAAAACAAAAACAATTTATGAAATTTATAACTTTAAAGAATGTGAAACAAAGGACATTATATGGTTGAGTATACGATCAATATGTAACATGTATTTTAGAGAAAAAAACAAGATAGTTATCGACCACAAATGTTACACATATATACTTGTTAAGAAAACACTCCCATTGAAATGGTGAGAAAAAGCTAAGACAACCTGACAAAAGGCCCTAGGGCTAGGCATAATATGAATATGACTATATGAGGTTTAGCAAGATGGGACAAGTAATAACCCAAGTGTGACAACCCACTATGTATGCTCAAGCAAGATATGTCATATATATGAGGGAAAGAAGTGGCTAAGGTTGTGTGTGGTTCTATCACCTTATATCTTCATGTCTCCTTGGGAAGATATTGTGTTTGTCCATATATTTGTCCATTGCAAGAATGATTAAACTCTCTCCACTTCTTTTCACAATGTGGAGTATGAACATGTAACTCTCAATGAACAACAACCCCCCCCCCCCCTCCCCTTTTCCAAAAAATGGAAAACAAAAATATATATAATTAGAATAGTTAAGATAGCGATATTGTTCTCATTTCCTAATGTCATAAGATATATATATATATACGTGGAAGACATCGCAGACTACATTTGTATCACTTCACAGCGTCAGGTTTGATTATGGATGCTTACACACTACATTTTCGTGAGTTGACCTAACGAAAGTGATTCGAACAAGACAGTCGATGCACAAAGCATTCTAGCAAACGGGGACTCTGGGAAGCATAAAGGCGTAATGTATGCAAACCTTACCTTACATTTTTGTAAGAGTCTTTCCAGGACTCAAACTCGTAACCTCACAAGCACACAACAACAACTCAATAGTTGTACCAATGCTCCCTTCGAAAGTGACTTGAATCATTTCAATTTTTTTTTCTTTGCTAAATTTATTAAGCAATAAAAAATTATATAGTTGGTGAAGATAATGTGTGTGGAACCAATATGAGTATATGTGTATATTCTGTGGGCTTGACCTACCAGGATTTAGCTTTCCCCAGCCCGTAAAGTCCTACCAACTAGCAACATGACAACATGCAAAGCTTTGGTTGGATATCGTCCCAAAACAAAGAATAATCAAAGAACATAAATGTTCCACAAATCAATCATATATATTTTAGCTCTCAACTTGCTGGAAAATAGTATGGTTTGGTCAGTGGTCACCATTCATTGTACTATATATATATTTAAAAAAAAAGGAAAATTGGATTTCGGTTATCACTACTTTCAATTTTTGTATGTCAATAGTCCTAATTTTTCTTTGTATTCTGATGGTCCTGAAAACACAAAAATTGTGTTCGGGTGGGACGCTACCAAGTCAATGGGCGCTGACTCGATGGAAAACTGATGTGTACAGGTAGATTGTGTTTGGCACGTCAGCTTTCCACCTAGTCATCGCCCCTTGACTCGGTGACATCTCACCATAATACAACTTTTATGTTTCTAGGATCACCAGAATGTGAAAAAAATAGACACTACTGACATACAAAAGCTGAAAGTTTGGATCATCAAAATCCAATTTCCAAAAAAAAAAAATTAAAAACAAAACCAATTTAAAAAGGCGAGGAGTATGTACTCTACATATACAATACCTATGGTACTTATCTTCAGTCATACTACAACACCCCTTTTGTTGTCATTTTTATGAAAGATAATTAATCCAATTGGTACATGATGTGAACTAATGCTAAACTTCAAATAACTAATCCGTACAAAGCCCATCAATATGAAAAGAACCCTAGTTTTGAGGCCTAGAGTAATGTTGGGCCTGAGAACCTATTGGTTGATGATGGTAAAGGGCCCAAATGCTAGCCCAATAAACTCCAACACCTCCGAGGATTAAATCAGGGTTACGTAGTTTTAGGCACTCTCATAGCCATTAGCCCATTACCCAATTTGAGTAAACTCTTGGATTTTATTTAGGGTTATTAAGGATCGCCCAAAATGACCATAAAGTCAAGTGAAAATTACGAGGTTCCGAACTGTAAATTCTTTTTATTTACTTTTTTGTTTCAATTGTTTGCCCTTCTCCACCCACCACCACCTATGTCACCACTAGCACCACCACCGAATGTACTTTCCTGCCACTCTAGCGAGAACCATCGCCAGCACATCACCTCCCTTTCTCTTTTTCCTCTTACACCACCCTCTGCACCACCACCATGACCACCCTCAACCCCATCTCCGACCTCTCCAACTCAAAATACAATACTCCCTCCGCAAATCACAATGAGTTACAATATGAAATAAACGTCATTAGAAAGATAAATCACTAAAAATTACAATTGAGGTAATTTCATATTGTAACTCATTATGATTTATGAATAATTAACAGTTAAGATTTAGTCAAAATATCAATTAATTTGGGACAGAGGGAGTATTTTTCATGGGAGTTAAAACATTCCAGTTCAAAGTACATATCGTTTACTTGAAGATTTTTACTACTTAAAGTACTTCTGGACAAAATCTGCTAAAATCTGAACTGACAACATTTCGAGCGATGAGCTCCAATCATTAACAACAGGAATAAACTCTAGACGAACCTAGTACGCATCAAAAATTGCATCAAAATGCCCCATATTGTCCCTCATGAATGAATGAATGATGGCACATTTTGAAGAAGACAATTATAACAAGAACATTCAAGGGGGGAGTACACGAATTCTTCATGAATTCCCTGCCTTGTTTGTTTACACAAGGAGAAATAAACTGAATGATGAGACATTCTATTTTATCAGACCAAAAAGAGTACAATGCGATATCAAATGATAACAACTAGCAACAATAAAATACCACATTCAAAATTTTTTCTGATCATGAAACTGAATTAGTAGTCTATATGATTTTTCATCCTAGAGAGTTTGATTTCCTTTCCCAAACACCCCCCTCCCCCTGTTTTTCTTCATCATCTAGCCCTGAATAGAAAACGAAGATCAATCAATGGGTCAATGTCCAGCGACTTTTTCTACTTTCGGGTCCACTTTCGGGACCCGTGGGGCTTGGACCCAACCCCCATCGATCGACTCAATCCCCCCAACCAACCCATCATCGACAAAATCCCCGACCCTCTTAACCTTCAACTCCCTAGGCTGCACCGGGTACTTCCCCGAAAAGCAAGCATAACAAAAGTTCGGCGAATCCTTCCCTAGCAAATCCTTCAAACTCTCGAGGGGCAAAAAGGCGAGCGAATCCGACCCGATAAACTCCCTAATCTCCTCCACACTCATCCTATTCGAAATCAGCTCCTCAGAGCTAGGAGTGTCCACTCCATAGTAACACGACCCGATGATAGGCGGGCTCGCGATCCTCATATGGACCTCTTTCGCACCGGCCTCCTTAATCAACCTAACAATCTTTGACGAGGTGGTCCCACGGACAATCGAGTCATCCACGACCACGACCCGTTTTCCCTCCAAGACCGCCTTGACCGGGGCCAGCTTGAGCTTGACCCCAAAGTCCCGAATCTTTTGAGACGGCTCAATGAACGTCCGACCCACATAATGTGACCTAATCAAACCCTGTTGGAAAGGGACACCCGCCTTGGCCGCATACCCTAAGGCAGCAACCACACCGGAATCCGGGACAGCTATAACCACATCACACTTAACGGGCGCCCGGGTAGCCAAAATCTCCCCAAAAACACGCCTTGACTCGTAAACCGACCTACCAAACACAACCGAATTCGGCAATGCAAAGTAAATATGCTCGAAAATGCATTGTTTCGGTTCAGGATGGGGCATCAAACAAAGCGATTGAACCCCATCTTTGTCCACAACCACAACCTCACCCGGGTTAACATCCCTCTCGTAATTCGCCTCGATCAAATCGAGGGCACAAGTCTCGGATGCAAACACAACCGCACCATTGCTCCTCCGACCCATGACAAGCGGCCGGAACCCGTGCGGGTCCCGGACCGCGACGAGCTTATCCTCTGTCACAAACACCATTGAATAAGCACCCTCAAGCTTCTCACAAGCATCAACAATTCTCAACAAAAAAGGCCTAGCTTTCGAAGTAGCAATAAGATGAAGAACAACTTCAGTATCAGAACTAGTATTAAAAATGGAGCCATTATCTTCAAGCATATGCCTCAGAGTATTATAATTTACCAAATTACCGTTGTGGGCCACTCCGACCGACCCGAACCGGTATCCGGCGACGAAGGGTTGGACGTTCTTCAGCATGGATGAACCGGCGGTCGAATATCGGACATGTCCGATCGCTAATTCGCCCGGAAGTTGGTCCAGTTTGCTCTGACTGAAAACTTCGGACACCAACCCTACGCCGGTGACGGACTGCAGAACGCCGTCGTTTACGGTGACGATTCCAGCGCCTTCCTGGCCGCGGTGCTGGAGGGCGTGGAGGGCGAGGTAGCAGAGTCTGGAAGCTTCTGGGTCGCCATAGATTCCGACGACGCCGCATTCTTCCCGGGGCTTTTCGTCGGAGAAGTCATCGTCGGAGGAGGAGGAGGGTTTTGCGGTGGAGAAGAAGGTGGAGATGGGGGCGGAGGATGAGGAGGATTTGAGGGAGGTAGGTTTGTGGGTGTGTACGCCATGGTTGAAGGGTTTAAGGGAGGTTTTAGGGTAGGGTTTGGGGGAGGAAGAAGGGGGGAAGAGAGGGTGGTTTTGGAGGGGGGATTGACGGAGAGATGTGGACGCCATTGATGATTCTCTGAGAGAAAAGAGAGAAGAGAGAGGGAGAGAGAGAAGGAGGTAAAGGGGGGTTGTTAATGGCAGGCTAGGGTTTTGGGAGATAAGAGAGGAGAGCCGCTTGAAACTTGAGGAGGGAAATCAAAGTGAACCGACTTCGAGAGAGTGAAACGCGGTGGATTGGGGCGGGAGGTCTCGAAACGCTTCTTAGCGTTTGCTTAATTTGAATAGTCAAGGAAGGATTTTATGTTATTTTCTCCTAGTTTTTCTATAAATTGAAATATAATCTTAGAATAGATTTACTCCCTTCTTTCTCTATCATTATGGCATTCATATAATTAATTATTTTAAAATCTTAATCTTTTATTATGTGCATAATAATTTTATCCAAATTTACTTATTCTTACCTTATTTATTGATAAATGTATCGTGAACAAAGATTCAGACGTGGAGTTTTGTGTCATATTCAAGTTCAGTCAAATTCGAACACATTCGGACAATTCCCAAACCCTGCAATTAGGACAAAATATCGAAATTGCATCTAAATTTAGTGTGAAACCGAGTTTGGATATATTCGGGTTCAGGTTTCAACATCACAAAGTCTCCGAATTTAAAATTTGGACAGGATTCAAGTTTTGTCTAAATGTCCAAATTGGCAAACCCAAACCCGATTTTTTGCCTCCACTACTACTTGGATACAAAATTAGCGACTCTAGAGGCTTTACTTCTGTCATGCATATAACTCTCCTTTTCTTTCTGACCCTTTTTAGAGATTACTTGAGAATGATGAACTGAACTTTCCAGGAATCCATTTCATGCCATCCAGTCTGAACCACTGCTTTTCATTTCGTGCCAAAGTATTGAATGACAAAAACATACATATCATACAAAGGCGATTCGATCTTCATGAATGAAGAGAGATTCTTATTCTAAAGCAATGTTGAGGCAAGAGAATAATGAGTTTCCCAACCATGTATTTCCAACAAGGAACGTCCACGAAAAGTGATGATAAGATTAAATGTTCTGATTCTTCTATTGCTCCTAAACGTAAACCACATTTTTTCGCACCAAAAAATGTATTCCCAGAAAGAGAATTCTAGTGAAGGAAGCAATCCTGGACAATATGAAAGAAAAAAGGTACAACAAAGCCCGAAAACAAAATGACAAGATGGTTTAACGCTTGACCCATTGGAAGCTCTTCCTTGCTTTCGCTTTCCCGGGCTTTTTTCGCTCCACAACTCGGGGGTCCCTTGTCAGGAACCCAGCTGAAATATGTCACGCAATTGTTCGGTTAGCTTCATCAGGGATTGAGGGTAAATTAAATTCACATCACTAATAACTAGACCTGGCAATTGGCTTGTTTGGGTCGGGTTTGTTTGGATCAACAAGGTTTGGGTTGGGCCATTGTTGATTGCACATCGCTCTAGTTTTTGTTAGGTAAGATTATCGTTAGAAAACAAAGTTAGGTGAAAGAGAAGTTCGGATTGGGTTTTGGGTGGGGCTGTCAATAATCTACGGTCCGGTCATTTTAGGTTCGGACGAATTGGACATCCAATGAAAAGTTGGTGTCTGATGCCCATTTCTTTAGGATTTGTACCGGGTCGGACAAATACATATGAGCATAAAATCGGGTTCGGACGACAGAAATCAGGCAAATATTGATATTTTGTTCAACACCCGGAAAAAGTCTGTCAATCTCAAAACTCAGACGAAAAATTGACGACCATACGTAGTTCTTTCCACGTGTTTGACAACAGTAGGTTCGGGTCAATTAATTTTGACATTTTTGGATCTGGGTCAAGTGGGATTTGGATGGGTCATTCGGGTCAAATCAGTTTTGCCGATCAATTTGATACCAACCAAAGGGAATCACTTGATGTGTAAAGAGACAACAAGCTTCAAATACTTGTTTTTGTTCCCTTTTCTTTTTTTCGTTTTTTTTTTGGGGGGGGGGGGGTTTGAGGTGGATTTACCTTCTCGGAGAGGAGGGCGTAGACCCGGCTCCCAATTTTGTAAAGCTCTGCTAACCCCTAATCGAATAGCCCCAACTTGGCCTGTTGCAACACAAAAAGTTAGAGCAAGTACACATGATAGATCTCTATATCATCAGTGTCCGATAGGCCAATCTATTGTTCTGTACATTTGTTAAGACAAAATACAACAGAAGGGCACTGAGTTCCCTTGATGCTAAGAGTAAAAGGACAGTAGATGCATAATTTGTAGCATTTGAGAGGATCAGTTATCATCTATTTCTGGATCGTCAAAGGGAAGAAAATAGTTCAGACTAATAAGATTAAAGGGGTAAAATGTCACGTTTACCTGACCCAACCCAAATTTATCCCTGCTTCCCATATTTTCAACACTGGTGAACAAGGTTAAAGTCACCTCGTCCCACAAGACTCAAATAGCTCTTCTTACCATCACAACAGTGTATAGAGAGAACTAGCTGGAGTTAAATCAACAGTTCCAACACTAAGAAGAGTACATTCCTCCAATGTCAACAACCATAGACCAATGTGGAGAAATTTTCTCCGATTTTCCTTTTATAGAAAAGAAAAAGCTACCACGTGACCCATAGCTCAAATTCAACCAAGTCCGAACCAGCAAAGTCAAGTAGGACATACAATCAGGTTAAATCAAGTAAGGTCAGGCATTGATCAGGCCAATCAGCTTGCCTCATTTACATCCTCTGAGGGTGGGGAAAAGTGTCGTTTTTGGTCCTAAATTCTAATCAAACAGTGGTGGCCTTGTACTGATTCAGGACACGATGTCCGCATTTTGTGTGCATTGGATGGAAACTTCAATAGTTTTATGTAACTCAAATGACATAGTACGTACTTTTTGGTGACTAATACCCCGTCATGTAGTACTATGACATGTAATGTCACACTGAATATATTCATGTGCCAACCACATCAAGCTGTCCTTCAAAGCACATCAAAATTCTAAGAAACATATGAAACTAACCTGAGGTGCCACCTCCTTTCACAGTGCATTTGACATCCCAAAGACCCAATGTTTGTGTCTCAGAAAACGGCCGAAGGAGGGCAGCACGGTGATCAAGCTGTGGAAAATAGACATCAAAATCCTTGTCATTAACCAAAAACTTTCCTTCTCCAGGCTCAATCCAAACTCGAGCTATACTACACTTTCTCCTTCCAGTTCCATAAGCCCTTCCTTTCTCGTCGACTTGCCTAACCCTAGACCTTGCAATTTCCTCTTGCTTCTGAAGCTCCATCTCGTATCTCGACGATTTTTTCAAACTGTTTTCATAGCGCTGGTCTTCTATTTCTGTTAGAGGTGGCAACCCTTGAATGTCTTTAAAATCCTTCAACGCAATCAAACTATCCAACATATCATCCGTAATTCCGGATGCAGCAACCAGATCGCCAAATGCACGGTCCGGGCCTGAACAAGGTCAAAGGAGACATTAGCTAGTCTGAATAGATACCAGCAACACAAAACGAAGCTCAACTTTTCCACAGCTATATGCATATTATGCCTCTCAACAGCAATTCTCCGAAGAAATACCCATCAAGCAAAGCAGAAACAAGGCATGGGACATATGTTTGGTCGATACCCATAGATTACATATCTTCTTATTGGAGCAGTATAAACAAGCTCTCATCTTTACATAGAAATTCTGTACCAATTTCTATATCATAAACGGCAGGAACCCAAAATAGGGTCAAGTATATCAAAGTTCTAAGCATTCAAAATGCAGATGTGATCTAAAGGCAACTTTAAAGCTATGAGCTAGATTTTGACTTACAAACATTCCCATATGCTTCTCATTCTTACATTTGCTAATCAGTAATGAACTAATCACAAGTAGAAAAATACTCTAAAATCCTGCCCAAGCAAAGCATGGAGTGGTCGGATGCCAAAATTAATTTTGTGCAATTTTGAGAGACCGGTTCCAACTGATCCAAGATTTAGAAATTGTCCGCTACCCACTACTCCATCGACATTATAATCTCTAGTCCATCACAATCTAAGTTTAAAAGAACAATCTTTTTCAACTAATCCAGATCATGGACATATTTCAATTTCTATGCCAATCAAGGGAAAATCAGGCTCACATCAAAAAAGATAACTTCTGCAGCAATTGAAATGAGTCTCTACAATCCCCAAATGATTCCAAAATCAACAAACAATCAAAGGATCACATACTTACAGCATTACGCAAGAAACAAAAACATTTAAAGGGGAGAAAAATCATACCTTTAAGAACATTCATGAGCTCCTCCTCCTCCTTTTGAAGCTCCAAATCATCTTCAACCTTCTTCTCCTTCTCTAACTCTACCTCATTACTCCCTTCTTCAGTCTGATTCACAACCCCAACATCAAACACATCTTCAACTTCAACTTTCTTCCCCTCCTCCAAATTCCACGGCTTAAACTCCCCTTTAGCCCCCAGCCAATCATCAACCCCACCATCACCAAACCCACTCAAATTCCCACCGCCATTGTTGCTGCTCCCAAACACAGAACCCAACTTCTCATTTTCTGAGCCGAGTTTCCAAATGGGTACTTGCTCAATGTTCTCGTGACTTGCCCCAAAAACAGCGCCCGAATCTTCGTTTTCTGGGGCGATTTTCCAGGTGGGGTTTTTACCATCATCACCATCGTTGTTGTTGTTGTTGTTGTTGGTCGAGAAATGGCGAGAGATTAAGTGGGTAACTCCGAATTTGGGGGGATTAGAAAGGGGAAGTGTTGGGGAAACCCTAGAGTGGATGGAGAAGTGAGGAGAGAAAGAACGAGAGAGAAGATGGAGATTGCGAGAAGAGTTGGTGATGAATCGAGAAAGCATTGCTACCATGGATGTTTTCGAGGGTTTTGGGAGGGGTTTGTCCGGCAAATTTTAGGGTTTTGGGAGCAGCATTGCTACGATGAGGAGCTCAAAGATGGGATCTTTTCTTTTTTGTGTCTTCTTTACTCTGAGAATTGAGCATTAGACTCTACACTATGAAATCGTAATGATATTTGCTTCCCTTGTGAATTTTTGGTTTAATTTCCAAAGTTTTTTGTAATTTTTGCACCATTCTTTATTTCTTTATATATTTAGTTTGAAAATTTATAAATTATAAGATTGATTATTGTTGTATAATCCCACGATCAACGATTTTAATTGTCATGATAATTTACGTATCCATCAGACACCAAAATTGAACTATATTACATGTATAAAAAGATAGAATTTCAAGCGAAGACCAGTTTAGTTGTCCTTATCCCCAATAATAATTTAAGAATCCTGAATTATTTTACACAAAATCGAATGATACACAATGTAAAAAAAAAAAATAGAATTTCAAGCAAAAATGCACTAAGAAATGTATTAATACATGAGAAGGTAGAAATGTATTATAATTCAAGCAAAAATATATATGATACTATCTTTGTTCCACATAAACTTTTCACGTTCATAATTATCTCTGTATTCTTATTTCTGAAGCCAATAAGCGAAGCTGCATACAAAACTAAGGAATTTGAAACACAAAGGGAAGAAAAAGAGTAGATTGTCAGGATCCGATAATCCATAAAAAGATTTAAAAAATCACAAGCGAAATTTATCTTTAAATTGTAGCAGTATTCTGACATTTTTTGGAGATGTAATATGACTATCTTGACCTGTTGAATTTTATTTTTTGTTTATCTCACTGCTATCATTGTTGTCTAGTTTGTAACATCCACTATCTAGATTGAACCTTTAACCTTCTTCAGACTTTTAATAATCGGAAAACAAAAATAACACTGAAACACCACCAACTCCCTCCCTTCTACCCCATGCTATGAGCAATATTTGTATCAAAATTTTAGCACAAAAATTCTGCCCAACAAAAAGAAGACCAGCATCAACAGAATTTTGTTGAATAGAAAATGAAGGGAATGAAATGGAATGAGATGTGTAAGTGTAAAAATCTGAAACCCTAAACTACACAACATGAAACTACAAAGGGAAAATCCCATGGCACCTACTAATTACTAAACAGCCGAAATAGTTACAGCTTACAACCATGGAGTTAGTCCACTGTGAACAATTCTGCAACACAAAATCTGAACCAAATGCTGTCATTTTCCAGCAGCAACTCCATGCATCTCTATACCAAAAAAAACAAGAAACACAAACAGGCCGAACTGCGCCAACTGTACACAAAAGAACGGTTCGTGTCGGCTAATAATTTTTCTTCTCCGGTGTCTCATCGCTAGATGCTTCTTCACTTTTGATCATGGCCTTCTTGGCGAGCTCGTACCCTGCAAAGTTCATTGCGCCAACCGGGGCGACCCAGAAGAACCGGGGCACGGCTCCCTTGAAGAACCCGAGGGGACCCTCTTGGGTCAGGATCGAGATGACCACCATCGAGGTGGATATGGATCGCCCGTGTGGGGCCGTCATCATCCTCGTCTTTAGCACGTCGAATGGTGTGGTGAGGACTGCGGCTATCCCTCCTGAGAGCGCCCCGACTGCAATCGTCTCCCATGGGTCTAGTTCTCGCCGGAGGAGGTGCTCGGCTAGCTGTTAATTGACAAGGGGAAATCAAATGGGAAGTATTAGTTGACGATTAGGTGTGGATTGTGAATGTCTTGTTAGGAGGTTTTGTGTTTGATTTCATTGCGCCGAATGTCACAAAAGTACCGTACTCTCAAACCTAGACCAAAACCAAAATCAATACTCCGAAATCCCGCCTAAACGAGGTATGGAGGGGTCAGATGTAGCAGCCTTACCCCTAAATTTTGCAATTTAGAGAGGTTGGTTCCAATTGACCCAAGATTTAGAAGTGTCCACTACCAACTATTCCATAGAAAAGAAGCAGATGCATTTTACTTTAATCCATTATAATCTATGTTGAAAAAAATAATCTTTTTCAACTATACCGATGAGGGACATAGCCATACTCTCCAACCCAATACCTCAACTACCCCATTGCAAAACAGGGTGTAGGAAGGTTTGATGTATCGGTCTTACCCTCTAAATTGAAAAATTCAAAAAGACTGGTCCCTGGACAAAAATGGGAAAGATTCATAGGTTGGATAAAAAAGGGCAGCCTGGTGCACAAAGCGTCCCCGCAAGTAGGGGTCCAAGGAAAGGTTCCACTACAAAGATGTAATTGCAGACAAACCTCACATTGATAATGACAAGTTGAAGGGTTTTTTGGGTCTTTTGCTTCAACTATTGTCCTATAAGTTTTAGCCAAGCTCATCAAGTGTTTATGACCATGAATTTAAGAAGCAAACAACCTAAACAAAAAGCCTCATGTCAGCAACATACCTTTTTGGACTCGGCATAAAGCCCCATGCCAGCAACATACAAAGGAACCTCTCGGCATAGAGTTACTCCGGTCCCACGGAAGAAACCTTTAAGACCATCTTGCCGCCAAGTTCCGACGATAGCCTCCCCTACGTTCTCAAAAAGCCCGGCCTGTAACCGCTGCTTCAACACTTCACACGGTATGCGTGTCGCTGTACCCAGTAATGTGCTGCAAAATGATGCCACAGATTGTACCTAAACAATAAATCACAAAATCAGCCACTACACATAACAGCTACTGAAGCAGCAAATGAGAAACGATGGTAAAACCTGAATCTCAGGAAGATTTGGGGCGACATTTATCAATACAAGCTTGCTAGCTTCAAAAATCCCGGTGCGTAGTCCGTGGCTACAATTTCAAGGAAAAAAAGAAGGAAAATCAGAAGATAGGAAGGGACGATGGTAATCTGTAATGGAAAAAATGACGATCAGAGGCAATAATGACCTGGTAAACTGGCCGAGAATAGCTGGGATAAAACCTCGGTATAGTCCCTGAACCCCAATTTCAGGAACTCGTGATATGACTTCTGGAAAAGATAGCGTTGATGTTTGAACTCGGGTCTGTCAAAAGAACATAAGAAGAACATCATCAGCCAATATTACCCAAAGTCAACAGAATTTACGGTTTTTTCCCCATACAGTTTCTAGGGGGGAAACTAACGTAAAAGGATCAGAAAATAATTGCCTTTATGGTGTCAACTGGATGCAATAAAGAGGTAGAAAGACCAGACGCAAGGCCGCCTGCTAGAGCAGATCGGAGAACACTTCCAGCTGGCATTTCCGCAGGCGGTGCAACGGGGACCACGGTAGCTGCTTCAAACCATATATTCCTGTTTAACACACACAAAAGACGTTATGAATAGAGCGTTTTTGAACTTTCCGGTTAAAACCCATATAACACTATAATAACTTCTCATGTGTAAAAAAGCGAACAATTTCATAGGGTGTTCCGTAGCAAAATTTAAGCATTTTGAGAAGCTCTGAAAACTACAAACAACAAAACATTTCAAAAAGGGTTATTTTACATTAAGAACCCTACTTAAGTACATAACCCCCTGGGTCGGGTTATAAACTTTCATACTCTTGGGGCAGTGAATTCAAAGACCTTGACAAACAATCATGGACATATGACAGACATTCAGCAGGCAGCAGATAATTTGGCAATTGGGTCATTCGGTTCGGGCCATATTCGGGTCAGCCAGATTCAGGTTGGGTCATTCTTGGGTCGCTTGATTATTATTTGTCCAAGTGAAAAGGAACAACTTTGGTGAAAAACAAATCCATAAGGGTTTAGGTCGGGTCCATTTTGGGTCAACTAAATTTGGCACTTCTGGGTTAGGGTCGAGTCAAATTTGCCAGGTCTAGGAAAGAGATTGCAAAATCACATAGGGAGTACATAGTAATCTTACCTAGGATCATCAAGCAAACGATCTGAAGGTAGCAACAGCATAAAGTTGCGAAAATGACCATAAGAAATGGATCCTTGTGTGTCCGCATTCAAAAACCTCATCATAGCAACCGCGGTGTCTTCATTAGCAGGAAGTCCAGCGTTTTTGAGGGAGGTCATAAGTTCACTCTTCTGAAGCGTACCGGACTTGGTCAAACAAAGGGAAGTATAAGCACGAAGGATGGTGGGCTCCTTCTGTTCCATCAAGGTCAAAAACTGCTTCCACCCGAAAGATTTAGCAAACAGGTGACTCCGAGCACGCCGCATGAATTCCCTGGCATATCGACGAGGCAATTTTCTCTTTCTCATAGCAATCTCAAGATCCTCTAGGCATACTTGGCCGTCCCCGTTTCTGTCTAGCTCCTCAAAGAATCTCCTCCCTGTTAAAGTTCACCATCCTAAGCTTTTTTCTTTTTTTTCCAACTTTTCCAATCGAGTTTTTGAACAGATTCATATAGACCTGTCAATTTGGGCAGGTGGGTTGAACACGGCCGGGTGTATGTTGGGTCCGGGCAAATATGGGCCTGTTGTATTTCGGGTTCGGGTAAATACGGGCAATGTATTTTAGTTAATGGCCAGCCCAACGGATTGTAACTGCAACTTTTTCCCCTTTTTTCTTTGAGAAAAATTGTCTCTAAATACTCTGATTTGGTTAATATATATATATAGTATATCCTTATCTTCTTGTAATGATGGATTATCATACATGTTGTGACTTAAATTTGAGAAATATGCCTGTAGTTTAATAGTTAGAAATCTAACCAAAAGTCACAAATTCAATAGAACTGAACATAAAAATAAAATTTCCGGGAGAAATGGGAAGGTGGGTTCCGCTTGAACAGCTAATTTGTGGGTTTTTTCGGGTTACACATGGAGAATATTGTGTTCAAAACCCAAAAATTTTCAGGTGGGTTCACTCAAAAGTGCACCAGCAATTTATCAGCAAATAAACAACCACATGAAACATACCTTCAGCTTCGGTGTATCTGAAAAAGTCCTGGACAGAGAACAACTTCTTCTTGTCAGGAATGTCGTTCGGCGACCGTACAAACTGGGGTATAAGCTCAATAAGTTCTGTGATCGAAACATTCGATAGGGTTGACTTCAAGCGCTCGACATTGGACAAAGGGACATTAAGCAACCCGCCAGACAACTTTTGAAGCGGCGATAGGGTTTCAGACTCCTCATTGCTGCTGCTACTGGCAGGCAAACCATCATCACAATCTTCTTTTACAGGAGAAGTAGTAACTTCAGCAGCAACAGTAGAAGAGGCCATTCCTCCTACTCTAGCAAACTTCAAATTCCCGAGAAACATACTGATATCCGCCTTTCTTCCCTCTAAGAGACCGCTAACTGCCTTCCAAGGATCAAGATGAGAATGGGGCGATGATGGGGGAGATGAAACCTCAGCACCCTTTTCACCATTTTGTTTGAAACCCTTGGAAATTTGTGGGATGTGCCGCGTTAGCTGGGCAAAAGCGAGACCAATCACGAGATCAAGACCAAAAGGCTTGACCTCGTTGCATTTCGTAGTGTCCTCTTCCGGCGGCAACATCATAAGAAACACAAGTTCCTTCGTTTCCCGCTTCTTAATTTCATGAGAAGACGCGGATTTCGAGCACGGTTGTTGCTTCTTCCCCGATTTAAACGGGCCTTGAAAATGCTTCCCAAATTGACTAAGAAACACTGCCGGCCACGTCATAGCTAATGGCAAACAGTTGAAGCATGACCCTTTTTCTTTCTCGAAATCACCCTCTTTCAACTCCTCCTTCAACTCATCCACCTCATACTCATCATCACTCCTACCAATTGGCAAGAAAACCCCCAATATCATCTTCATATGGAGCTTCTTCAACAACCCTTTTCTCCTTGCCTCGTCAAAATGATGCGAATGTCGGTTTTTCTTCTTCATCTGAACCTTACTGTTCTTAACATCCATCCCAACCTCCTCCAAAAGTTGACCATTACTATTCCTAACACCCTTTGAACCCCACCAAGGAGGCCCAAAATCCTTTGTGGCCTTCTTAATCCCTAATTCTAAGGGCACAAAAGCATCCCTAACAACTTGAAATGAACTGAGAAAAGATTCAATTGGGTCATTTCCAGAAACCATCCCTTGATTAACCTAAACCCTAATACCAACTTAAACTCTACACTTCACTACTTAATCCAAACCAAATGAACTTCAATTGCTAGCTAATTAATCCACATCACCCCCAAAAGAATTCAAATGCCCACAACAAAATCCAACAAATGACATTAAAAATGGGCACACCTGAAATTGAAAGGCAAGAAAATCACAAACAAATTGAAGAACAAAGCAATCAACAATTTCAACACAAAGTTGCAACCTTTTCATCTACCCTTTTGCAGAGAGAAAAAGAGGAAGAGATTTACCTTATAACTTTTTACTGGGTATGACAGAAAAATGGCGGATGATAAGAATTTAACCCAGAAGTTGGAAACAAGTGAATCGAATGGAAAAATTTTCTGCAAAGAAATTGATTCGATTGAATCAGGTTGGATTTAGGGTATGTTGGATTTGAGAATTGATTGCTATCAAATCGACCCTTTTTGAAAATGGAAATTAGGAAGGAGAATTAAATAATTAATAATAATGTGGATAATTGGATGAATATACACAGTAGAGAACTAGGGATGAACACGTAGGACTTGGGAAGATGAAGATTGGGGATTTGGGGGTGTTTACTTGTTTCTTGGTTTTTTGGTTCTTTTTGGTTTTTTTTTTTTTTTTTTGGGTGGAAATTGAGAGAATGTAGGGGTTGGATTGGAACGCCTCTGACTAGATTTCTGCGTTTTGCTTCCACCTCCACATCTATGCTTATCCGTTGCCACCTATTTTTATTTTTTATTTTGGAAAATTGGAAAAAGTTAATTCATATTTTGGGATATTAGAAAAAATAATCCGAATTTAAAATTTTGTTGTGAATTAGTTGACTTTAAACTCCTATTATTTTTTTAAAAAAGCTTTGGTCCTATCTGTCAAACAGTTGTTAACTATTGGCTATTGGAATTTACTATTAACTGTTTGAATTGCCTGTTTCAATCATAACTTTCTGTAAGAACTGGGAGAACTTAATGAGTCGACCAGTTCACATGAGATGGAGAAACCAGACATGTACATCTGCTGATGTTCCCAAGAATTAATCTAGGACCTGTGGGTTACCACAGTGATACTCCAGTGATACCAACTAAACTAGGAGCTGATTGGTTATGACATCTTGCATATAGATATTAACTTATTATTATTATTATTATTATTATTATTATTATTGTTATGTCCTACTTGTAACAATAAGATTGAAATTGGAGAGCACTCACTCCTCCATTGTGAATGGCCACAGGAAGTCTGGCCGCTTGCTAACCAGCATGGGTGGACCAAATTACTCTCACCAAGGAGGGGTTGTATACCTTTTTAAATAGATGCAAAATTAATGCATCCAAAACTGATTTTGATTGTATTATTAATCTTCTGTGGAGTATTTGGAACTTTAGGAACTCTGTCATGTTTAATTATAGCTTTATCCTTAACAGTTGTACACTCCTTCATGCAAAGCGGGCATGTACGTGCTAAGTGGAGGATTCATCATAAATTGACCAATCCTCTTAGTTTCTCTGTAGCTTACCCTAATCAACAACCTCTGAACAACACTTGTTGGGTGCCTTGGGATAAAATTCATTGGGGGATGGTTAGAATCAACTTTGATGATTCGCGTAGATATAACATGGTTGTAAGGGGTACATTATGCGAGATTTTCGAGAGTATATTATTCAAGCGTTGATCTTCAACTTAGGTGGTAGCTCAATATTAGATGCTGAAGCTACTACTATGCGAAATGGAGTAAGATATGCTTTGCATATTGGATATCAGAATCTTATTGTGAAGGGTGATAATCTAGTTCCGCCATAACACGGGAGAATGAGAGATGAAGAGGTAATTTGGGGGGGTTTTTTGCTTCTTTTTTTTTTTTTTTTGAAAATCAGGCTTAGGTTATTTGCTAGTATTGTTATAGTAGATAAAAAATAGTTTTGAGCTATATTTTTGACCAACTTGGAAATATGAATGATTTTTTTGATAATTTTTTTAAAAAAATGCTATTTTTTGACTAAAAAAGTCCGTCATTTTACTCTCCCACTTGCTCTCCCTCCTTCAAAAATCAGGAGTTCCTCGTACTCTCCCTCTCCCTCCCTCCCTCACTCTCATCTCCCCTCTGCTCTCTGCCTCCCGCCACGCCGCCGGCGGACCCGCCGCTGAGCCACCGACGGCCGTCGTGCGTCGCCGCCCGCCGGCAACTAAGTCATTCACTGCAGCACCAAAACGAAAACCCTCTTGCCCTTTTAATGCTGCGACGTAATAATTTGCTACCCTTTTTCCATTCGACTGGCTTAGAAAGTTAGAAAGAATGATCAAGTTTATTCAGTGGGCAAATTATCATCACTAATCTTGTACATTCGGATATGAGAAATGCAGCTCGTCAAGCCATAGCCTATTTATCTCACAAAACACCAGATTTTCGAGCTCTTGCCAATGGCTACGCTGCCCAGCTCCAGCTATGCTGCCCGCCGAGCTCCTCCTCTCAGACCCTTGCCCGAATCATCCATGCCAACATGATTGCTTCTGGGTTTGTCCCTCGAGGCCATATTATCGACCGACTCATCGATATCTACTGTAAATCTGGCAACCTTGCTTATGCCCACCACCTGTTCGACAAAATGCCTAAGCCAGACATCGTTGCCAGGACAACCATGGTGTCTGCTTACTGTAATTTGGGCAACATGAAGGAGGCAAGGAGGATTTTTGATGATATCCCACTTGGTCTTCGGGATGTTGTATGTTATAATGCGATGATCACTGGGTTTAATCATAATGATGATGGTGGTGCAGCGATCGGGCTGTTTAAGGACATGTTGTGGAATGGGATTCGGCCTGATCATTTTACGTATAGCGCGATTCTCAGTGCTTTGAGCTCGATAGCGGATGAGGAGAGGGAGTGTCACCAGCTGCATTGTGCTGTGGTTAAGTCCGGGGCAGGGTGCTCTACCTCGGTGTTGAATGCGCTTATTTATTTGTATGTTACGTGTGCGTCTTCCCCGCTTGTTGAGTCTTCGTCTTTAATGGGTTCTGCCCGTCAAATCTTTGATGAGATGCATGCAAAGGATGAGCTCACTTGGACGACGATAATTGCAGGGTATGCTAGGAATGATGATTTGGATTCGGCAAGGGAGGTTTTTGATGCTATGAATCTGAAACTGGTGGCTGTTTGGAATGCTATGATCTCTGGTTACGTGCACCATGGTTTGTATTCTGAGGCATTGGGATTGTTCAGAAGAATGAATACTGAGGGAATTCGGCATGATGAGTATACGTATACGAATGTTCTTGGTGCTTGTGCAGACTCTGGAATGTTTCTGTATGGGAAAGAAATACATGCTCGCATTTTGCGCAAGGAAGTGAAGCATGGACCCGACTTTTCGTCCTCTGTGAATAACGCGTTGGTCACATTGTACTGCAAATGTGGCGAAATCCACTCAGCACGCCACATTTTCAATCAGATGTCTGCTAGAACTATAGTCTCATGGAACGCGATTCTGTCAGGCTATGTGAATGCCGGCCTGATTTCATCAGCCATGGAATTCTTCACAAAAATGCCTCAGAAGAACCTTCTGACATGGTCCGTGATAATAGCAGCATTGGCACAGAATGGACTCGGGGAAGAAGCATTGAAGTTGTTGAAGCAGATGAGATTAGACGGGTTTCAACCCTGTGATTACGCATTTGCTGGGGCTGTGACTGCTTGTTCGAATCTCGGAGCACTGGATCAGGGAAGACAGCTCCATGGTCAAGTAATCCGGCTCGGATACGAGTCAAGCCTTTCAGCAGGAAATGCTCTGATAACGATGTACGGAAGATGTGGTGTTGTCGAGGGCGCTCATCAAATCTTTTCCACAATGCCCTCTCTAGATTCCGTCTCTTGGAATGCCATGATTGCAGCTTTCGGTCAGCATGGAGATGGCTGTCAGGCGTTGGAGCTTTTCGAGCAGATGCTCGAAGTTGGTATACCACCGGACCGAATAACATTTCTAACCATCATCACAGCTTGTAGTCACTCGGGATTGGTCCATGAAGGACGCCGTTACTTTTCTTCAATGCATATACACAACATAACCCCCGGAGAAGATCACTATGCCCGGATGGTTGATCTCCTCTGTCGAGCAGGGAAGTTTTCGGAGGCCAGAGAATTGATCGACAAAATGCCCTCTGAACCGAAAGCACTCATTTGGGAGACCCTCCTAGCCGGGTGCCGGACCCATGGGAACTTCGATCTGGGTATCGAAGCGGGTGAAAAACTACTCGATTTGGTCCCACAACACGACGGCACCTACATGTTGCTGTCAAACATGTACGCCGAAGCAGGCCAGTGGGATGGTGTAGCGAGAGTAAGAAAACTTATGAGGGATCGCGGGGTTAAGAAAGAACCCGCTTGTAGTTGGCTGGATGTCGAAAATAAGGTGCACGTCTTCTTGGTAAACGACACTACACACCCCGACATACAAGCAGTGTACGATTATCTCGAGCAGTTGGGACCCAGATTGAGGGAACTCGGGTACGTTCCTGACACTAAGTACGTGTTACACGACATGGAGTCCGAACAAAAAGAGTACAGTCTGTCTATGCACACCGAGAAACTCGCTGTCGCATATGGGCTCATGAAGCTTCCTGCCGGGGCCACGGTCAGGGTTTTTAAGAACCTTAGGATCTGCGGGGACTGTCATAATGCGATCAAGTATATCTCGAAACTGGTGAAGCGAGAAATTGTTGTCAGAGATGTCAAGAGATTCCATCATTTTAGAGATGGTGAATGTTCTTGTGGTGATTTTTGGTAGGTTAAGTTGGATACTGTTACATGCTCAGCTTGGAGTGATTTTTTGGTAAGTTAGATATTGTTACATGCAAATTGCTGCAGAAATTTGGAGCAGTAGCATTGCAGTGTAACTAGGTCAAGTAGAAAGAACATAAAAAGTGTAAAAAGATCACTTTTTTGTTGCATCACAACAAAAGACCACATGTAATAGAAATTTTTTTTGGTTGTAGGGGAGGTCCAACTCTTTTGTATCATTTATTATTCCCATTTGTTGGAACTCATTTCACATTTTTTGTTATAATAAGGAGAAATTGTTCCTACCCTTTCACTTTAAGTATTTCTTTTACGCGTTAGGTTAAATTTATTCGCACTATCTACATCTAACCTTATTAAACCCTAAACCAACTTTCAATACCAACCAATGTCTTTTCAGTCTTGACATGGGAATATAAATCTTGTTACCAATGCATTTCTCCTTCCATTGATCAAGCAAATTCTAACTAGTTGCCACAAAAGTAAACCAGCTTACAAACCAATGCTTACCATCAATATGAATGTCATTTGAATCAGTTTGGTGTATACACCAAGTAGTGTACATATACTTCCAACAGTCACTCAGACAATAACTATTTCAACAAGTGCTGCAAACTAACCTCACCTCACCTACAAAGTTCATCCTATGGATTCTTTTCCGGCGAACAAAATTCAGAGAAACAAAACTAGAAGGCGGAGCCGGTGTCCTTTCCCTTGCCAAGCATGATGTCTTTGGCTTCGTTGATCTTCGAGGCCAAGTAATGGCTGCCGCCTGCATCCGGGTGGTTTGCTATCATCACCTTCCTGTGAGCTTCCTTCACCTTTTCTGCCGCAGCAGACTCCCTGCCATGAACATGGTCAACCAGAAATGTGTCATTACTCATTATCCAACGCGGCGGATACCGTTTAAGTAGGACCTACACTGTGAGTTGTTGATCCGTGCACCATAGAGAAGTCGATAAAGAGCTAGCAAACAAGGCAGAACGAAAGGAAGATGTGACAGTATCTAAATGAGCTTGTTTAAAGCTCTCCTTCTGCTTCTTTCGCATGGAGTATTAGGTAGCGAACAATTTCTAAATCTAGGGTCAATTGGATGCAAAAATTAGAGGTAAGACTGTTACATCGGACCACTTCATACCTCATGTAGATGGGATTTCAGATTTGGTATCACAGTCTCGCCTCTCATCATCGATCCAAGGCAATATAATAACACCATGTGTGATGGGTGTTAACACGCCTTGCCAATATTGGATTGGTATAACATTTATACAAGCTTGTCAAAAAGACAAGTACAATCCACAATTCACAATTCCAAATTCGCAAACAGGTTGAAGGAGCAGCACCCTCCTCTCTTTTTTTTTCCCCCTTCAAGGAAGTTAAGTTAACTAACCCGAATGTTATAGCATAAAACTTTGTGTCGTTTATGTAACAGTCGGAAAACCATTGTGGAAATGAATTTCTCACCGGAACAGGCAAATTCTCGGGACGCTAATGTCAATTTCCCCACTTCATAGATAGGGTAAAATAAAAAGTACTAAACTAAAATCATGGCACAAATAATTACCTTACGCCAAGAATAAGAGCTGCCTCTCTCCTCGTCATCTTCGATTGGAACCCGCCTTCATAGAATCTCCGGGGTCTCGGTGGACGAGCTTTAAATGATTGCCAAGCTTGAATTCCATATCTGCCAGCCAGAGCAGCAGCAGCAACAGCAAGTCCAGCAAAAAATGGTGTTGCCTGTTGACATCTACCAATACATTCAATTCAAAGGTCTAAACTACCGGTAAATCTTCCCCGAAACATAAACTTGATACTTCAGAAAGCCAAATAAAAGGTTCAAAAACCCACAAAAGAGAACTACAAACTAGCTATGTAATGACAAGAGAATACCAAGCATATATGAGTAGGGGACTTAAAATACCACTGCAAGCATAACATTGCCAAAGAGAATTCGAATTCCCACATAATGATGTACAAAGATTACAATCAGTAATTCAAGTTCAATAAATCTGTTTCCAGCTAAGGGTGCATTTGGTTGGTCAATAACCCCGGGGAAATGGTCAATTTTCCCCATGTTTGGATGCGGGTTGACTTCGGGAAAGTTTTCACGATGGGCCCACCATTTTCTCCATTTTCCTAGGGAAAAATTTCCTTGGGGTTCCTACCAAATACTCCCTAAGTTGAAATAAATCCCCATCCTTTAACACGAGAGTGTGTTTTCTAATTTTTGGTGGTGCTACATAGTATGGCTAACACTCAAGTTCATTAAGGGTGTGCTCGGTAGGGAAGAAAACCATTTACCGGTGTTTGGTGGACAGAAAACGGGGAACCCCCCCCCCCCCCCAAATAAACTAATTTCCCGAGTCCAACCCTAAGAAAACACAGTTTCCTGACCCTAATTGAACACACAATCCACTTCCTCTCCCTCGTGTGTCTACCCTAACCCTACGTGAGTATCCCTAATGCCACCTCCCTGCCACTAACTCCTCTGCCATTGCCTCACAGCTGCCATTGCCATTAAGCAAGGTATCCTCTTTCTAATCATTTTCCAGGAAAATGAAAAATGTACCAAACAATTGAAAACCTAGATATCAAAGTAAATTTCTCTAGAAGGTCATAACTTGAGCTTATTCCCAAAACTAAATGTCATTTCCACCAAAAAAATCCTGCAAACACACTAAAATTTGTACTAATCACCACATCTAACAGCAAAAACTTGCATTCATCACACACGAAACCTCCATCCAACAAATGGGCGGATTACATAATGACCCAGTTCAATTCTCAGCTTCATGAATAAATATGATGGCAAACCCACTAAAAAGATCAACTAATTAGGGCATCTGAGGGCAAACATTTGCATTTTTCAGACATAACATATTGACCCAGTTAGTCTCACAGATTCATGAATAAACACAATATTTGTTTTACAGTAAAAATCAAACTATTAATTCCAAACAAACAAACTTTGATGGTTCGATCAAATGCCTATAAAAAAAGAAAACACCCAGATCAAGTTTACAACATCCCATCAGGATTTCTAACACCAGTAAACCCCCGGCCAAAAAAACAACACCCACGCGAAAAAAGAGCAGAAAATTGATGGGATTTTCGGAAGAAAAACGCGGAGGATGTCTAACTGACCATTCTTAGCTGAGTTTATCGCAGAGTAAGAATTTGCATCCGCAATTTGCCTGGAATTTGATGGTCGAAGGTGCTAGGTTTCTGGAAAAATGTCGCTGTTTGCAAATGGAAGTAGAACTAGGAGCGAACCTTTGATCTTTGATGGGTATCGTATCAATTATGAAGTGGGGAAAAAATTTCCGCCCAAGTAATCAGTTTAAAGGTGTTGCGAATCAAGGCCCAATAGAGCCTCACCCTCTGTCCAGAAATATTCGATATTTTTATGGGCAAAGAATTATGGGTTTGGATGTACTGAATATTGAAGGAAAATGTGACGTTCGATACTCATTTTTTCCACCTATTTTTTGTGTCAGATAAATCGTACAAACATAAATTCGGTCTAAATCGGGTTTGGACAATAGAAATTTGAAAAAAAATTGTGTTTGAATTTTCGGTCAAATCGGTCAATGTCAAAATTCGGACGAAATTTTATAACCGTACCTTTTCTTTTTTTTTTGGATTCGAAAAATTCGGATTATCGAGTCGGATAGATTTTTGCCAACCCTAGGGATAAGTTTTGGTAAATGTATTGAGAAATTTAAATTTTGGTAAATAAAGATAATTTTAGTAAGTATTGGAAAAGTGATTTTAAAATAAAATATCAGGTTTTAAGGAGAAATTATCTGTTAATAAATGTGTAAAAATTGAAAAGTGTTTGGAAATTTTTGATAAATAATTCCTCAGTTCTATCTAGTATTTACCCACGAATTTTATAGTGATTGCCAAAAAAAATTGGGATAACCCATGGATTGTCGCCAACTTCGCAATCCGATTTGGGGATTGAATAATTGAAAAAAAAAAACTAAATAACATGAATAAGAATTGGTGTGTTATATTATAACATGTGTTATGCACGAAAATATTGTTGATCATTAAATTAAATTATGATTGAGAATTACATAACAGAATTATTTGAAATTAAATTATTAATTTTCCAAATATTAAAAAAGAATATTAAATTTTTTTGATTAAATTACTTATTTTAGAGCTTTAAACACATTAGGAATTCCTCTATTATTTTCATTAATCTCATCTTCATAATAGATCTAAAACACTATAAGTTTATATATTGAATAGAATATTTACAATTTATATGCGAATTTTGGATCTACTTGGTAAGGCCTACTCCAAATTACAATTTGTGAAGTTAAACGTGTTAGGTTCTATATCAAAAAATTTCAAAATTTTTCCCCCTTCTATTTTTTTAATGAAATGTAAGTTTTATACATCATGTGCTCCTTTTTACAAAGAAGCAACAAGATACAACATCACAAACAATTTGCTTGAATTCTCTGTGAGTATTTCTAAGCCATATAACATAATTCTCTTTTTGATGCTTGTTTGTGTCTGGTTTGTTTAGTGTTTCTATGTTTGTTGTTTTGCTGTTATTTTACATATTTTTGTATCTTTTATGATGCAAATTTGCAACTTTTTAAAGCTTCTAATGATCGAAAAAAGCAACAACTTCAATACAATCAATCTTAAAGCACTTTTTCTCAACCAATCCACCTTCTA
Source organism: Portulaca oleracea (assembly GCA_029582165.1). Classification (NCBI taxonomy): domain Eukaryota; kingdom Viridiplantae; phylum Streptophyta; class Magnoliopsida; order Caryophyllales; family Portulacaceae; genus Portulaca; species Portulaca oleracea. The sequence continues at coordinate 275,806 of CM055874.1, forward strand.
TACATGCAAAGCATACCCCATAATCCATAAATAAAATGAAAAATAAAAAGAAAAAAATTATGATAAACTTTAATACAACAAATTTAAACATAAGAAAGAAAAAACAAAAAATCATAACAGAAAGAGATCATATAAATTTTCATCATTTTTGAGTACATTTAGGCTACCCTTCATTTTGTATTGTATAACTCCCCTCCCCCATGCCTTAACATACAATGAAACCAACACTTTTGTGATAAAAAAACCAAACCAACAACAAACCATCCCTCCAACACCCCCCATCTATTTTCCTTGGAAGTGTGCCTTGAAACAACAATGTCAAGCAAGTTTTGTCCTGAACAGAAGAATCAATAACAGACTTCCAAGAAAAACACGGTTGAACACATAAATCAAACTCTTTCTACTTGCTCTGAACCTCCATTGTTGTGTCAGTCACTCTGTCTCAATGGGGGCATCCATTTTGCCCCCAAGCGAGTGCCTCCTGAGCCTCTCGTGGGACCTAGTAGTAGGGAATGACAACCTCTTCTTGGCGGCCCCCAATGAGGGCGGCCTTTGTTGTTGCTCATTCTTCTCACTCTCATTCGTCGTCTTCTTCTTTCCTTTATTGTTATTATTATTGTTGTTAACAACCCCCTCATCATCCCTCACTAACGACCCTCCAATGCTATGCCTCCTCTGCTTGTCCAGCCTATCCGGGCTCCCCATTTTGGGCTTCCTGGTGGTGGGGCCCGTGGTGATTGGGCCCAACTTGGGACGCCCAAGGTTAGTAGGGGCTCGGTTGAGCTTGCGAGCAGCACTAGCAGTAGGGGAGGACGAGGATGAGGAGGAAGGAGTAGTCATTTTGTTGGTGGTGGGTTCATCAACCTGGTTGTGGTCTCGAAGGGTATTTGCCCGATTTATCTCCCCTGCAACTGATAGAGCACGAAAGCTCTTGTTGTTCCCTGACTTTTGGTCGTGGCTCGATTCATCTTTTTCGAGGATGCTTTTTGTCTCCCAAGGCCGAGATGCCATCCATCTCTCCAACCAACTCCAACCCCATTGAGGGTTGTTTGGGTCCATGAATGTTGAGTTTGAGGATTTCGAGTTTTTCCTTGACTGGTGATGCAAAATTATGCCAGAATTAGTAAATCATCTCATGTGAAACAGTCCCACCGTAAGCTTACCGTGAGATGTATAATTTTATGGTAACTATATGATAAACTGGATTTTGGTACCTGATGAGTGTATGCATAAGCTAATGCGCGTTCTCTTCGCATTGCAGCCTCGTGTTGTTTCATTATACTCGCCTCAATTTGCTCCTTGGACTTTGTGGTATCATCCCATATTTCTCCCGGTAATTGCTACAAAATAAGATTTTCACCAAAAATCCAGCTTTAACATCACATAATAACAACAATAACAATCCCTATTGCAGGCCCCACTTTTGAAAGCTTAAAGAGTACTCCAGATATAGAGGGTGTTTGGCTACCCAACTTTTTGGGTAACTTGTAGCTTTTTGGATAGCTTTTAGTTTTTTTGACCAACGTTAAAAAGCTATTTGAGGTGTTTGTTAAGGAACGTTTTACATTAGCTTTTTGGACCCAATAAGTTAATTTTCAAAAAACTACTTGATAAAGCTTTTTGAGGTAGTTTTTCACAAAAAACTACTTTACTAAAAACTTCTCCTGTAATCAACTAACCCAAACAGGTAACATCAAACAGCTATCAGCTAACAACTACTAGCTACCAACATTATTGCTTGCAAAAAAGGTCATTCACTTATTCTATAATACTAAACAAAAATAAGAATAATCATAACTTGTGCTTTGAGTTAGAAGAGTTTCCCCTTCTTTTTCTTGTATAGAAAGGTTAACTAGTAGTATAGTAACTCACTTTTGTTGAATCACTTTCTTTCTCTAGTTTGAGTTGCAAATGTCGTTGAAGAGCCTGGTTTTCCTCTGCCATTCTAATCCTTCGTGCATGGATTTGGGACTGAACTCGAGCTAGGGTTTGCATGCAACGTAAGGTGTTTGCTGCTTGTCGTTTCGCAGATTGCCCCTCAACCAATGACTTTAGCTTCATCAACCCTCTCAAGGCCTGCAATGCCTTCCTTGCCTGCAAACCAAATGAATCTATGAACCCTAGCCTTTTCCTTTTATCAGCACAAATTGAATTCTAAGGACTTAACCATCTCATCTTAGAGTTATAACTCCATATATCGAGACAAATTCTTGATGGGAAAGTGGTTGCATGTATCAAAGATGTTACAACAATCTGTAAATAACCGCAAAACAAACAACAAGCCAAAAGCAAAACAACTGAAAGATACAAGCAACATAAAGCAAAGCACTAAAGACAGCAACAAAAAAAGAACGCAAAGGAAAGAGGCGAAGCAGAAGACTTCATAGCTTCTTAGAAGAAATAACTTTCAAATCGCAAACCTCTCTCACCCAAAATAGGAAGACATGAAACGCCAAGGGATTGATGTAGCATCTTTGATATATTTCTAGCCTCTTTTGACTTCTAATTACCCAAAAAAAGATGGTTACATGTATCAAAATGACTCTATGGTGAGATAATCTCACACAAGATTCTATCTTTCATGCAAAAAGTATTTCATTGCAATACACAATCATTTTTCTACACTTTACAAATGTTATGCTAGGACTACAAACACCACCAAGTTTGGGTCCACTTAGCCACAAATATCTATAGTTATGCAGTCTTACCTCAACGGATACAAAAAAAAATGAAAATATGAAACGATTATGTGTGTACCATGCATTCCAAGATCCATAAGTTGATCACGACGACAGCCAAAAATAAACCACATTTTTCTTATCACGCATTCTCAACATTTACGCAAGGCCTATAGACATCCATGTAAGCAATCTTACTTCAATGCACACAAAATAGGAAGACATGAAAACAATTATATGTGTGAGTACACCATGTGTTCCAATTTGATCTACAAGTAGATCATAACCAACATTTTTATCAGGCAACAACATTCAGTGTAGGTCCCACTTAGACTCTTACACTAGGACTATCCAGATTGAAGCAGTCTTACTTCAACGGACATAAAAAGAAGAATACATGCGTGAAAACATATATATACATATATGCGCATACCATATATCCTCGAAACGCAGTCTGAATCTTGACGGCTGCAATTTCCTCCTTGGACTTGTCCACAATCCGGGGCATACTCGCGAGGCGGACAACCTCCGCGGCTGCTTGGGCAGCTGCGGCGGCCGCCTCAGCAGCTTTGGCAGTGGCAAGGGCAACCGAATAGGCGTGTTGGTTGTGTTGTTCATGATTCTCAACACCAACATCAAATCTTTTGGTAGGCTCAACACCAACTTGGGGAGGGGGTGTAATGGAACCAACATTTACTTCCTCAGGTGGTGAAGCAACCGCAGTCAGGTTTATGTCTTCAAAAGACAAATTCTTCTTGAATTTGGAGGTCTGTTCATCAAATTTCGGAACTATCAGTCATTTAATTGACTTTCACGGTCTGTGATATTAATTTTTTCATCAATGATTTATGATATATTGTTTCATTAACGATGATAATATTATACTTTTTAGATATTACTTTTCGTTACAAGTTCAATAATAGTAATTGTACATAACTAACCTGATCTTTCTTCTCCTTTGGTTGAGAGCTGAGGGCTTTCCTCACAGCTTGAAACCAACCCCCTTTCTTCCCCATTTCCTGATCTTCAAATTTGATAGAAGTGGGGGAAAAAATCATTTCTGAAGTGGTTAATTTTATGACAATTAATTTTCTCAAAAAACACCAACTTAATAATGAATATTAGGCATGTAAATAGCACTATGAACTCAAGCAATAGAATTATGGGAATCATATAATGAAACAAGCCTAAGAATATAATTCAATATTGACCTTCAAATAGATCAATATATAACCAGAGATATATTAGGTAAGAAATATCATAAAAGTTTTATCTTTTTTGATATAATTAAGATATACCAAAACCTTCATAATTTTTTTTTTCCTGTGGCATCCCAAAGAAACAAAAAAAAGGAAAAGAAACAATATTGAATAAGCCCATGCAAGTTATTTTGCCAAAAATTCAACAAAAAAAATCAAATTACCCCAAAAAATTAAACAAATGATAGAAAAATATTGATAATAATGAAAAAAAAGGCACATACCTGAGGGTTTTTTTTTTCTTTTCTTTTCACAAGATCTCTTTCAAATTATTCTCACACCCTAATAACTAATGAATCTTCCTTTCCTCCCCAAAAATCCCAACAAAAATGTGTTACTTTTGTCGATTTTTTTAATTCGTTCTTCGAATAATCTCTCTCGAGGCAAGATCGAAATGAAGAACCCAGATCTTGCCCAAGAGATCGAAAATCGAAACGATCCTCAAACTCTGGAAATGGGGATTAGAAAGGAGGAAGGAGTGAGAGATGTGATGAAATTTGTTGATATTTAATCAACACAATTTCTGGGGTTATTATCTCAAATAGACCCACTTCAAAGTAAACAAATTTGGGACCGTTTTATTTGAAATTTTTCTCGAGGAAATCTTGCTCATTTTCTACCCTCTTAAATTTAACCAACAATTGCCCAAAAAAACACATGATCCTCCTTCTTCTTCCTGTTTTAAGCAAATGTTCTGGCGGTTGTATTCAACTGTTGTTGCTCTTTTTCTGCTTGATAATAGTATGTTATTTTTGGGATTTTCTTATTTTTCTACCTTTGCCACCTCAACATTTGATTTCGAAAATTCAATCATTATATCTTTTAAATGAAAGATAAAACCTATACTGGTGCAATTAGCAATATAATATCTTTTTTCTAAAAAAAAGAAAAAAATTGGATCATTTCAAGCATAAGCTGTGATTGCATGCATGGGCGAATACCCAATATTAAAGAAAGAGGGGTTATGGCCACCCTTAATTTAAAAAAAATTGTACAATTTAATATAATTTTGGATAAAAAAATATCGAGTATATGTATATCAAATAAGTGCAATAAATATATTGAACACTCCTGAATCGAAATTTTAGATCTGCCATTGATTACATGGCTAAGTTCGCATGCCCGAATGGTTGCTCGATCTATTGCAAAATGGGATTCAAGATATATCCCAAGTACATCGTTATGTTTCTTTTATTATTCAAAGCCATAATTAATAGGAAAATTTGCAATGCACGACAAACATCTAGAAAAGTTGATAGGTTACAAAATAAGAAACAACAAATTAAATTAAAACATCAGTCCTCCTTGTATTATTCAGAACGTCGTTATGTTATGAAAGTTGTTATTAGATACTCTCGTGTCTATCTAGTAAGTAATCCTTCTTAATTACATTCATTTTGGATATATAAAGGATAAATAAGAGGGTCAGTTATGCATTTTTTTTATTAAAAAAAGAGAAAAAAGAAACTCATAGTTATTGGGACAATCTTACTCGGCATAGTCTAGGAACAACCTAATAATTTACTATGTTATTATATGGACCTAATTACTTGCTTGCGAAGCAACTTGCTTGAGCTACGACGGGACTTACTTGCCTGCTAAGCAACCCGAATTTGACATGGATAATTGGAAAATATTGCTCGACATAGTCCAGGAACAATCTAATAATTTACCATGTTACGAGACTTACTTGTCTTCTAAGCAACTCGCTCGAGCTACGATGGGACTTACTTGGCTGCTAAGCAACCCAAATTTGACATGGATAAGGTTGAGTTTGAATAACATTGCTCATGGTACTAATTAATCACGAATATCAGTGATGGATATGAGAAAAAGACAGCTCAAAAAGAAGAAAATTAAAGAAGCATTATTTGGAGCCACAGGTTATATATATCTGGATGAGCACTATATACCATAAATACTGAAGGAGAAAAACAGGTAGGTAGGTTCAAATCTAAGTATGATACACTTGTAGCCACATTGTATTGGTCATCAAATATCATATATATAGAAAGCACTTCATGTGTTGCTGCATGTTCTCAACTTGATCTCTTTAATTTATGAAGAACAAACAAACTTTCTTTGTATTGGTCACATTTCATGCCCCTCATTAAATGAATGAATATTGAATCATGAATGAATGAAAAGTTTCTACTTTGTATTATTTTTTTCATGATAATCTCATTGAATGTATACATCTAAGCAATAGCTAGTCTTGTTTGGTTTGGTTTCACTTGTGCATTCAATGACTATCTACCAACTACAAGCTTTTCCTCAATATTGTTGCAGTTAGATCTATGATAGAACTAATTGCTTTTTAAATCTGGGATCAACTGGAATCAGTCAACCTCTTCATACCCTATTTCGGCGGGACTTCAAAGTATTAGTTTTGATCATGTATGGGGCCAATCGAGATTGTAGGCTAAAGGACTTATTGACAAATTAGTCAAGCACATATTTTGATTTAACTTTTTGATCCAATATTGTAAACTAAACGTACGATTGAGTTAGATCAGCTGATCTTATATGTGGAGCTAGATTGGGCGATCTTGACACAAATGTTATAATTTGGAAAGGTTTCCGAGTCAATCTAATGGTACATTTTAGGGTCTCGGTTCAAAAGAATCATTAAAGATAGATTTTGGTTCCAAGCAAATCTTTATAAGGGATTATAAATATTACAGAAATTAAGGAATTATGTGTTGAGTGAATGTCTAATTCATGGTGGCTATGAATTTATTGTTATTTTTTATCTTGAGTACAAATGGGGACCCAATATATACAACTTTTTCATTGATAATTTCATCTAAAAGATTGGAATAAGCTTAAAAGACAGAAAGGTTTATGGATGAAGGAGAAACATTTTTCTTTTGAACTTAATTTCATATCAAAATCTGACATTACATTTGGCATTAATTAGCCTTTTGTTTGATAATTTGTTACAACTTTAACTTAAATTAAATAGTAGTATGGTAAAACACAATGAAAATTACATTTGGAAACTTAATCACAATGAGTTAAGTAACAATGACAACTGATCCACTTAGCGCCTGCCGCCACCTCCTACACCAACACCAGTACCGGTGCCTACTCCCTTGCCAGCACCCGTACCAACTCCAACTCCGACTCCAACCCCGATTCCGACCCCAAATCCTCCCCCACCACCAAGGCCATGACCGCCAGCTAGACCAGTACCAAGACCGCTGCCAGCACCACCTCCAACTCCACCGCCTGCTCCGAATCCACCACCATGGCCTGATCCACCTCCCAATCCACCACCACCTCCGCCACCGAATCCTCGACCACCACCAACACCTCCTGCTGCACCACCTCCTACACCTCCTCCTGCACCGAAGCCTCCACCATGGCCTGCGCCTCCTCCAAGACCACCGCTTCCTCCACCTCCACCTCCACCACCACCGCCGCCGCCGCCAGCTCCACCTGCAGCTCCGCCTCCTACACCACCACCAACACCAAATCCACCACCATGCCCAGAACCACCACCTACACCACCACCTCCACCTCCACCAGCTCCACCGCCACCTCCAACACCACCTCCAAGACCTCCTCCAACGCCACCTCCTACACCTCCACCAGCACCAAACCCTCCACCGGATCCTGCACCACCCCCAAGTCCACCACCTCCACCTCCACCAGCTCCACCGCCACCTCCGACACCGCCTCCAAGACCTCCTCCAGCACCACCTCCAACACCTCCACCAGCCCCAAACCCTCCACCAGATCCTGCGCCACCTCCAAGTCCACCGCCTCCACCTCCACCTGCACCGCCACCACCGCCAACACCACCACCAAGACCACCTCCAGCACCACCCCCTACTCCTCCACCGGCACCAAACCCTCCACCATGACCTGCACCACCACCAATGCCGCCTCCTCCACCACCTCCTGCACCACCACCACCTCCAACACCTCCCCCAAGTCCACCTCCAGCACCAGCACCGCCACCTAGTCCTCCACCTGCACCACCTCCAATGCCACCTCCTGCACCTCCACCTCCTCCTAGACCACCACCGCCTCCTCCTCCGAGTCCACCGCCACCACCAAGTCCTCCACCTGCACCTCCTCCAACTCCTCCACCACCACCAAGTCCACCACCTCCACCTAAACCACCACCTCCTCCAAGTCCTCCTCCAGCACCACCACCACCTCCAAGTCCTCCACCAGCACCACCACCAAGTCCACCACCAGCACCACCACCTAAACCACCTCCACCACCAAACCCACCACCAGCACCACCGCCTAAACCTCCACCCGGACCACGACCACCAAAGCCTCCTCCCGGCCCACCAAATCGTCCCCGGCCACCACCAAACCTCCCCGGACCACCACCAAACCTCCTCCCTCTAGGCCCACCCCAACGTCCCCGGCCACCATAACACCCTCTATAGCCACATTCATCATCATCATACCTCTCTTTGACATGCCTCTCATCACCAAAACTCACAGCACTCAAACTAAGTGCAATGCTCACTAGAAGTAACATCACAGCAAACCATCTTGGAGGTTGACCCATTGACATTATCTCACTAACTTTGAAGTATTCTTGATCAGTTGAATTGGTTTGATTTTCCAAAGGGGGAAATAGGGTTTGCTATATATAGAGGTCAGCAAATGCCCTAAAGAAAAAACCAGGGGAAGAAAAAGCATTAGAGCAGAATTAATGGTGATTGGTTGAGCTGCGCGTTGAACCGTTGGGCTAGTGGCGGGAAACATTAAATGTAGACGGGATTAAAAGGATTTTTATGTAATAATAATATTAATTAATTGATTTTAAGTCAAAATAGAGAGCTTTAATTTGGGTTTTGATAGTCAAATGCACCGACGTCCTACTTGGGTTTGAGCACACTGTAACCAGTAGGAGTAACATGCTGTGGGCCTTTTATATGTCTTCATTTTTTGCCTAAACCCACAAATTACATTGTTCATAAAGATATTTGTATATTCACTAATTCTTTTGGGGTGAAATTGCATACACATTTTCTATCAGAAAAGTTATATCTATGTGTATTAATATGTAAAGAAATGAAATCAAAGAATTGTACGTAGAAAGAGTTTACCATTCATAAAGTGAAACTTTTTTTTTTTTGTTAGGGTTTTAATTGTAAGAGCAGAATTGATCAGCGGAAGCGAAAAATAAGATGACTACTGGATATCAGAAAAATAAATGAGTGCAAGATTAAAGGGGACACAAAGATTTTAACGTGGAAACCCAAATCGGGAAAAAACCATGGGCGGCACAACCTCAAACAAATCCACTATTGGTAGAGATTACAACGAACGATCTCACCCCGAGATCAACAGAAAGAGAGTATAACAACTCACATAAACTCTCACAATTTCTCTCACCAATGGGAATACGAAATCTCAGAATATCTGAATACACCTCCTCCCACAGGAGGTGCCCCCGAAATTGGCCACACCAAACAAGGCGAACTAGACCCACTATTTATAGGGAAAACTCCTTATAAACCTACCTTGACTCCCACTCCAATTAGATTTAGAATCTAATACAATTAGGAAACCTAACATAATAAGGAAACCTAAATAATATCCTAATACAATTAGGAAACAAATAATTATGGGATCAAGAGACTGGGTGATTTTAGGACACTTTCCTAACATTTTTCCTTTTTGAAACCCATAAAGTGAAACTTAATTTGAGTACAATGTCATTTAGTCTTTATTGACTTGGTTAATAAAAATTGCAACTAGATGAATTTAGGTTAAGACAAAACTCTATTAAAAACCAAGTAATTTTGACAAGAACATTGGCTGATTGAATTGTTGCTGGATTTTTTATAGCACTTGTATCAGCCCAATCTAATAATAATAATAATAATAATAATAATAATAATAATAATAATAATAATAATAATAATAACCACGACGACAACACTAATAATAATAACAACCGATACAACACTAATAATAATACAAGATACGACTATATAAACATAAATTTCTATAATTGGATTTTATATTTGAATCTATTTATTCAATTCCATCGTCATTGAAATTTGAGAATATTATTTAAATACAAACATTTAAGGTAGATAAAGTGAGAATAAGTGGTCACGTGGTGTGGTAAAGTAGTGATAGTGTAGATAAACTTAATTTTACCACAAAACCGAACAAGGATATACAACCAATTTATCATTTTTACTTTCATAATTTGATTTTCTTTCTTATTTGTTTTTGTTGGGGGTATTTCTAAAGTATGTTTCCTCCTTTATTTTGCTAGGGTTGAGAAGAGCTTTTGCAGAGGAAAAGAGGTAGAGGATGACATAAATGTCATATACGTACATATGAGCATTGTTTGAATTTGTCAGAGGGAGGAACTGAAGGAGTGCCATTAAACTTGTCCCTAGACCTGCATCTTTAGTCTACCACTATTAATTCTATGTGTGTTTGAATTTATTTGGTTGGCCATTGAATAATAATAATAATAATAATAATCATAATAATAATAATAATAATAATATAAAACTTGATAGATCTTGTGGTATATCTAGGAATGATAATTATGAACAATAGGATGTGAGATAGATTGTGAAATGTCCAATAATGTTTGTTTCTTGCTTGATTTATTTTGCAGTTTAAAAGGGGTTTAAAGAATACTACAACATGGTAATAGTTGTAAAACCAAACCCCTAGTTTAATACATTTTAAATCATTAATCCTTTCAACTTATTTGGGGGTGGGTGGGGGAGAACCTTGATCTTAAATACTAGGGCGATACAATACAATTAGCTACTTGTTTCTTATTCACAAAGCCTTTAACTTAGTATTTACAATATTTTGATCTTAGAGAGCGTTTAGTTGATCAAAAATTTAGGAAAATTTATAATTTTTCAAGTAGGCGATTTTACCTTTATTTGGTTCATTAGTTATATGTTGTCCTCAGGAAAAATAACTATAATTTCGTAGGTAAATAATCCAATCTATTAAACCCATATTATAGAGAAATACATACTAACTAAACAGGGTTGTAACAAACAGGGATGATGTTGCCCTTGTTTGGTTCGTTAGTTGTATGTTAACCCTATAAAAAATAAGTATAATTCCACGAAATTGGTAGGAGAGTACCCGAGATTCAAATTATGAAGGAGCGATAGGAGGTAGGGCCCTTGCCTTGGTGGCAAGAGCTAGTCGACTCGAAGGTAGTTATTATGATATTATCCTATATATATAATTATAATTTTTTTGGATTTTGAGGGTCTTTTTTTTTGGGTGGGGGGATGACTGATGAGCTAGGCAGCTAGCCTGTTAGACTTTGACCCATTCAAACTTGATATACTGAGTGAACATGGACATTAATAAGGAGTGAAGAGTAACGTATGATTATTATAGAGGATAAAGATAAACACATCTAAATATCTAATCCATCTTTGTCATATCATATGCTTTTCTATTTAAATGTTGTGGGTTCTCACTTTATGCTTCTAAATTACTTTTACTAATTTTCTCGGCCCATTTATTCAACTTCTCAATTAATTCTAGCATCTACTTCTTCATTTTGACCGAAGCTGCTTACAGTGGTAGTAGCAACTAGAAACAACTTAGGTAAAAGGTATTCAAGATGATTGTGACTTCATTTGCCCTTTAAAATTTCAATTGCCTATGTCAGTCCAACTTGTTCACAATTACGAGCCTATAAATTTGGCAGGTTAGTAATTGATAAATATAAATTACCTTTACTTGCTCAAATCTACTCAAATCTATCTTTCTTTAAACTTTATCCATTCACCCAAATTTACCAAAAATTACCAAAATCTATTTTTATCATACCTTAAGGTACTCACCAAATCTACTGGCTCACATGTAAAAATCTAACGAAGTGTTAACTGGAAGACTGAAGGAGTTTTATCCGTTTGCCTATGTTAATGGTGTGCTTGGTTAAACTTTTCCACATTTAACAAGTTGCTAAAGCTCTAATATGATAATACATCTCATTGTTTGCAGTTCAAGTATCAATTCACACAGTAAATTTTCAGTAACATATATGCATACTTGTACATAGCAAGTATCTCGCAACTTCTCAGCACACATTACAAAACAGAAACAGAAACAGAAACAGAGACGAGACCCAAACCACACCATCGTCGATCCAGCACCCAGTTTTGCGAATAGGTCCCAGAAGACGAAGGCAACGACAACCCACGACTGACAACAAACATACAACACGACGACCTTAGACATACCACACCGACTCTTTTACTTACCCAAACCCGGGATTTCTTATTATTGCAGATACTACTACTACTACTACTATCAGGACATGTAATAATCCCAGGACGACTCGTTATCATCCTCATTATAATCATCGGCTCGGTTCATTTGCCCTTCTTCTGAGCCGCCTTGGTGACCTTGGCTCCGGTCGGGTCCTTCTTCTCGACGCTCTTGATGACGCCCACGGCCACCGTCTGCCTCATGTCCCTCACCGCGAACCGGCCCAGTGGGGGGTACTCGGAAAACATCTCGACAACCATGGGCTTGGTGGGGATCATCTTCACCATCCCGGCATCCCCGTTCTTCAGGAACTTGGGCTCCTTCTCGAGCTCCTTCCCGGACCGCCTGTCAATCTTGGTCAGGAGCTCGGCAAACTTGACCGCGATGTGGGACGTGTGGCAGTCCAGGACCGGGGCGTACCCGGCCCCGATCTGGCCCGGGTGGTTCATGATGATCACCTGGGAGGTGAAGTTCGCCGCCTCCTTGGCAGGGTCGTTTTTCGAGTCCGACGCCACGTAGCCCCGCTTGAGGTCCTTGACGGCGACATTCTTGACATTGAACCCGACGTTGTCTCCAGGGAGAGCCTCCGGGAGGGACTCGTGGTGCATCTCGACGGACTTGACCTCCGTTGTCAGGCCCGTTGGGCCGAAGGTGACAACCATGCCGGGTTTCAGGATACCCGTCTCGACCCGGCCCACGGGGACAGTCCCGATGCCTCCGATCTTGTAGACATCCTGGAGGGGAAGACGGAGAGGCTTGTCGGATGGCCTCTTGGGCTCCTGAAGCTGGTCGAGTGCCTCGAGGAGGGTCGGACCCTTGTACCAGTCCAGGTTGCTGGACCTCTCAATCATGTTGTCACCCTCAAACCCAGAGATGGGGACGAACGGGATCTTGTCGGGGTTGTATCCGACCTTCTTGAGGTAGGATGAAACTTCCTTGACGATTTCGTCGTACCTGGCTTTTGAGTACTTGGGAGTGGTAGCATCCATCTGTTTTTCACACAGCAATACCAAAGTATACCAAAGTATTAGGATAACAGAATACAAAAGAAAAACATAGTTACTGACATAGACCTAGCAAAATTTGACCCGACCTGAAAATTGACACCACCGGAAAGTTTATAGTTAGATCCAAAATTTCCAAAGGTGAAACTCAAATAAACTCGAAACCGACCCATATTGAACCCAACCAAAACAGACCCGCCTGCCCGAATTGACAGGTCTAGTTCCTGTGTAACCATTTCAAAGATGTGCTTAAACTGAAAGTTCAGGGTCCAATGATGATTTTATACACCATCTCACCCAAATGGCCTTTGGTGTGAAGCAGTCTTGACAGTCTCGACAATAGCCAAAAGAGAATGGAAATCAGAGTAACATTTCAATAGTAACAGTTGGTATATATACCTTGTTACAGCAGCAAATCATCTGCCTCACACCAAGAGTGAAGGCGAGAAGAGCGTGCTCACGGGTCTGACCATCCTTGGAGATACCGGCCTCAAAACCTCCAGTGGTGGAGTCGATGATGAGGATGGCGCAGTCGGCCTGGGAGGTCCCAGTGATCATGTTCTTGATGAAGTCCCTGTGCCCGGGAGCATCGATTACAGTGCAGTAGTACTTGGTGGTCTCGAACTTCCACAAGGCAATATCGATGGTGATACCACGCTCTCGCTCAGCCTTGAGCTTGTCGAGCACCCAGGCGTACTTGAAAGACCTCTTGTTCATCTCAGCAGCTTCCTTCTCAAACCTTTCGATGACACGCTTGTCGATGCCACCAAGCTTGTAGATCAAGTGACCTGTGGTAGTGGATTTCCCAGAGTCGACGTGGCCAATGACCACAAGGTTGATGTGAGTCTTCTCCTTACCCATGGTAGATTCTTAGTCTGTGCAACTGTAATAGAAACTATATGTCAGTCAACATTCACAGACAAGCAGTACTGGAAATTCAAAATCTCAAAAAAGAAAAAAAAAACAATCAGCATGAATAACTGGATATACACAAAATTAAGACAGCAGTGCAAGCATATGAGTAAGCAAAGATAAAAATATGCAAGGATCTACAGAGATGATGGCACACTACACTTACAATCATTCACAAACTAGCTTTCAATTTTTTTCCTTAAAAAAATTTAGTTATCCAATTTCTTCAGCAGTTCAGCCAGATATAGACATGTCAACAATCAAAATTCTTTTCCAAGCAATAATCAAATTCATTTAATATGACGAGAGCTAAACAGAGCATGCTAGTCTATAACACAACAAATGCATTAGCACAAGAACTAGCACAACACAAATTGATCACAAGTTCTATGGGGAATCAAAATAAGCACAGATTAATCACTCAAATTAACCAGAAACTACAAAGCCTATCAGTAACTGTGCAACCAAGAACTTCAAACATTTAGCAGGACAGAACATAAAACAAGACTGATACAGGCGAATTCCGATAGCCGACATACCTCAAGGCAAATCAAACATAAAATCGTTCACTTCAATCACAAAATTCAACTGTAAGAACACAAGACAAGAAACCAAATCTCCTACCATGCAAACATTTCATACGCGAAAATCTACCTACCGCATACAAAATCCCCAAATTAAGCTCATTAAAACGCTGATACATCTCCCACAACATCATCTACAACAAGCACGACAGTGATGACGCCAAATAGCGAGAATTCAACTCGCTCTGCCAACACAATCATGCATAACCATTCTCACAGCAAAAACTCAGCAGATCACAAATGATCAGTCATCTTCAACCACCTACCGCGACTAAATTCGACAAAAACCACACAGATGATCAAATTCATCAATTCATGCAAACATCCAGAAAACACAGCCGAATCAACAACAGGGACGAAGATTCAGCATGATTCATAACACGATCATGATCACTCATCTTCAACCCCCTACCACGACTAAATTCAGAAAAAATAACACAGATAATCAAATTCTTCAATTCATGCAAGCACCCAGAAAACACAGCTAAATCAACAACAAGAAAGAAGATTCAGCATGATTCATAACACGATCATGATCACTCATCTTCAACCCCCTACCACAACTAAATTCAACAAAACCAACACAGATAACCAAATTCATCAATTCATGCAAACATCCAGAAAACACAGCTAAATCAACAACAGGCAAGAAGATTCAGCATGATTCATAACACGATCATGATCGTAAACTCATCAAACATGAAAATTCAGCTTCAAAATTTGAACAAGATAGTTACAGAGAGAGAGTTGACCTGAAAGACAGCTGAAACGCTAGCCGCGGCAGTGAACAGAGGAGGAAGAAGAGAGATTATGTGAAGGACAGAGAGTAGGGTTTGCAGAGAGAAGAGGGTGTATATATAGTCGATGACAGAAGCGACTATGAAACTTTCAGCGTCGTCTAATTTACCGCCTTTGTCCTTGTCATTTCCCCCAAAAAAATCCTTTTAAACCGACTTTTCAATTAGTCCCTCCATTTCTTTTTGTCTATTTAAATTTTCGTAATAAAACTTCAATGGTTAATATTTTATTCGTATAAATTGTATTTTTATATAAAAATCTTATATGAGAAAAATATTCATAAAACATATATATCAAATTGACCCGTAATTGACTGTTATAGTTTCTTATATCACTCTTTGGGTTGGTAATCTTTTAATACTCCCTCCGTCCCAAAAAAATTTGTCTCAGTTTGACTAACAAGGTCAAACTTTATAAACTTTGACCATTAGTTTGTAAAATTATATGATGACTTGTGTATAAAATTATCATTATTAGATTTGTGATACAAAATACTTATACCTGAATACAATATTACTAGTCTTGATGATATAAAATGCAAAAAATTAATGGTCAAACCATTGCATTGAAAACCGCGTAAAGTCATACGAGACAAATTATTTGGGACGGAGGGAGTATAATATTTTCTAAACAACTACAATATCATATTTTTAGTATAACATTTTTTATTATGAATCTAATGATAGTAATTTTGTAAAAGTATATATATTGAAAATTTATGATCAAAATTTAAAATTTAATGATATAATTTTCAAATGTGACAAGTAATATTAGAACGAATATTTGTATGTAGCAATAAAATCATCACATATGACGATTTTAGTGCGAATATTTTAGTGTTGAACTCTTGTGCACCAGCTCTTAGATTTTAGTGCAATGTTTTTATGGGACTAGATTTTTCTATTAAATGTTCTACGTTAAGGGCTGATTTGAACCCTGATATTTCATGATCTTAGGTTCATAATTCAATTTCTACCTTTTTTGCAATTGTTAATCCATACTATTACTAATTTTTATGTTGTTGGACCCTCATTATAGTTAATTATTGCCTTCTTGCTATTTTTTTTATTTGTTGTTGATATAGATTTGTTCTTCTTGCATCTTTACTTGAAGATCTTCTTTATTTATCCCATTTATTGTTGGACTTTGATTGCTTTTTATGTTCTTTTATATATGGCTGCTGGTGTGCTGGTTCTTGTCCAATTTTGTGATTTGTGAGTGGATAGACTGATAATTTATTATTGTGTAACTTTTGATTACTTGCTCATACCCTTTTGCTTTTTGTTTGTGTACTATTCTCTAGAGAGTTGTTGACTATTAGGTTTATTATGGTTGTTAATTTGATTTCCATTGTTGGTCATCTGGGGTGGGTGTTTCTGTGTAGTTTGATATTTGGCATAGTTGAATAGTTGCTATATTATTATAATTTGTTTTGAAGAATAATGGGATAGACAATACTTGTCCTCCAAGGGATGAATAGGGTTAGGAGGGTAAAGCAGTAATTTCATAGTTTAATAGTTGGTTTATTGTTATAATTTGTTTCGAAAAGTAATGGGATAGACAATGCTTGTCCTCCAAGGAATGAATAGGGTTAGGAGGGTAGTAGGCTACGTTGTACTTCGTGGAATATTAACGTGTGTACGGGTAAATTTCTAGTATCGGTTAAAGCATTAGACAGTTAAGGAATAGACGTTACTTGTGTGTAAGAGATCAAATAGGTCGGTCGGTCGGAAAATTAACGAGATTGATGGGTACAAATGTTAGTATTCCATATTCAGGTGAGTATGGAAGTCGTAATGGAGCTAAGATTTTGGTAGATAAAATAGTTGACAATGACCAGGTGAGCGATCGCATTATGTTTATTAAGGTCGTCTTAGGGATAGATGTTTTTAATATAGGTAGGGATGCTCCACAAATAAGTATTCTATATGAGATCAAGAGACAATTTTGGATTGGGGTAAATGTGATTTTTCTTAGTGTTCCTAGCCACGAGAAAGGCACAGTGGAAAGGGACTTCAATGGGCATACTGGGGCTTCGAATGCAAGTTGCGAGATTGCACATGGTGGATATGGGTTCAGGGTATGTAATTACAATAGGGGGTATCTGCTAGATTTTGCAATTGCTTGTGATTTAGTTGTCATGAACTCTTGGTTTAAGAAGTAGAGTCGTTTGGCGACGTTTTCAAATGGTTCCTCCAAAACACCATAAAAATAACATCCAAAACTTCTGAAAAATTAAAATTTGTCCTTCAGAAAAAATGTCTCATAAAAATTTTACAAAAACTTTATTCTCCCTCCGTTCTATATTAATTGTCTTCGTTGGAAATGTCAAATTTCAAAAATTTTGACCAAAAATTTATCAATTTATACAATAAGTTGGTATATGAAATTATCACTCTTACATTCATAACGAAAAATACTATCATAAAAGTATAACATTGCAATTGTTAATAATGTATTGTGTAAGAAATTATCAATCAAAGAGTGATATTAAAGATCATGAAAGTCAAAATTATGACAATTAATATAAAACGGAGGGAGTAATAAATAATGGAAATACCATGAACAGGATAAAAAAAACATTTAAATTTGGGGCATTCCGAGAATTGAACTCGGGACCTCTCGCACCCTAAGCGAGAATCATACCACTAGACCAAATGCCCGTTATTGTTTAATGACACCCTAAAAGCTTATTATAGGTAAACCTTTACTGACACTGCTTAAACCCTCAACAACAGTAAGTTGTTCTTCATTTTGCAGGTACGCGGGGGAGCAACGAGAGAGTGCAGACATGTCGAGGGTTGCAGTCTCGCACTTGATCCGTTCTCAATTCAATCATCTTCCTTCAACCAACTTTGCTTCAGGTTTATTTGATTCTCCCTTTTGCTGCTAATTTCTTCGTTTTTCTGCTCCGAGATTTTCTGTTTTCTTCAGTAATTTACACCTTTGCTGACAGTTCGATGAAATATTTTCATGTTATTGTTGATTTCTTGAGTACCCAGTTGGATTCATCCAAAAACTTACGATCTCTAGCCTCAATTTTAAGTCGTTTCTATTGTTATCGTCGTGAATTTTGAGTCAAATTTGGTTATGTTTGAGGACTTAGATTATCAAAATCTGAGCTAGAAGGACGATCTTAAGAAGAATTTGATGATCGAGGGACATCAGAAATGTTGGCAAATTCGATTGGGAAAGTAATTATTTTGGTGGGAATTAATTTGTTTGTCTGGGTTTGTGATTTGGCATGTGGATCTTGAAGCTGGAAATGAATTAGTAATTTTCATCGTTTTGTTGCTATATTGTGTTCGAAATATTGTGATTCCGACAAAATTGTGAATATTCGAACACAAAATTGTTGGTCAAGTGTTTGAAGTATTCTTTGTTGGAGATTTACGCAGGATGAAGATCAATGATCAATAAGGTCTGGTAAGGTTAAAGTATAATGCATATGTTAGAGACTTAGAGTTAGAAGCATAGTAAGGTTGCACAACGTTGTACTTCGATGATGATGTTTTCCGAAGCTGGTACCGGCAGAATTTGACCCGACCCGACCCGAGAATCAATGCACGTTCGCGGAAGTTTAGGGTTTTGAGCACGATTTCCAAACTCGAAACCTAAATAAACCCGAAACCGACCCACCCCCTTGAATTGACGGGTGGTAGTTACAGTTGAGAAACCTGGTGTCTAGTGGTTCAATGCTTTATGTGTATACATATTGTTTGGTTCGATTGTGTTTATTTAGGTTTAGAGTGAACTCCAACATTTGGAATGCAATATAGGGGTAACCGTCCTTTTAAATTTGTTTTGCTTTGGCAGGTTGGACTTTAGATCAATATATATTGTTTGGTTCGATTGTGTTTTATGTGTATTTTGCTTTTCATAGTTGATCAATTTGAGTGTAACTCTTTGCAGTGAGTTCACTCTCTTTTTGTTTCCTGATGATGTTTGCTGTTTGTGTGCCAATTCTTACTGTTTCCCTGTATATGGAAACAATATTTTCTCTAGTTTCTTGACATGAGGACGTTTTTCAAGAAAAATGGTTCAATTTATTCATGCTCTGTGAAATTCGTTGGTAAATGGGTGGTATGGTAAAAGTTAAGTTTCTGTAACTTTTGGTAAATAAAGTGAAGTTTTGTTTACGAGCTTTTCTTGCTTGTGACGACCTTGCGTTCATGTGTTCTGTGAGGAAAGCCCCTCAGCTATTCCGTTTATGCTTACATGTACTGTTTCAATTTATTGCCAGGCACATAAACTCATCCTAGTGTTAGCTTCATCCAAATTCTGAAATTTCTGCCTTGTTTGGTTAGATGGTCCACGTCAAATATCTTTATTCCTTGCTCTTGCTGGGGTCGAATAGTTTGAGGTGCGGTAAAAAGTCCAAGTAACATGGGTTTTATATCAAATCTTCTGTCCATGTCTTTGTAGAGATCATTTGTGTATTATACTACCTCTTCATCCCATACTACTTGTCGCCTCTGAAATTATGCCTATTCAACTTTTAAAACTTTTGTCATTAACTTCTCAACATATACATTGATCTATTATATGAAATTACTACCGCTAGATTCATAATAGAAAATACTAAATATTGCAGTTGCTGATAAAATATTATCTGAAAAATTCCCAGTCAAAGAGTGACATTGGATATCGTAAAATTCTCTGTTAAATGGGAGTATGTGCCGTATCTATACTTGTCTTCATATGCCAACTCATTGGTATCAGTTTCAGGCTATAACAGCTTGAGGCTACAAACATGGACTCCCAACACCGAATCATATCTTACCTCTTCGATCCTCAACACCCTCCAAAGGAGGTGGGCTTCCCAGAGCCCGAAACCCGAAGACGACGGCAAGATCAGCATCGGGCCCCGCCACCATCAACCCGGCGAAGATGACAAGGACGAGGACGACAAAGGGCCCATTGCTTACCACGGCCCGATCTCCTCTACCATCAAGAAAGTGAAGCTCCTCTCGCTTTCCACGTGCTGCCTCTCGGTCTCCCTGGGGCCCGTCATCACCTTCATGACATCACCCGACATGAACGTGATCCTGAAGGGCGGGGTGGCAGCCACCGTAATTTTCTTCAGCGCGTCAACCACGGCCGCCCTGCACTGGTTCGTGAGCCCCTACATTCACAAAATCCGGTGGCGGCCGGGGTCGGACAGCTTTGAGGCGGTGATGCTGTCGTGGTTGGCCACCCCGGTTAGCAGGACTATCCGGTTTGCCGATATCAGGCCTGCCGAGACCAACCGGCCGTTTGTGACATTCAGGGCGAACGATAAGTTCTATTTCGTGGATGCCGAGCATTGTCAGAACAAGGCCCTGTTGGCGAAACTGACGCCTCAGAAGAACGCGCACGAGTCCGCCTTCAAGAACTTGTGATTTGAAGGGCAGTTTTTGGTGTTCTTTTTTGCAAATCTTGTTTAGATGAGTTGGTTGATGCTCATGTCTTTTGTGTGGTTGCTTGAGATTTAAGTACTGAGTTATGTATTCTTGGAGGTAATTGGTTAGAGTAACTTTAGTGGTATGTTTTTAGAGTTTTCAAATGAACACAGGGATGATAAAGGATACCTATTCCATTGAGGAGGGATCCATTTGAAAGATTATACATTGATGAAGAAATGAACGTGGAAACGTCTCAAGGCAGAGTAAGTTTTGTTGCATGGCTTTGGTAATCGTTTTCTTAAGGGATCTTTCAAAAATGTTCATACACAATATTAAACAACTCTAAACTTGGAACATGATGCCATGATATAGGTTGACCAAATTTAACTAATCAATCTGATGATGATCACCGAATTGTACGAAGACAAGAGATAGGTAGATAATGTTGTCTATAAGTATGAGAAATGATCGTCGTATTGTATGAAAGACAAGAGATAGGCAGATAACATGTCTTGAACCAATCTATATATCTCCTATGTGATATGGAAAGTACCCTTGATCGCACTAATAAAAACCATACTATCACCTTCAACATGTAAGTTATGATATCCAGCAAGTGCCGCATCTCGAACACCATTCTTCATCAGAGTAGCTTCAACTGCTAGAAACAAAGATGCACCCAAGTTGAATGACGAGGCTTGAATTATTACTCCTTTTTTTTCCAACCTATAAATTTTGTCGGTGATTAACCAACTAATGGACACCTTTTTTCCGGTTCAAAAGTTAAAAAGAAAATGATATGAGTTTTGAGGCAAGACGCCTCCTAAAAAGAAAATGATATGAGTTTTGAGGCAAAACGCCTTCTAAATATCTTGTGTTGATATAAAATTTATATATTTATATATTAAATTGAAAAACAATATATGAATGACTTCTATATCTTTAAATTGTATAAATTATATTTTTATCCATAATTTTTTAAGTTTATGCAAAAGTGCTCTAAATATACCTAATGAAACGAGTTTATTTAATTAGGATGTTATTCATAATTATTGCTAATGAATTTCATGAAATATTTGTCATTTGACTAAATTTTGATCGTTATTGAACATAAATTACAATGAGTTGCAATATGAAATTACTATCGTTGTAATTTTTAGTAAATTATCTTTCTAATGGCAATTTCATATTTTAACTAATTATAATTTGTGAGTTATTAATGGTCGAAATTTAATTAAATGCCAAACATTTTTTTTTTGAAAGAATGCCAAACATTTTGTTGTATTAAAAGAATTAGTGTCAAAAACTAGAGTATAACATATGTATTAATTTCAAGAAATGGAAAATATGTCTTGCCCAAGAAAAAGTATGATTGCTCCAAGAAAGAACATTGGTGAGGCAAAATATTGATAGCTTTGGTGGACCTGACTTGTTCATGCGCGCGTCTGTTCCCCTTCTACGCTCTGCACTTTTTGACACTCACATTGACATACTCATCACTCAACCTCAACCTCAACCTCAACCAAACCTCCAGGAGAGAAAACTCTGTTCCTTCGACATTCTAGGGTTTCCGTCTTCTTCAACTTCTTCTTCTTCGAATCAGGTGTGTTCTGCAACATTTGCAACTGTTTTTTTGGTTTTTGTTTTGCTTCTGTTTCTGGTAGGGTTCGGACGTATGTTTGCTTGAAATGTGGGTTTATGATATGATGTATTGATGGTATTCTGTGTCGCTTTGAGTGTTGTGATCGTGGTTTTTTGTTCGGATTGCGTGATTGAAGCTCCAGTTCGAGTGATTAAGCTTTTGATTGTGTTGAGGATCATGGTTTGATGAAAAAAGAAGGCTAATAAGAGTAGATTCAGTTTGATGAATGATTGAATGATGAGGTGGATGAATCGTGTGGAATTCGCGTCAGACTTAAATTGGAAAGAATGGTGGAAGAATGCTTGTTAGTGTCGTGATTTGAAGTGGTATTTTAGGACAAATATCCACTCAGGTTTTGATGATCAGATCCTTAGCTTTTATCTGCAATTGTTCTAGATGAGCAAATTTAGATGGGAATAGTTTGTTTAAAAGACAAACCAAAACCAATCCTTCGAAATCACACCAAGATTTTGCAATTTAGAGAGACCGCTTCCAATTGATCCAAGATTTAGCAATCATTCGCTATCTACAACTCCATGGAAAAGAAGTATAAGAGGTTTAATGAGACATTTTATGTTAGTCCACTATAATATAAGTTTAAAAAAAAAAGTGATTTAGACAGTTTTTCTAAAATACAATATGCTTAAATGGACTGATATGTTTAAGGGGTTTTGGTGGCATAGGCTAGATGGAGAGCTCAGGTGCAACCCATCTCCCTGAAGTGGATTCTCTGCCAGATGGGTTTGTCGAAAGCTTGGAGTCCAAAGCTTCTATATCCTCGCGGGATGAAAGTGGGAAGCCATTGGATGAGTGCAAGGAGAGCGATTTGCTGAAATCAGATATATTGAATAATTCGAGCAACAGGGCGGCATCTGGAGAAGAGTTGGCTTCGGCTGAAGAGCAAGTTACATTGAATGAGAAGGATAGTTGTTGTGGTTATGTTGATTTCTCGAATGAAGGCTGCCTGGAGCAAGGAGAGGATAGCTTGGCAATCAGGCCTGAATCATCGTCTTCCACTTCTACATCTTCACTGGGGCCTGATCAAGGAGTTAGTGTTTCCGAGAAAGGAAAAGGTTAGTAAGGCACAATTCTTGGATATGTAATTTGCTTTGTTCTCTCATTTAAACTTTCTGTAGGCACCCCCCCCCCCCCCCTCTTTTGTTTTTTACATAATAACTGTAATGCACCTTAAATAAATGTAGCATAACTTAGACATAGAGTCAGATACTACACCTCGTTTGTCACTAGGTATCTTAAGGTTTACGATACTGCCATAAGCTAGCTGATTAATGGGAAAAAAAGTGATGAAACGGGAAGTTAGAAAGGGTTGCAAAGCAAAGGGATAGAGCTGACAAACCCCGAATCCTTAACTGCCCCTCCCCCCAAAAGAAAAAAAAGAAGAAAAGTAGAAAGGAACAGCAATGAGGTTGGCTATGAAGTATGAAGCACAAATAAGACACTCAAAGGCTGATTGTAGGGCATCGAAAACATTGTACCCTTGTGATCCACTTTCGTTGGCATGTAGCCAAACTCATTGTATCTGATGTCAGTCTAGCATACCATGTAACAGATCATCCATCTTAGCTAGACTACTAGAGTTTCTTTGTGTTTGCTGAAATTGTACAAGGGCCTAAAGCAAATGGGAAGATTGCTTTTTTTTTTTTTTTTTTGCCATTCTTGTCTCAGTGTGTTGCTACTTTCTTTTCTAGTTGTCACCTTTCTCTCCCTTTCAATCATGTTTCCCTCTAATAATATTCAGCATACATTTGCTTTTCAGAGGGATCCAATGCTGATGCAACCCATGCAAAGGAGGCACAAATGTCAGAGAATAAGAAGAGCCAAAAAGCATGTGGTCTTACATCTTAACTTTGATTTGTTATTTCTCTTAGCCATACAAATGAAAGCAATAGCTCCATTCATGTCATTTAGGCTCATATATGAACATATGTCGTGGGTACTTGCTTATCTGTCCAACCTTTCCATTTTTTTTTAAAAAGTTGCTTGTGTTTGGTCTAAAGGACTGCCAAAGTTTGTCCATAGGAATGTTTATTATCAATGAGGTGGTAGCCAAATTGATTACCACCCCACTCTTCCAAGCTTCCCACCAAGGTTCAAATCTTATTGGCTGCAAAAAAATTCCACATGTGTGGAAATTGTGGGGTTGATGGGGCATGCTTAGTGTGGGCAAGTACTTATGCCTTGGCTTGGCTTGTCTTGTAGAGCTTTAGCTTACTTGTGGTTATTCTCGAGATAGAGGCCACTAGGCAGGCTTGTTACCATTTAGAAAAAAATATAGAAGTGTTTATGCCAAACATGGGTATTATATTTCGATGTGAGTGAAAAAGAATATGATAGTAATTTACATCCATTTCTTGTCTTCTGCTTTACCTTCTCTTGCAATTTATGTAACTTAGAATCCTAGAACTTTGCAAGAAAGCTCAATTGTTCAGCCAGTAGAAACTGGTGCTCAAATCTATTTTGGAACTATCAAAATAGCTGCATCAGTTATTGGACCTGTAATTCAATATTGGGTGTGTGTTGTTGACAGGCAGTCAGTTTATGTTCTAGCAATCTAGCTCAATGCTACACAACTCAATTCTATCGTTCCTGCAGGAGACAGCAGAAGTGAAGCGTAAAGGCTCAAAACGAACTTTCAAAACAGAACAAGAATTTCTGGAGTTTACTTTAGAATATAAACGAGTTCTGGAAGAACGAGATGCAGGTAATATTGATAAAGAATATTTATTGAAATAACATGTTTTACTTGCTGCTATACATGATTTATTAATCTCATTTCTTCTGCAGCTTTTGCCATTCGGAGCAAGCTTGAATCGCTGTGTAGGGAGCTACAGCGCCAAAACAAATTGTTAATGGTACAATTTTCTTTATATTCAAGGTTGAATTATCAGTTTTGGTGTGTCAATGATGTTTGAACTTCTAACAATGATGCCAAACACGAGCCTTTTAACGAATGGCTCACTGTATGTGTTCATTGACCAATTACAAGAGTCGTATGCTTTTGTGCTTACTTTTTTCTTTTACTTGTTTTGCTACTTTTTAACAATAATCAAAACTGAAAAATGTATTGCTAGGACCCAAAGGGATGTTACGCATGTACAAAATGGTTAATGAAAAAAATGATGCCCTTAAGCTCTTATCTGTAATACAATCAACAGTATCCAAAAATTCAAAATTCTATCACCATTAAGCACAACACTGCAACATTTTAAGGGCGTTAAATTCTAATTTTAGTGGTTTCTTTAGGTGACATCTAGCTGGCTTATACAGTAAATTTGTCCTTAACAATGAATTTAGGCCAAATTCATTGTGAATAGTAGGCTTCAAACACCTTAAAAGTTGTGCAATTTACAGAAAAATCCTTGCAATGGTGGAGCTGGTTTAGGTCTTCACATTCTAATCTTAGGCATTTCAAGGGTACTAGTGAGCCTGAATTCACTACCCTAATCCCTGATTGTTTTCCTTATTGACATTCTCCTATACTTGTCATTGGAGTTTCTTCTTTTGTGCTATAATAGTTGCTGAACATTTAGCCTATTTACAGTTAATTCCCAAGACTCATCATGTATGCTTTCTTTTCTAGATGTTGTTGTCAGGGATACATTTGATGTCATTGCTGAGAACCAATTGCTTACTTATGGTATCTATTTGCAGGATGAATGTAAAAAAGTCTCAGAGGAAGGGCAGAATTTGAGATTGGACTTATCTACCAAGTTCCAGGATGTAGTAAAGGTCTGCTTCATCTTTTAGGATCCAGTAGGGTTCTTGGCACTTGCAATGAATTTAATGCTGAAGGATTTCATTTCTTGTCAAGTTTTAATTTTTGTTATGTGGTCTGAGAAGTTCATTCTCAGGGAAAATATGCTTACCTTGTATATGACTTCATATATCATATCAGTTTGTACTTATTTGATTGATGTAGTTTATTTCATTTTTAAAAAAAATGTGTAACACTTCCCTAGATCGCCAATATGTACGTGCATGGCATGGTGTGAAAATTTAAACCTTGCTTGGCTTTGGTGCTAGTGGTATCCTTCAGCTTTCGTTGTGGTGAGAATGTCAAGGCACTGTGTATTGCATGTATAGTAATTAATATGGCGAGTGGATGGTGCTTTTTTAGGTCATTTTCTTCCCTATTATGCTGATATGCAAGTATAATGTCCCTGTTGCAGGATGTAGGCAATAAGCTAGAAGTGCAAAAAGCCGAATGCCTTTCTCAGCTGAAGGAGAATGAAATGTAAGGCCATGGCAACATGAGAGCTGTTATATCTATCCCCCCCCCCCCCCTCCTTTTTTTAAGGGGGGGGGGGGGGCGGGGGGGTTGATCTTTTATAGATGCTTGCATGCTGCATATAGTCATATGAACAAAAATGGCAAACTAAAATCATCATAGATTCCAACAAATTGATTCTTCTATGTAGCTTGATAATGGCTAAATACTTAGTTGGGTTAGCGAGAGATGATTTTACTCAATTCTGTTTTCATTGTGTTCCTTTGGGGGCATCCTTTCTTATCCTTTTGTATTCCCTTGTTCGGGAAGAAGCTTTTTGGTGCTGAGCTGTAAGTGTTTTTGAGGAACCTTACTTGTTGCCTTGTTTTATATAGTATGCCTGATGCACCTTTTACGTCCTTTCCCATGTCCCTTTGAAATCAGGCTTAGAGACAAGTTGAAGCAGCTTGGTGATCATTACTCACTTTTTCAACAACAACACAGCCAGGAGGTATCTTATTTGTTATGTTATGTCTTTTCAAGTTACGGCGGTAAGATATGCAAAAACTCACTCCTTTCATGGTATACTGCACTTTCCCCACGCAGCTTCAGCAGAAAGCATTAGAGCTGAAGATCGCCAAACTGAAAGCTCAGCAGGCTGAGGAAAAATTAGCTCAAGAACAGGCACAAGTGAAATTATACGCAGACAAAATATCACAGCTTCTGGAAACTGAGAAGAATCTACGTTTACAATTAGCAGCTGATGGGGAAAAGTTTCAACAATTTCAGGTGAGCTGTTTTCTCCTGTCACTAAATATATTTGCATCCTGTTGTATCTTATTCTTATGTCTATCTCCCAAACCCCACCATGATCTTTTTTGAGTTTCCACTGAACTTCCATTGCATTCGGTCACTTTCAACTGCTCATTGTAAATGCCATCTTTCCATCTGGAGTTTTTGGTCACTTTCCATTGAATGAGATAGGAACAAGTAGACTTGATATACATGGTGTTCTTTGCAGGATGCGCTGCTGAAAAGTAATCAGGTTTTCGGAACCTTTAAACAAGAAATGGAAAAGGTATTTCTATTACTTAATAGTTAATATTACAATGTTGAAGTATTCATTAGTTTCGATATCTTGATGAGGAGTGTTGAGGCCCCATTTGACCTTTGGAACTCAGATGACAAAACTGACCAAGGAACTGGAGAAGGAAAATACTTTCATGAAGAACAAATGTGAGAAATCAGATCTTACTCTCATAGAACTTGTTGAAGAGGTACGCCCTTTCACAAATCATATCACGAACGAGAGCTGTTCATGTTGGTTGACAATTCGTCCCTTCCCAAGTTTATTCTTTGTTTGCTGTAGACACATGTTGCTACATCGACATCTTTTATTGTAAAGAGGTTGTTTCTGATAGACCTTAACTACCTTAGATATATGGTGAAGTTCATAAAACAATGTAGTTCCTTGATTTATCTATAGTTGATCTATAGTTCGGCTTACTACAATGCAGTAGTTCCTTGATCTATCTATAGTTTGTGATCTATCTATGGTTCCTTGATCTATAGTTCGGCTTACTACAATGCATTAGTTCCTTGATCTATCTATAGTTCGGCTTACTACAATGCAATAGTTCCTTGATCTATATGTATTCCTTGATCTACATATATAGTTCCTTGATCTATATTCTACCTATAGTTCGGCTTACTACAGTGCAATTTTCCTCTTTTTTTAATCACCTGGAGCTGATAGTAATGAATGACAAACCATTTCCGTATGAACAGAGGGAGCGGTTGAAAAAACAACTAGAGAAGACAACAAAGCAGAAACAGAAGCTTGAATCGCTGTGCCGTTCACTACAAGAAGAAAGGAGACAGAGTTCCACTGGCAACAACACTCCATCAGAATCTGCTCAAACTCAGAATTGATCATGCATTTGTGTTATACTTTGAATCATATTCACATTGATTGTTCTGTTTAAAAGACTATGAACTTTGAAGTGAAATTGTGTACCAACTCTTTTGACATCTACTGGGGCTAGACAGGGCTGTCAAAAATGCTGGAAAAATAGTGTGTCAAGTCTCAGACAAAGTGATCGGTGTTGAAGTTAGAATGAGAAATCTATGGTAGTTCTATTCATGTCAAACAGTTTTTGAAAACCTAACTACAGCTTTACACTGGTATACCATATTCCAAATGAAATGTTGGTAATAGGTAAGAGTTTTTCCTGCCTCGGTGAAAGTAACATTTTTTTGTCATATGAAATCTTTCAATTTGTTATGAATAACCTGCAAAAAATTGTAATTGAGATTCTAAAATGACATAACAAATATTTCCTCTATTCACATTCATTTACGTATTAGTTAATTTTAAAAACTTTAACCATCAATTTTTTAATATATATATAATTTTTTACTATATGAAAGTATTATCATTAGATTTGTAATAAAAAAATATTATCATATTAGTATATTGTTATAATTAACTAATACATAAAAGAAAATTGGGTTCTAACAATCCCTGATTTGACCAATTGTATTCTAGTAATTTTTGCTTTATTTTTGTATTCTAGTAATCTCAAAAATTCAAAATTGTATTTTAGTGGTCCTATGTCAAGTTAGGTGACGGTGACTTAGTGAAAATATGATACGACTCATCGGAATTTCAATGAAAATTTGACGTGAATGGTCGAAATTTTCCTCTCCTCTTCTCCACTTCAGATTTTTACCAACTCACCGTCATTTAGGCACCGTTCTTTTGTGCATTGCGGTTAGTTGCGGTAAATTGCGG
Source organism: Portulaca oleracea (assembly GCA_029582165.1). Taxonomy (NCBI): domain Eukaryota; kingdom Viridiplantae; phylum Streptophyta; class Magnoliopsida; order Caryophyllales; family Portulacaceae; genus Portulaca; species Portulaca oleracea. Next base: position 305,339 of record CM055874.1, read on the forward strand.
TGAAAATAGTAAAAAGATAATGATAATTTGCGATATATAGCGGTAGATTGCGATAGTTTGCGTTACGGTTAGTTGCGTTGAGGAAAATACAATTTTAGATTTGCAATTCTTAGAATCCAATTTTCCAAAAAAAAAAAGCAAAAAATTGAATACATACAGGTGGGGCCCGAGCATGGAGAGTATAAAAGCAAGGTAACTGTCTTGGCTCTCTTTTGTCGTTCTCTTTCCCTCCCTAGACACACGTTACATTTACACACATTCAAGATTGCCTTCTTTCATCCGCCATTCCCAAATACCTTCACACACCTCTCTCTCTCTCTTTCTCTCTCTCTCTCTCTCTCTCTCTCTCTCATGGAGGGTTCGGTGGACACTACCAGGGCTGACAGAGCTGTGTGGCTCATGAAATGCCCCGCCGTGGTTTCCCGCTGCCTCTCCTCTCCCTCCTCCTCCTCCTCCTCCGCCGCCGCCGCCGACGCCGACCGCCATAACCTCCCCGTCGCGAAGGTCGTCGTCTCCATCGACCCCCTCCGCTCCAACGAATCCAATTCCACTCAGGTTTTCCCTCCATTCTTTGTTAGGGTTCTTACTTCGATTCATGCACTCTTCGAGTGTTGGATTCCGTTTCTGATTGCGTGTTTGTGGTGTCTTCGTTGATTGTTTGAGAATTAGGGTTTGATTCGTTGAGTGAACAAGTGGAAGCTCGGGAAATTGAGAAATTGGAGCTGGTGGTTTGAGAAGAGTGTTGTCGGTTTATGAGGTTGTGTAGTCGTTTGTGTTGCGGAATGTTCGCGGTTTAGATGCATGATGTTGAAAACTAGGGTAGGAAGAAACTAATGATAGTGCATTTTCTTAATGTTCGCAATTTAGACGCCTGATATTGAAAACTAGGGTTCTTCCTTCGAGTATTTGATTCTGTTTCGGACTGCATTTTTGTTAGTATCTTCATTGCATGTTTGAGAATTGCTTGTTGCTAGGGTTTTGATTGCTTGAGGGAACGAGTGAAAGCTCTGGAAATTGAGAGATTCTGCCTGGTGGTTTAAGAAAAATGTTGTCGGTTTATGAGGTTGTGTAGTCCTTTGTGTTGCGGAATGTTTGCAATTTGGATGCCTGATGTTGAAACCTAGGGTATGAATGTGCAATGAGGACCAGTCCTTGTCTCCTTGATAACCTTGTATTGGATGAGGGATCATCAGGATAATTGATAGGATATGAAAAATGTGGAGGGAGAAGATTTTAGTGGCAATGTCATTGATTGAAATTCAGGAGATTTTTCTAAGATACTTTATCCTTATCAGGAGACTTCTGACTGCTCATGCATTTAAACAAGAATTTATTCAGCTAGGATTTGAATGAAGAGTTGGGGAAGGGTATTGATTTATGAGGTTCTAATGAAAGGTCTGTGTTGAGAACTCATAAAATGCAAAATGTCAATTCTGTTGAGTAGACATTGTTTTGTGTTTCGTGTGCATGTGGTTGTTTGTGATTGTGGATATGTGCATATTAGTAGTGTGTTTGAGATGATTATTACCTACATTTACTGATCATTTTCATGTTAATAGTGTGGCTTAGGGTTGTGACGTCCTGCATAATGATAGTGGAGTCCCCGTGCTCCGGACTTAATTTGCTGAGCAGATGTGCATGCTTTACTTATGTACTGTTCACAGTATCTTTTCTTTTAAACAGGGGGATGAGTTCATGGGGGTTTTTTGTTTGTTTCCATTGCTATCCTCTTTCTCAATTTTCATGCATTTTCTAAATGATGATCAGTTCACCATGGAATTGGCTGGCACTGAACTGGGAAATGTACCCAAGTTTTACTCGATGGATATGTCCAAAGACTTTGTGCCCATGTCTATCTTTTCTGAGTCCCAAGGTGATCACACTAATTCATCAATTTTTGTGTTTTGTGCTTCACTAAATATTTCATTTTGTCCACCCCTTCAGGGAGATTCTTCACAAAACTTTTCCGACTTCAGTATTATTTTATGCGAACTTGTTTTGCATGCATGATTGCGCAATGGTTTTATGTACTTTCTGTTTACCTGCTTTCTATTCTACCATCTAGTTGATGATTCCTACATTGAAATACGAACAAATAGGGGGAAAAAACTGAGAATTTCCCTGCACAACCAGAGTGGACACTCAGAGATGATGCCAAATTAATGCGTAATGACCAGTCATATGGGAATTTCGTATCTAGACATGGATCACATAGTATTGTTTAGGTGGTTAAAGAAGCCAACTTTAATTAGGGCCTTAGGGGTAACCTTAACATGCCTGATTCCCTGTTGAGAAAGTTCTTCAGATAATCAGGACATGACGGTTTTCACTTGTGTCATGCATGTCAAGTCGGGGCTTTAGCTATTTTTTCCTTGTGAGCCATAGGTTCAAGCTATGTTTCTGAGGTTTCCTGTCACTGTTGCTGAAACTGGTTCAACTTTTTTCTACAACAGACTTTATGGTCTAGGATGTGTGAAGGTTTCAATATTAGAAAAAACAGTGTACTCTGATATTGATTCCCTCAGCGTCTGCAGGGAAGATTTCTGTTGAAGGGAAAATATTGAACAAATTCGACATGAGGCCTCAGTATGAGGCGCTTGAGAGCTATGGGAAACTCTGTCGTGAGCGGACCAAAAAATACATGACAAAGAACAGACAGATTCAGGTCTGTGTTCTCTCACTGAAGGATCTTACTGACATGCTGTTCTCGTCTGTTGTGTAACTGTCTTCTGATAAGATATTTGCTTGGAAACCCAGGTGATTGGCCACGAAAGGCCGATGATACCCATGCCCGGGATCACTCATGTGCAGGTTAGATACGACTTATGAGTCACTTGTTGAACTTCCCTGTTGCACAGCTTCTCTGTTCATTCCATCTTAACTAACTGTTAGAACTCATTAGGAGAAGAGGAAACCACCAGTGAAGGCATCAGAGACAAAAAGAACAAGAAGGGACCGTGGTGAGATGGAAGACATTATGTTCAAACTTTTTGAACAGCAACCCAACTGGACACTGAAAGAGCTGATTGTGAAGACTGATCAACCAGAGGTATTGCACTTTTTTCCTTTTCTTTTCCAACTTTCAAATAAGAGAGGTCAGGTGCTTCTTAACCTCTCCAGGACAAGTCTTTGCATTTATCCTGGAGGTGACCTGCTGCAAAGCTGCATCAGGCAGTAACCCTAACAGCATCAGCTTCGCGGTCATTCTTAAAGTTTGCACTTGGCAGTTTCTACTTTCTAGAAATCTGAAAATAGCTTCTCCAGTTGCTGAATTCTTACTAGGATTGGCTACGGATACTGGATTTGTAAGGGTGTTTTTGATAGAATCTCGGGAACAATTTGCCCTAAAACCCGACCCCCCCCCCCCCCTTCCGGGAAAAAAATAGGGAAAAAATTGTCCCGAGTGGGTGAACTAATGGGCCCAATCACAATTTTCCCATCCGTTAAACACAATGAAACATGGGGAAATTTGGTCAGTTTGGGATAGTCAACCAATTTTGCAAGAGAAATTTACCAACCAATTGCTTGATAACAAATTTTGGTGTAGGGAAGGGCAATTAATCCCGTCGTGTGGAAGGGCATGACTTTATGTGGCCAATCTAGTTTGATTTCTATTTCTCTTTACAGTTTCTCTTTAAGCTTTGCTATACGTGAAGAATGTCTTATTTTGTATAAAATCACAGGAAACGTGTTTTCCTTAGGAGTTTGTTGTTTGTTGTTGTCGTTGTATCAAATCACAGAGTGAAACTCTCGTTTGTGCAGCAATTCATGAAGGAGATACTCAAAGACCTTTGTGTGTACAACAACAAGGGAGCTAATCAAGGAACCTATGAGCTGAAACCGGAATACAAGAGATCAATCAATGACCCAAGCAGTTCATAGTAAACCTGTTCAAAATCCATATGCTTCAGAATAATACCTATACTGCCTATGCTTGACTGAAGCCGATCTCTGCAATTTCCCATCTTTTAACTTGGCCGATACTGTCCCTATGTTCCGCACAATGGTATCCCAGTAAATAGAGGAGGATACAAAGCAGATAAAATGAAATCCTCGTGCAGAATTCTGGCAGGTGGTGAAAGATTTTCGGGGTTTGACAGTCCCGGGGTTTGTAAACAGCCAAATTTTGGTGGATTTGTTGATGAGATACTGCTCTCAGTGGTTAGGTATTGTCCAGATTTGCTTGGAGTACTAGAGGGACTGAATCATTTTGGACATTCCCTTTTGACTTGCACCCAAAAAAAAAAAAAGTTGGTTTTTTTTTTAGTGAAGTGGTTGTACTTTTAGCGGGAGAGTGAAAGGGATAGGTTTGTTACTTGTTTAGGTGGGTCATTATCTTGTGATTTGGTATTTAAACTAATCAAAAAACCTTTCCTGGGAATTTATTAAAAAAATAAAACTGACCAAAACTGTTTATAATAGCTTTTGGTTTTAAGGATCTTTAGTATTTTCCGAAAATTGGTCACAATTGTGGATAATAGGATTATGTTTTGAGGATGTTCAGCATTTTTAAAAAAAACTATTCAAAAGTTGTGTAATATATAATATTATACCTTTCAGTTTTGAGGATTTTTAGCATTTTTCAACTATTGGCAAAAACTGTAGATAATAACCTTAAGTTTTGAAGATTTTTAGCTTTGTTTATGTATATAAAACTCAAGTTTAACTGCACCTCAAGTATTTTGAAGATTTTTAGCATTATAGAGGGTCGCGGCTATTTCTGATCCCAATGAAGTTTGGTCGATGCACATGATGCCTAAGCAAATTTAGTTTTAAAATAAACAGGATAGCTTTGTTATTATTATTATTATGAAAAGCACATGCAAAGGTTTTATTGTTTGGCAATGCCATTTTTTGTCTTCCAAAAAAACCCAAAGAAAAAGAACAGGTCAACAAGAAAACATGTCGAATAATCTCACAAAAAATATTTAATTGGACAAAGTAAACCCAAGGGGAAAAAAAACTCAAAAAGTCAAGAAAAAAGGCCAGAAAGGTTAGTTGGGGAATTGGGGGAATTTACTGGTCAACTACTCAACATGTCGAATTGATTATTCAGCAGCCTCTCTTCTGTTCATATACCAACCAAATTCACGTTTCCATTTGGATTTTTGCTGATTTTCTTGATTTGTTTCTGTCAAATTTGGCGTGTGGACAGCACGGCTATTCATTCATTCTTTCTTTCATTTCTCTCTCTAAACTTGCAGCTGTTCCCACCTAAACTCCAACTCTCTTTCTCTTTTTCTCTCCTTCTCTTTGATTCATTCTTTCATTGATCGTCCCATTTCTAATCATTCTACCATCTCTAGGGTTTTTTATTCTTACCCACTTCGAATCGGCTTCAAGGTACCCCATGATTTCTCCTCCCCCTTCTCGATTGAATTTTTTGTTGTTGCCCAGATGGGTTAGTTGCAGTTCTGTCGATTTTTTGGGGTTTTGATTTGATATTGATTGTGTTTGAGTCGATTGGGAGTTGGGGTTTATGTTAGGATTTTGGGTTTTTGCGGTTTGATTTGATTTTGTGCTTGTTTGAGGAATTGGGATTTGATTGATTTCTAATCCTAGTCCTCCTGCAATATTCATTCTATCTTTGGATTGTTTGATTATGAGTTACTAATTGTGAAATAGGGTTTCTGTGATATGTGATGTGAGAATTATAGCTGTTTGCTTGTTAGTCTCACCAATTGTGACAATTTTGAAGGATGTGGATGTCAATGAGAATTGATGATCTGTACATGGGTTTAGGTTTGGTTTTACATATGATTTGTTCTAGTTCATAGTGTGTGTAATCTGCTGGTGAATGTATGATGAGTGATGACCATATGTGAAAATTAGTGAGAGATCAACTGTTGATCGAATTCAGTGTGGGTCCCAATAATGCGGGATATGGGAAGATCCAAATATAAGTAGTCTTACTTCGACAATCATGAATGCTTGCCTAGGGATTGATTTGTTCATGTTTTATGCCCGTCACTAGTTTTCATTTAGCATTCCAAATGGGATGTAGTTTTTCAAATCATTGATGAGCATATTGTTCAATGTTTCTTATCACCGTCCGCTCATCCAAAGCATTCTTAAATGTCTAGTGCACTTCATTCATGTCGTGTGTGTGTGTGTGTCTGCCTCTGTGATTTTCATTAGAATGAATCTCTTTAGATGTTCCAACCATAGCATGCCATGATTTTTGTTCCTTATTTTTCTTCATTTCCCACACGCAGCAGTTGTTTAGCGGGGGATTATACAGCCGTCTGTTGTTGTTGTAGCAGTTGTCTGAGAGATGGACTTGTGCTCTAGAGACCCGGCTGGAGATTCACAACCTTCAAATGAAGGTGTCCTCCGGTGCCCCTTTTTGAGAAACATTAATGAACCTACAAGTTTTACTTTCTCGGCTCCACAGGCCTTTGTTGTTCCGGTAAGTTTATACGTGCCTTTTTTTTCTCTACCTCATCACAGCTGAGAAACATGTTTCCTGGGAGTTTGTTGTCGTTGTTCTAATTCCTGCAATATTTGTCGTTTTAATTCATCTTTGTGATATTTCCCCAATGCTGTCTTAGGCCCGCGGAGCCAGAGGTCCAATTTTTGAAGATGGCCCCAATTTTGACACGACATTTAGAATGTTTCATGGTCGTGATGGAGTTGTACCACTTTCTGAGAGATCATATGTGCACTCTGGGAATTTAGAGATTAACCCACCAGCACAACAGTTCAATCCTTTAGCTGCTAGAGCTGCGACCATCAGTCTTTCAGGCTTCGGAGTAGGACCCTTCAGTTTTGATGCCTTCTCAAATAAGTGGAAGAACCAAAAGAAAAAATCGCAATCATCCAAAAATGAATCTGCATCCAAGGTGAGAACTTGTTTAGCCATATCAAATCTGTGTAGCATGAAATGTCCATGGGTTTTGTCGATTGATTGCTTATCCTTTTCCCATTCGTCATCTCTTTAGTCTTTATCTACATCTTCATTTGCATTTGGAGTCTAGAAAATTATACTTCGGAATCTGAATAATCTGGATATCATCATACTAATGCATGTCCCCTTTGACATTTCATGGTTGACCATTAATTTCTCGTACTTCTCTTTAGAGGGGTAAATACGCATTACCAAACCCAACCTAAATTTAGTCATATTTTTAGCACTCAACATTTCAACTTTTTACCTAAACTTACCCACAACCTTACTTTACTCTTCTAAAGAACATACTTGTACACTATATTGTATTCATATGAAAGTACATCCCAAATAATTCTCCATCTGGTTTTCAAAAGGTTTTTTTGGGTTTGTCGGAATCAGTCTCTTCATGCATTCTCGTGTATGGGGAACAGCTGCCTACATCTGGATCCCCTCAGCTGTTGCGTTAACGTAGTAGGACTATACTGGGTTATGTTGTGTTTATATGAAAGTACACCGCACTACTATTTTGGATGTTAATCCTTGTTTTTGAAGAACTCAAACTACCCGTCTCACTACCCCTCAAAAATGTTTTATCACCTTTTGATGTGCTCTTTTCAATTCCTTAGGGAGCTAAAGGAAACCACGAGGCGATGAGCAACGAGTGGCTCCAAACCGGAAACTGCCCCATCGCCAAATCCTACAGGGCAGTGAGCGGCGTCCTTCCCCTTGTAGCGAAGGTCCTGCGGCCCCCGCCCGGTGTAAAGCTGCAGTGCCCGCCCGCCATTGTTGCAGCCCGGGCAGCCCTAGCCCGGACCGCCTTTGCAAAGAACCTCCGGCCCCAACCGCTGCCCGCGAAAGTCCTGGTGATCGGGCTTCTCGGGATGGCCGCCAATGTGCCCTTGGGCATATGGAGAGAACACACCAAGAAGTTTTCGCCCGCATGGTTTGCAGCTGTCCATGCTGCGGTGCCCTTCATCGCGATGCTCAGGAAGTGCGTTTTGATGCCAAAGAGCGCGATGGCTTTCACCATTGGAGCCTCCGTGCTGGGTCAGGTCATCGGGTCAAGGGCCGAGCGGTACCGTCTCAAGGTCAAAGCTTCAAGAAAGTCAACCATCACCGGGACTACGACTTCCGTTGCCGAAATGGATCAACTGCAGGTCGGGCCAGATAGTAATATAGTGCCCTACGGTGATGCAAAGTGGGACCCGCTTTCGCTTCGTGTTCATGAGCCTGCCCCATCCAAGGATGTGTGCTGTTCGGCTTAATTTGTTGGGATCGCATCATAATTTGGGTTAATAGGGTGCTGATTCTGTTACACATGTGCCATACAAACTGTATCATCATTGTTAATTGTTAACTTGTGCACAGTTCTAACTGTTTTATGAGGACCCATCGTTTGATCTTTGCCAAATAAAATGTGCCATTTGATTGCTTAATTATATAACTCCCTGTTAACTATAAACTCTAGCTTCGTCTCGGGTTGGTTTGCATTTAAGTTGAACTTACAAGTTACATCTTAGCCTAATTTTAAGGTTGCTTAACTTGTTACAAGTCCAGCAAGTAAATGGTGCATAAAAGAAAGACAAATATGTACATAGCATGCTTGAGAACAATGATCAGAGTGGATGAATTTTGTTGCAAAGATGGAAGGAGGCTTCGCCACACAGGGCTATGAATTCCTCACCTCCCAAAATTTTCTGATTTTTCATGGATTATTTTCTTGATAATTTCTCCATCAAATACAACAAATGCAAACCCCTGCAATATTACAAGCAATCTAACTCAACCTAAACCAAAAGACAGAGACCAAAAGAGATGTTGAATCCAACCAACAATACAAAAACCCTAATGTACAAATTTAGTGGCAAACAAAGGTAATTTGCCACCATCACTATTTGGCCCCTCTTTTTTCTTTCTTAAACCCACCTCTACCAAAAGGGCCCCTTAGCCTTCCTACTACCTTCCTACATCACCCTGACTCCTCCAAGCTTCCTCCCTAATCACCCCATTTCCACCATTAACACCACCACTACCACCATACTGTTGATGAGCAGCAGTTCTAGCATAATGCAATTTCAAAGCTGCCACCGGATCCGAAATCCCATTATTAGTACATGAACCAAGTAAATTATCCCCGCCCTCCTGTAAAAGGTTCAGTTTAAGGGACCCTTTTACCTGCTGCTGTTGTGGCTGTAAGCTCGGGATCCCTGAATCGAAACTGTCCTGCTGCTGCTGCTTTTGCTTGACATCCAGTCTGAAAGGCGGGACGCGGTTGTTGAGCTCGCCCCGGGGGGAGAAGACACACGCCCCGTTCAGATTGCATTCGTTGTTGTTGGGGTTGTTGAGGGCGAGTGGCAGCTGCTGCTCCGTGAGCTTAGATGAGGAAATCGGGGCAAACGCTTCTGGGTATCGGGCCAGCAGCAACACTGAATCTGGCACGGGCGGGTATGCCGGTTGTATTTTGGTTCCATCCCAATAACCATAGCTTCTGATTGGAACGTTCTCGAGGCCCAGAAAAGAGTTGTGGTCGAGCTTTGATTCGCTGTTGGCTGTGGAAAATTTCATTTCGAAGCTGCCCCAGAAGAAGAAAGAGAGTGGTGGTGGGTTGATTTGCTGCTGCTGGTATTGCTGTTTGGGGCACTGTGGGATGGTCTTTCGGTTGAGGAGGGCTTGCTCAGAATCTTGCCAAACAGCTTCACATTACCATTATTCCTGCAAGGGTTTTCTCTTCTTTCTGTGGAGCACAGAGTGGACGTATAATCCTTAATTTGACCATCGCTTTTGACGAGAAGAGGAAGCTCAACAACTGTGGCATCTTCCAGATGTTGATCATTGATGCATTTTCTCAAGGAGAAATCCACCTTGTGAGGGATAATGCCATTCATCTCAGGCTTCAACGACAATTCCAAAGGGAAGCCGCCCTTGGTAACATGTGATGTTGACTCAATTTGATCCACAATAGGGCCATTGGATTGGGAAAGCTGTGTCTCTTCCCGGGCTATAGACTGCTGGCACCACTGATCTTCAACACCCGCCACACGAACGGATGTCGAAGACAAAATATGCTCGTTTTCCAACTTGGAAACTGGCAAATCACCACTGTTCCCAACATCTGGCACAGGATCTGCACCACTAGTTGAAGGAACGGGACATACTTCAGCATCACTGACATCAACTGAAGCTTCAACCTTGGATGTCGTGACATTAGTTGATGCTTCAACCTTGGATGTTGTGACATCAACTGATGCTTCAACCTGGGATGTCGTGACATCCTGGGTCATCAGCTGGCTTTCCCCTCTCGAAACATCATCATTAGCTTCAGCTGATTTGACATCCTGAACATCATCATCTGCATCGCTATCCATATCTGCTGCTGCCGAAGCATCTTCCTCGTAAACAACTGGAAGCAAATTTTCACGACGCCCCACATCATCTCTACAATCCAACTCCTCTGTGCTGCAATTATCCTCCAGCACTTTCACCTCAGTAACAGTTTCAGGCTTGGATACATCCTGGTTTATGATTGGCAAATCCTCCTCCATTCTAGAGCCTGATTTGTTGTCATCACAGACAACGGAACCTGTCTCCAAAGCACAAGCATCTTCAGCATCACTCCCACCCCCATGTGCATCAATGCTTCCATTGACCCCTTCAACCCCAGTGCTAGAAGGTAAACTGTCGAGACCCAGGCATTTCCGCGCCTTACTGAAAAAGACCTTGCATTGATCCCTAGACTTTGTTCTCACAACACGGGAGACCATCGCAAAATCTTTACCATATGATGAGAACGCCTGCACAAACAAAGACTTCTCATCATCGGTCCAATCAACAGGGTCCATCTCTCCACAGCTTTCATCTGAATATGGGTCATCATCATCAACATTCTGTGTGACCTCGGGTGTCAAAGGCCTCTTGCCCGAAGACCCAGCTTTTTGGTGCTTTAACTCCTGATTGTTGCCCTCTGCAGGATCGATTGAGCTCGTGATACAGGAGCTCATTGCCTCTGATGACAAGGAACCGCAGATTCCCGCTAACACATCAGCAGCTGTAGTCTCTCTTTCATCTTCAGCAAGACAGTAACTGCTTGATGCTTCAAAGACACCATCTGAAACTCTGGGCTTTCTGTTTCGGGATTTCCCTGAAAGGGACTTTGTAGGCTCGACAATGGCTTCTTCCGCTTGAGATGCAATTACTGAAGCTGCACCCAATATATCGAGGGAAGCTGCATTCATCTCCCTACTCCACTTCTTCCCAGATGTCACAAGATATGTGCTGGTTGACAAGGGCTTCCCTTGCTTTCTAAAATCAAGCTTCTTCTTGGTTTTCTCAAAACATGCCGACTTGTGATTCTTGTAATAGAACTGAACACAGTCAGCAGTAGTCTTATGGTCAAGAAAAGAAGCTATTTTGCTGAAATCTTTCCCATAAGTAGCCAGCTTATCCATGAAAACTTCCTTCTCTTCATCAGTCCAAGGGTTGACCAAAGCCCTCTCCTTCTCAAGTGCACAGGGGTCTTCAACTAATCCATTATTTGATACAAATCTTGATACAGACTTTTCCTTCTCGTCCAAGATCATAGCTGGCATTTTCAAACTATTCCTGTACATTCTGACCTGTGAATCTGACAGCAGCTTGCTAGTATAACTTATCACCTCCGTTGTAGGAACGAGGCTTAAACTTCCAGCTGCAATGGCAAATTACAAAATATATAAGAAAAAGAACACAGACAATAAAATCAATGAAAGTAAATATGTCACACATTCACTATTAGTTCCCAATTTGGTCAGACCAAAAGGGGAAAAGAAGTAAAACAAAAAAAAACGATAAATAGTCACAAACAATTAAATTGATATTCATACAAGCTCAGGAGACATCAATCTATTACAACCAAGGAAAAAAGACAATGAAAACAACTTCATTGTTTGCCATAACGGTTGGTATAAGACATTAAGAGGCAAACATTAAGTGCCTCTTTGTTGCTTTTGAAAGAGGCTGATTCATTAATTACCCAGAACTGCAACCCAGACACCAGCTTATGGACAGGGCAGGATGATACAATGGAATAGATCACTCATAACCTAGAAGTCTAAACATCTGTCATAAATAAACCAAACTCTCAACTTTTCCCCAGTATAGCTCACTACAGAAGCAATTTCACTGCAAATAAAGTGACCAGCATGGTTCATCAGCTCTTGAACAGAACTAAGCATAGCATAGAAAGCTGTAATTGCCATTCACGGACAATGGAACAGGCAACCATCCACGAAAAGACTTTCTCTACGTCAACCAACAAATGCTATAGTCTAGTGAAAAATAACCCAATAAAGTCACAATGGTCTGGCTAACGAGCACGTGAAATACATGTAGGAAATGCATACTATATGTGCTTCACTGGTCTCAAGGACATCAAAAATCAGACGCTCCACTTTCAGTAAACCAGTACCAAGGCTATATTTGGATATGATTCAACATTAGTTTTAACAAAGCTTGAGAGCAAAGAGCCAGAAGCCCAAGCTGTTGTGCCTCAGTAGGCTACGCCTGTGCATTTTGGCGATTCAAACCAAGGGTCAAAAGCATTCATCTGACCAAGATATCAACTCATTTTATTTTTCAAGACCTCTCTAGTTTTGCAATATTTCTGTCCCCCTTCCTCTCCACCTCACTGCATGCCTTTTACCCTTCTCTCTACCCGTCTTAGCCTAGAAGACTGCAAAACATGTCATATTTTTGCATTCATAATTAAGTCTAATCAGGTTTTTTATGCCACACCTAACTTATTGTCAAAAAATTATGGTTTGTAATTGATTTTTGAGCATTAGTACAAGGGTGCCTTGTGTCCAAAAAGCCTGCACTCTGCTCTAGGACCCTTTGCACGTCTGGCTTCCTTAAACCTACTGTTCAAACACTTTTTACACCCTCACCCTACATGGATGAGCATTTTCAAAATAAATAGCCAGCTAGGTCTTATCAATTTATCCTCCCTAGTGCTTTTGTGCACCTCAAGCTTTCTTATACTAAGGATGCAACTTTTTACATCCTCCTACATAGATGAACATTTTCAAAACAAACAGCCAACTTATGGGCATTTTCAAAATAAACAGTCAACCAAGTTGTACCATTATCCCATCACTAATCATTCCTATTTCATTAATCCATTCAGAATGCCAATAATGCTTCAATTCATGGGGAGAAGATTGTCTACATAAAGATCCCCCACACCACACTCAAAAGTGTTCCCCCCAGGAGTTTGTTTTTGTGGTATTCTCACGACAATGAACCAGTGGTT
>CM055874.1:321113-443613 GCA_029582165.1 Portulaca oleracea
CATAACCCTAAACTCTAAACCCAAACCCCTAAACCCTAAACCTGAACCCTGAACCCTGAACCCTGAACCCTGAACCCTGAATCCTAAACCCTAAACCCTAAACCCTAAACCCTAAACCCTAAAACCCTAAACCCTAAAACCTCCTAAACCCTAAACCCTAAACCCTAAACCCTAAACCCAAACCCTAAACTCCTAAACCCTAAACTCAAACCCTAAACCCTAAACCCTAAAACCCTAAACCCTAAACCCTAAACCCTAAACCCTAAACCCTAAACCCTAAACCCTAAACCCTAAATTTTAAATTTTAAATTTAAATTTTAAATTTAAATTTAAATTTAATTTAAATTTAAATTTTAAATTTTAAATTTAAATTTAAATTTTAAATTTAAATTTTAAATTTAAATTTAAATTTAAATTTAAATTTAAATTTAAATTTAAATTTAAATTTTAAATTTTAAATTTAAATTTTAAATTTAAATTTAAATTTTAAATTTAAATTTAAATTTAAATTTTAAATTTTAAATTTTAAATTTAAATTTAAATTTAATTTAAATTTAAATTTTAAATTTTAAATTTAAATTTAAATTTAAATTTAAATTTAAATTTAAATTTAAATTTAAATTTTAAAATTTAAATTTAAATTTAAATTTTAAATTTTAAATTTTAAATTTAAATTTAAATTTAAATTTAAATTTAAATTAAATTTTAAACCCTAAATTTAAACCCTAAACCCTAAATTTAAAATTTAAATTTAAATTTTAAATTTTAAATTTTAAATTTTAAATTTAAATTTAAATTTAAATTTAAATTTTAAATTTTAAATTTAAATTTAAATTTTAAATTTTAATTTTAAATTTTAAATTTTAAATTTTAAATTTTAAATTTTAAATTTAAATTTAAATTTTAAATTTTAAATTTTAAATTTTAAATTTTAAATTTTAAATTTTAAATTTTAAATTTAAATTTTAAATTTTAAATTTAAATTTTAAATTTAAATTTTAAATTTAAACCCTAAATTTAAATTTTAAACCCTAAATTTTAAATTTAAATTTAAATTTAAACCCTAAACCCTAAACTTAAACCCTAAACCCTAAACCCTAAATTTAAACCCTAAACCCTAAAACCCTAAACCCTAAATTTTAAATTTAACCCTAAACTCCTAAACCCTAAACCCTAAACCCTAAACCCTAAATTTAACCCTAAACCCTAAATTTAAACCCTAAACCCTAAACCCTAAATTTCCTAAATTTAACCCTAAATTTTAAATTTTAAATTTAAATTTAAATTTAAATTTTAAATTTTAAATTTTAAATTTTAAATTTAAATTTAAATTTTAAATTTTAAATTTAAATTTAAATTTAAATTTAAATTTAAATTTTAAATTTAAATTTAAATTTAAATTTAAATTTAAATTTTAAATTTTAAATTTTAAATTTTAAATTTAAATTTTAAATTTTAAATTTAAATTTAAATTTTAAATTTAAATTTAAATTTAAATTTTAAATTTAAATTTTAAATTTTAAATTTTAAATTTTAAATTTTAAATTTAAATTTAAATTTAAATTTAAATTTAAATTTTAAATTTAAATTTAAATTTAAATTTTAAATTTAAATTTAAATTTAATTTAACCCTAAATTTAAACCCTAAACCCTAAATTTAAATTTAAATTTAAATTTAAACCCAAATTTAAATTTAAATTTTAAACCCTAAATTAAATTTAAATTTAAATTTAAATTTAAATTTAAATTAAACCCTAAACCCTAAACCCTAAAACCCTAACCCTAAACCCTAAACCCTAAACCCTAAACCCTAAACCCTAAACCCTAAACCCTAAACCCTAAACCCTAAACCCTAAACCCTAAACCCTAAACCCTAAACCCTAAACCCTAAACCCTAAACCCTAATCCCTAAATCCTAAACCCTAAACCCTAAACCCTAAACCCTAAACCCTAAACCCTAAACCCTAAACCCTAAACCCTAAAGTGAACCCTAAACCCTAAACCCTAAACCCTAAACCCTAAACCCTAAACCCTAAACCATAAACCCTAAACCCTAAATTTTAAATTTTAAATTTAAATTTTAACCCTAAATTTAAATTTAAATTTTAAATTTAAATTTAAATTTTAAATTTAAATTTTAAATTTAAATTTTAAATTTAAATTTAAATTTTAAATTTAAATTTAAATTTTAAATTTTAAACCCTAAATTTAAACCCTAAATTTTAAATTTAAATTTAAATTTTAAATTTAAACCCTAAACCCTAAATTTTAAATTTAAAACCCTAAACCCTAAACCCTAAACCCTAACCCTAAACCCTAAACCCTAAACCCTAAACCCTGAACCCTAAACCCTAAACCCTAAACCCTAAACCCTAAACCCTAAACCCTAAACCCTAAACCCTAAATACCCTAAACCTTAAGCCCTAAACCCTTAACCCTAAACGCTAGATCCTGAATCTTGAACCCTAACACCTAAACAACGTGAACCTTAAACCCTACACTCTTAACCCGAACCCAAAACCCTCAACCCTAAACCCTAAACCCCTAATCTTTAACCCTGCAAAACCCTAAACCCTAAACCTCGAACCTTCAATCATTGTTATGCTTTTGGTAGTCAAACTTTCAATGTTGTTTTTTTTCTTATTATTTTAGTTATTTTGTTTTTGGGCTCTCTACATAGTGATTATTATCATAGTTGTTTTGGGCTCTCTACATAGTGATTATAATTATCAGAGAAAAAATGGTAATTTATATAAACTATTGATTTTTTTTTGAAACTAAACATAATGATTTCATTAATAACAAGCCATACGGCATTTACAATGAAAATCGTGATTGAACAATTGTAGATATAAAACATATATATGAAATTCAACTTCCAAATAACTAATACTAATCTTACTGACGTTCGGCTCTAATTTCTTCAATGACCCTGCATCTTTACTATTGATGGAAACCTCGTAACCCGTGCTAGCAATTTGAAAGTCGATCTTCATCCAACGTATTAGACCACACCAACTTAACAAAAACTCTAGAAAGAGACTTAAAACCGTAAATAAGGGTACAAAAAAACTCTTACAAAAGAAAATACTAACTTTCTTTACGAAAACGTAAAACCAAACTAATAATTGAGGTAAAAATCAATCAAATTGGGGCTTACCATCGACAAAAAAAAATCGATGTCAGCCCCTCCAAGGAACTGAAGGCTAGGGTTTTCTAGAGAGAAAAAAAAATAGAGGAGGCTAGGATTTTGAAATTAAATATTGGAAAATTAAGCTAAACTTAAACCATATATAATATAAATATTAATTTTATTTGTAATAGAGTGAGCATAACAAATTCATTTTTGAAAATTAAGCTAAACTTAGGCTCTGTTCTTTTCTGCGGTTGGCAAACTGCGATACCACAACATACCGCAGTTTGCTATAACTCACCACACTTTATCACAAATCATTACTTTTATCTCTCCTCACTTTTCTCCTCTATGTTTTACATTCTCTATCCTCACCTACCTCACATACCAATAACCTACAACAATTCCACCAAACCACACCACACCACACCACACCATACCACAAAATACCGCAGAAAAGAACAGGGCCTAACTATGAATTCAAACTCTTCAACTCCTTCATCTTTTTCTCAAGCCTCTCCTTCATCACCTCCCTCCCTCTCACTCACGAGCAGCTTCTTGTTCTTCGTCTCCACTTCTAGAACCTTCTTCTTCCACAGTTGGATTTCATCACCTTGAACCCTAAACCTTGAACCCCAAACCCTAAACTCTATAAACCCTTCACCCTCGACCATAAATTGGAAACCCTAACAACCTTGAACCTTGAACCCTGAACCATAAATCCTGAACGTTGGACCCTAAACCATGAACCTTCAAGAAATCCTAAACTCTAAACCCAAAACCCTAAACTCTAAAAACCCTAAGCCCAATATCGTGAACATTAAATCCTAAACTCTAAATCTTGAAACCCTAAACTCTAAACCCTAACCCTAAAAACCCTGCTCCATAAAACCACAACACTAAACCTCGAACCAACTTACACCCTAAAACCCCGAATCCTGAACCCTAAACCTTAAACATTGAACCTTGATTCCTAAATACGTGAAAAAACCCTGAACCCTAAACCCTAAACCCCTAAAACCCTGAACTCTGAACCTTGAATTCAAAACCCTGAACCCTAAAACCCTGAACCCTAAAACTCTAAACTCCAAACCTTAAACCTTAAAACACTGAACCATAAACCCTACAACTTCAAACACTAAACCCTGACATCTAAATCCTATAAACCCTGAACCCATAATCGTTAACCCTACACCCTAAAACCCCGAACCCTACTAGCTCCCTAAAACCTTGAACCCTAAACCCTATATTTTGGCTTACTATCTTGGTTTCTATGTATAGTTTCAAGATTGGATCCTATAAAAACCCTAATTTGCCTCACTTTCCATGCAAAATTTGGGATTTAGGCTCTGCAAAATTCCTAATTTTTTTTGCCTTAGTTTTTACACACAAGTATGAATTTGGCCCCTCTTAAAACCTTAATTCAAGGGTATTTTGCTACGGTTGTTGTGCAAACATTTAGGATTTAAACCCTCCTAAAACCCATATTTTAGCCTCGATCTTTGTGCTATATTTCCTCTTTGGGCCTTAAGTAATGCTAACGTAAGATATTTTCCATCGTTCCCCACCTATATACTTTCTATGGACACTTTTTTTTTTGATAATTTATAAGCCAAAAAAGGCTAAGAAAGCATCAAAGATGCTACAAAGACCGCCACACAGCAAAAACACCAAAAGTTCAGCACAAGCAAAGACAGCACAACTCATTCCAACAAGAACACAACACAAAAAAAGAAACAAACAGCTATCTAACCAAACTCTTTTTCTGATCCAACATATCATCTCTGAAAGCCTTAGTCAAACTATCATGATCATCACGAGACATTTTCAACAACCGCGCAACCTTTGCCGCTCTGCAAGCCTCCTCACTCAACTTGTCCAAGGATATATCCACACCGTTCAAAGATCTTACAGCATGACTATCAATTGCATCATCACTGAGAGAGTTACAACTTCGAGAAGGTTTCTCTAACCCTTTAACACGACTAGGCCACTAGAACGGGCCCTATATGAAGCTCTACTTACCAGCCTCCACTTTCTATGGACACTTAAAATATAGTCTCGCGGCTTTTCCATTACTTAGAAGTTTCAATTTATTAAATTTTGGGTTTAGATTTTACTGTCTATGTTTCGGATGATTCAACATTTTCAATTCATTTATGTTTGCTAACTTGATGTACGTCCGCCGTAACTTTAACATTACAATTTAGGCCATTGTTCTTTTCTGCGGTTGGCAAACTGCGGTGCCACAGCCTACCGCAGTTTTCCACAACCCGCCACATTTTACCGCAAATCATTATTTTTCTATCTCCTCACTTTTCTCTCTCATCTACTTTTTACATCCTCTATCCTCACCTACCCCACATACCAATAATCTACCGCATTCCACCATACCCGCCACAATTCCACCACACCATTCCGCAAAATACCGCATAAAAGAACAGGGTCTTAATCATGACTACCTGTTGACATTGTTTATACAATCCAAGGACCTTAATTTATGATTTATTGATGACAAACACTTTACTCTTTTCATTACATATTACCAAAGTCAATTAGTTCTATAATAATTTAAACTACAGTGAACTTAATTTGAATATTATGACTCAATAATTACTTTTCTGAGATTGGCAAACTGTGGTGCCACAGCCTACCGCAGTTTGCCAAAACCCACCACATTTTACTGCAAATCATTATTTTTTTCTCTCGCAATTCCAATAACCTACTGAAATAAAAATAATTTTGCACTTCAATCAACACAACCAAGTTAGTAGCACTTTTATATGAAAAATAGCTTCTTTATTGAATAATCAAAAGTGCTAAAGAGGAGGAGGTTACAACTCAGCAAAAGAGAACTTGTGAGGTCCTCAATTGGCCTACCGGATTAGAAGACACAGCAGAGGTCTTCTGAATATGAGGCCTTACAGTGGAGGCGATTACAACTAGTGACCTCACACAGCAGAGAGACACTTGTTTGATTTGGAACTCTCGACCCTAGAGGTCCTCACCAGTATGGCCACTGGTTACACAAAAACTCACCACTACACAAGAATGACTACACTCGGAATATTCACTCAAATACTCCTACACTCAGAACTTTCTTTCACAAGTTCTTACAACGATTTTCTTCCTTGGAAATCACTCTTGCTAATGGGGTGGGTTCTCATATTTATACTTGATTCTTCACTGACTTCCTTCCTTTCTTTCCTTTGCATTTGTTCCTTTCCTTCGTGCATTGATTTTGATTTGGTGGTTGTCTTCAACTGCAGAATCCAGCTTTTCAATGCAACGGTTTAAGCAAGGATTTGTTTCCTTTTCTGAGGTGATCTTCTATCTTCATGAAAGCCCTTTGCCATATTATCTTTCCTTTTCGTTTGAATTCTGAAAAAGGAAATGAAGATCATTATAAACAATTCTCAGAATAAAGGAAAGATATAGGATTAGGATATGATTTGTACTTCCCTAAGATAGCTCGGTTGGTCTTTCAAACAAAATAATCTTGTGCTGACATTTGAGGTCCTCATTGACGATTATGCTGAGGTCCTCATAACCAGTTGAGGTTCTTCACCTACCACAATTCCACCACATTCACCACACCATTCCGCAAAATACCGCATAAAAGAACAGGGCCTAACTATACAACTATTGCATATCTATTTGCAAACAGCTTTTAATAAGTCTTTTCAACTAATTTGTTGGTTGCTGTAATTAAACTTCAATAAGCAAGTTTAAACAACTACTACCTCCGTCCCTAATTGTATGTCAACAAAACTAATTCATCAAAACCAATAAACATGAGGAACGGGGTGAAAAGTTTCCAAATTGTCAAAAATATCCTTATAATTTTTCTTGAAATAAGGTAAAGAATGTATTTATTAGGGGTAAAATTGGTTTTATGGTTGTTGGAAATGTAAAAGTTAGGTAATTTGACAAATAAAAAGGGACAAGGTAATTAGAAAATTTGACACTCATTTAGGGACGGAGGTATTATTATTTTGAAGGCCAACAAAACGACTTATGGTGGGTTTGGTTCCCAAAGTTTTACGGGAATTTTCTTAGGTAAACTTTCTCGTGTTTGGTTGTGACAAATAAATGAGAAAATTTTGACCCAATATTTCACTCTTAAGTTCAGTTAACATTATCATAAGGGTGCCATAGGGAAAGTCTTCATCGAAAAAGTCTTTCTCTGGAAAGTCTTTTCCGGTAAACTACCAAACGCATCATCAGTTAAGTATTAGATTATATAGAAAGTTGTGAAACATTAATATTAAATTGTACTCCCTCCGTTCTATATTAACTGTCGTATTTGGAAATTGTGCAGTCCAATTTCAAAAAATTTGACAATAAATTTCTCAATATATACAATGAGTTGTTATATATATTACCACCATTAGATTTGTAACAAAAAATATTATCATAAAAGTATAATATTGCAATTGTTAACAACATATGATGCGAGAAATTATCAATCAAAAAGTGACATTGAAGACCTTAAAAGTCAAAATTATGACAATTAATACGGAACGGAGGGAGTATGTGTATGTTTCTTTTTTCCATTTTTCAATCTTTGTATTATAAAAACTAATAAGAAAAGTAACTATGATGTATGCAAGGTCCTAAGATCAGATTATTGACCTCATAGTACACCACATTAACACATATCATACACAATCTGGCCTCACGATGTAGAATCAAACACAAAAACACCCAAAACAGACCTCACACAGAAAATCAATTACAACCTCCTCCAAAACAGAGTATGAACACCAATGAACAAATGGATGAATGGATGATGATGAAATGATGATCGAATGGACAAACATACAATCAAACAGTAACCGAAGATAGTCTTGAGGCTCGAGCTGATACACGCACACCACAGCTAGAACTTTAAGGGCAATGGACTGGATGACCTCAATGGATACAGACACACCACCATCGAGATTACCAAGCTCTACACCCACCACAAGGATTGTCAAATCCTTACTAATGTAGTAGAATTAACCAAGAATGAGAGTTTAACGTCACTCACAAACAAGAGGCTCAATTAAGGC
The DNA here is from genome assembly GCA_029582165.1 of Portulaca oleracea. Classification (NCBI taxonomy): domain Eukaryota; kingdom Viridiplantae; phylum Streptophyta; class Magnoliopsida; order Caryophyllales; family Portulacaceae; genus Portulaca; species Portulaca oleracea. The sequence continues at coordinate 329,301 of CM055874.1, forward strand.
ACTCAAAATGCTATTGATTTCACTGATAGATAATGACCTCAAGCTGTCGATTACAAGCTATATAAAGCTAGGGTTGATCTGGATAATTAAGGGTTTCCCCTTGCTCAAGAAACTCCCTAATTACTCATTAAGCTACTTAACTAACTTAGTAAGCTAATTAAGCCTCATTATAAACTGGATAACATCAAAATAAAATGAAATAAAACCTAACAAACGCGTTGTCTTTATTACAAACGGTTAAATCACCTCACAAGCTGGAAATGGCCTCAACAGCTCGGAAGTGAGTCTTCATGGAGGACCTCAATGCAGGATTACCTCATAGAACTGGAATATCCTCAACAGTTCCAGAAGTGATGTCTTCATAGAGGACCTCAGAACTGGCAAACATCTTCACTGAGCTGGAAAGTCCTCAACAACTCTAGAGTAAAGTCTTCAAAGCACTGTTGAGGACCTCAATCCAAAGATATGGAATTGAGAAATAGTATCACTGGTTGGTTGTTGCTGTTGGTGATGATGCTGCTGTTGTTAGATGACCTCATGAGTTGTTGGACCATCATAAAGCACTCTTGGATGTCAATGTTTGATGTGGTTGATGATGGCCTCAATGCTGATGTTGGTGAGGTCGTTGCTGCTCCTGACGCTGGTTCTGATGGAGGACCTCCATCAAACTAGTTGGAATATGTTGTATTGAAATTATAAAGTGATAAGTATTATGTGACAAAAAAAAAGTCAAAGTGACAAATATTACGTGTGGGATGAAGGTAGTAATTTAGCGTTGGTAAAAATTCGTTCATCTGACCCGAATTAAATCGTGTTTGAACATCAATTATTTGTCCGAATTTAAAATTTGGACAATTCGGTCATGCCCAAATTCAAAATCGGGTTGAGTTTAGGTATAGAGTAACAAAAAATGGGGTTGTCCTGATTTTGCGTCAAATTCAAGTTCTGACATATTCGAACAATATGCAAACTCTAACCCGAATATTTGTCGAGCTAGATACTCCCTCCATTCCATATTGATTGACATATTTCATAATTTTGCACATACCAAGGTGTAACTATAATAACTACCCACACAATTAAATGACACTAGTTTTCAAGGTGTTTTTCGCATATCAACGTGTGACTAGTGAGAGAATGTGATTAGAAGTTGTTTTTATTTGTTTAAAAAAAATTAACATAATTATTAAAGTTAAAATAATTAAATTAAACATTGGTAAATGAAAGTGACAATTATTTTGGAAAAAAAAAGTTTAAGTGTCAATTAATATGGAACGGAGGGAGTAAATATTACTCCCTCCGTTCCATATTAATTGTCATAATTTTGACTTTCACGGTCTCCAATATTACTCTTTGATTGATAATTTCTTGCATAATATGTTATTAACAATAGTAATATTATACTTGTAAGATAGTATTTTTCGTTACGAATCTAATGGTGATAATTTTATATAACAATTCATTGTATATATGGAGAAATTTATGGTCAAAATTTTTAGAGTTTGACTCCACAATTTTCAAAGGCCACGATTAAAATGGAATGGAGGGAGAATAGTCCAATAATAATTAATTGTATATTAAAAAACAAGTAATCCTGCATTTAAACCAGTTTAAAAGAAATAAGTAATACAGCATCTAAATCTGGAGTGCTTCGATAAAAATGCCACTAAACTTTTGAAAAATTGCAAAATTTGCCACCCGGAATTTTCATGTCATCAAAATGCCACTAATCTCTGTTAACTGTGTAAAAAATGTCACTTTACCGGTTGTTTACCTGCAGTAGCCAGTCACTTCTTCATTAAACATTAAACCTACCCTATTAATTTTTTTTACCAACCAAAATTAATTACCCCTCCCCCCTTTATTTTTTTTACCAGCTATATTTACTCCCTTTCCCCCTGATTCTTCATCTTCTTTTCATCTTCTTCTTCCTCTTCCTCTTCTCCGCCATTAACGAGCTCCCCTCAGTGCTTCTTCTTCTTCAATTAGGGCTTAAAAATTAGGGCTTCCCTGTTTCTTCTTCATTGTGCCTCTGAAAAACCCTAACTTTCCCAAAATCTACCATGGCTAAACCTTCTGCGCCATTAAATTAGGGTTTTTGGAGAAACTAACCGGGCATGAATGTCAACCATACAGACCTTCAATCCTTGCAAAACCCTGGTGTGCGATTTTGTTGATTGTGATTCAATTTAGGGTTTAATTGATACCCATTGCAGAAATCAAAGGGTGGAGGTTGAAGAAAATGGTGATGAAGATGAAGAGTGAAGAAGTGAGGTGAACGTTACTGGGTTTTTTTTCTCAAATGGAGGGAAATAAGTGAGGAACCACTGATTTTAGGGTATAAATATTTAATTGGGAGATTCTACCATAGTTGAAATTATTTTCAACTATGGTAGTTGAAATGTAAAATAACCCTAAAATATACTTTTAAAAAAGCCGAAATTGTTATATATTGATTAAAGAACTTATTACAATAAGTAATCCTTTTTGTTGAAATATAATTTTTTTACAAAATTTAATATTTGAAGGATTTTCTACCAAATTTGAATTTTTTTCAACTATCATAGTTGAAAGTGTAAGTATTATTAATTCTACTATAAAAAATTAATATTAAAATATATTGATGAAAGTAAGTTATTTCAAACAGTTATCCTATTTAGTGAGATATAAATCTTTTAATATATGTAATTTATTTTTTATAAATTAATAGTTATGCAATTTTCAACTACCATAGTTGAAAATAATTTCAACTATGATAGAATTTTCATATTTAATTAGGGTGTTAATTAATTTAATTAAGTGTATATTTCCCTTAATCACAACCACCAACACCATTAACCTGCTGCTTTAGGTTGTTTCTAGGTAAACAACCGGTAAAGTGACATTTTTTACATAGTTAACAAAGATTAATGATATTTTGATGACATGAAAATTTCGAGTGACAAATTTGTAATTTTTCAAAAGTTTAGTGGCATTTTCATCGAAGCACTCTCTAAATCAGGAATTGAGGATAGATCGATTCCTGTTGTCCACACCCCCTCAATATCCATTCATCGTCCTCGGTGAAGCCGAACTCAATCGGACGATTTTCCTCATTACTATTTGCTGTCCGACGATGGATTCCGGCACTACTATCGGCATTCTAATCTTTGTGTCTTTTGCGTGCCTGCGATCTTCGGTTCTCACTTAATACACCCAAATCTCAATAATTCCTTAAATCCCCGATTTATGGCGTCTCTGATGCATTTCCGTCGTTGCAGGTCGAAGCATCTGCTGGCTCTGTAATTTTCATTGACAATTCTGGGCACCAGCATCTTCGCACCTCTTCCTCGGGTCAAACCCCACAGGTACTTTATTGATCTACAACTCAGCTATCAATTTCATCTTTTCTTCACATCGTATTTGTTGATTAGACTGAATTCAATTGTGTTTTTATTCTATTTTGTTGTCGCTGTAAGTAATTTTTGTCTCATTTTGGTTGTGGTGCTAAATCTGTAGTTTATGAGATCAATTGATCGCATGGAGTTTTTCCTATGTGTGCCTGTTGCATTAATTCCAGTTTGAGTCCATTAATTAGAAGTTCTTTGCAAGCTTGATATTTAAAAATTACATGACCATGTTTCTTAAGACTTCTTGATGTAGAACCAAGGGTATTCCTGCACAAATAGTCTTTGATTGGGTCCAGTCGCTCGTGGTATGATGCATGCCATCCTAGACATGAGGTTGACCTTAGTATTGGACATCCTTTTGTGAGGTGTACGAAGATCTCATGGCGAAGTGGTTGTGGAGGTTTGCCAAGGAGGATGTTTCTTGAAAAAAAGTGATCGAAACAAAATATGTGGATCAATGATTTTGGCTAATGGAGGTTGGAGTGTGGTAAAGTTCTTATGCTCACGAGTTTGGTTGTTGAATATGAGAGGTTTAGACTAGTTCCATTTCCATATACTTTGTAAAGTGAAAAGCTGGTGAATGCTCTTATGTTGACACTACGTATGGTACAAAGATCTATGTTGCTGCAACTCGACTTCTTACCTGCCGTACTTGTGTCGACACGACACAAATATGGGTCAAATCCTTCAAGAGGCAACCAAATATGACAAGGATGAAGAAATCCATTATGTGTGTTTCTCATTTATTAATTTGCAGATGAAGATGAAAGAGGATTAGTAGATAGCATGACTTCATAACATATTTAATGGGGAGCTAACATCAAGTCTACAATGATTGTCACCATTTTTATATGATAAATGGCCCTTACCATCTTCTCTGCTATTCTTCTTCACCCCCTTCTTTATGTCGTAACCTCTCTTTCCTCCCAGCTCCCCCTCTCTTATTGGTGACTAATTGACTATGGGTCTTGGGCTTGTGGCTTTGTGCTGTTCATAATTGGCGCCACTTAATTCACATTAACTGTTTTTAAAAAGTTGCTGTATACTCCAGGTATAAGTGGTAAGCCACATTACCCGGACTCGTGTATATGGGTCGCTTTGTCTGTGTTGACCCAACCCGGATCCAGACACGGGATTTGTGTCGGACATGACCAAAATGGCCAGACACGGTCACCAATTCATCATTAGAGCATGAGGTGAAGGGGGAGGACTAATGAGAGGGAGAACAGTCGAACACACTGAAATTGAAACTTATCTCTGTCATGTAATCGTATTTCGAGCAAGATCCCACAATCAATTGAATGAAATCAGACAAATTTCGACCCTAAATTGAAGAATTGCAAAATCTACTAAGAACTGGAGTACCAGTTCATTCGTATTTATGGTGCAAGTAGAGGGCTTTTGGTCGTCCCTTGGCTGCTAGTCCACAGGTGGGTTAGCTTAGCCCGCCTGTTATCATATGTTATCATAATTCCCAGGACTTTTTTTTTCTTTTTTTTCCACATCCCATATGTTATCATATGGCCATGGTCCATGGGCCGCAAGTCTCATTTAGAAGGCATTGGGTTGACTTTAGTTGGGGCTCATTAAAAGCTACAAGTAACCAAGTAATATTAATAAACGGACCCAATATATTTCTCTTGATAGAAAATAAATGAATTTAGGACATAAATGCTGTATGTGAGCTTTATAAAAATTAGGCTTGATATATTCTCTATGAAGGCCATATCAGTTTAGCAGTGTCCAACTAGCTAGCCCAAATTTCTGGTCATGTACCCCATGTCATGTCGGACTCTTGGATGTCGTGTCCCCGTGTCGTCAGTTTTTAGGGATACCATGTCGAACCCTTGGATACGAACCCAAGTCGGACACCCGTGTTTTGAGTCCAGGTAACGTAGGTGAGACGTGCTCTAACTTGGGCTTCATGTCGAAGCCTACACGCCTGTGTGTCCTAACATTATTTAAATGTTTTTTTATAGTTAAACTTTATTTAAATTTAAATGCGAGTATAACTAGCAATATTTTTTGTCTATTTGAATTATTCATAATAGTTATGGGTAAGTCTTTTAATTTATTTTTCAAAACAGAAAAAAAAAATACCCATACCCATGTCCAGGTTTAGGACAAGGTTCTAGTGTCCTACGTTTACTTTTAAGTGAGTATGATGCATGTATATGTGTTCGTGTCCGACACGGATACTCGAGTGAGAGCAACATAGGCAAAGATTGATAATTCAGGTCTAAATTCCAATGTCTTTTCCCTCGTCTTATTTTGTGGGATAGCTCAAATGAAAGATGAGATTATGAACGAAGTTCTTTTTAAATGGTGGCCATCAAAATCACTTAAAATGTAACTTCATTAAGAAGTACGAGTGGTAGGGAATAGGAGGTTGTGTTCAGTCTTCTGGCTTTTCTTGCTGGTAAAATGAGGGCGACATTGGGATTCGTTGGCCTCATGAGGCCATGACTCAAATGGCCAACTGATGCATATAATGAATGTGCAAGCGGTTAACCAGATTTTCCATCTCAAGCAGTCTAATGCCCACCAATTGTTCTTTTCTTGCTTGGGTGGAAACCAGTGGTAGAGTCCGATGGTAGATGCGCTTAAAGGAGAAACTCCGGGTTGGCTAGAGGGCAAATGATTAGCTTGAGTTCTGATTATGTGCAATGTTCCGATTACTCACTAAAAAAGAGGGCTTCTTGGAATGACTAGCTTGAGGTATAGAGTAACTTTTATCTTCTGCAAGCTTATCATGTGATTATGTTCTTTGCTTTTATCATTTTAGGTTTGGTTATGGAAATCATGGTAAAGAGATGACCATTTTGGATTTTGTGGATAAGTTTATTGTAGAGAATTTATGGGGTTGAGGCAAGTTTTTTTGTTTAAGCCTCCTTTTGTAAATGGGTGGCATCCCCTTGGTTTCCTTTATTGCATATTTTAATTGTCTAAAAAACATGTAATGTTTTGGAATCACTTCACTAGCTTTTACTAACTGTTAGGCTTTTGTGTCCGTTTCAGACGGATTCGATGTCCATAATGGAGGTTGGTGCAACAATATTAGTCTTGCTAGGTCTTGCACCCCCACCTATGCTTTCATCCGCGAGCTCATCTAAGGTTTGGTGGCCTAATTATTCTACAACTATCTTGTTGAAAGTACTATTGTGCTTTTCCCCCAATAGTTATTTTATGGGAATGTTTTGTGTTTTTGGCAGTTAAATGAATTGCTCACGCCTAATCCATTTGCTAGGCCACATCATGTTTTCATGCTTGAAGTTCCACTCGCTGAAGGTTTTGTACTAACATGAGCTTGCTGATTAGCTTAGACTACTGACGGGACATGGTTGACTTTTTAGATGTATATTTACAGATCCTCAGGCCTTTGTTCATTTAGATAGTGCTGGGTTTGGAAATGCCATCAAGAGACGGTTGATTTCAGATTCCAGTAGTGTTGAAGTTGAACTTTCTGGTACTGCACCTTGCAATTTGCAAACATATTCCTTTGCATGTTGTATAGCTTGATACAGTGTTCCGCAAGAAAATTTGACCATCTTATTTCACACAATTGTTCCTGCAGGGAGTGAGGAAGTTGCTTTTACAGTCTTGGATGGACCTGAGTTTGATTATGCAGCTATAACTGACAAAGAAATCAGTGATTTTGTTCGTATTTGTTAATTTCTTCTTTAATTTGTCAAGGGATAATAACTTGTTTACTAACATATTTTCCCCTCTTTTCCCCCCTTATGGAATTTAGGCGCAAAGCATCGGTGGCGTGTATACTTTTGAGAGTTCGGAACCACAGATGGGGGAGCTGATCATTCCCTTTCCCAGTGGATCCAAAATGGATCTTCAGATGTCGAAGGTTTTGTCTAATTGTTAGCTTTTCATTACATGTGATATATTGCAGTATATGATACACGTGTCCAAATAACCTAATCCACTTTTCCAGGCACATTATGTTAAGTTGTTTTGAGCTACTTTGAAATTTACAAATTCTCTGTGCAGAAAGCGGATAAGAAGTTTGCGCTTGGTTTGATGAACTTAATTGAGAAAACTAGAAATGCTGTGGAGATGAACCAAGGTCTGACTAGCAGCGATTCTAACGTGCCTCAGTTGATAGGTGGATGTTTTGATGGCGTTAAGGTGAGATCTTTTTTTTCCTTTCCCCTTTTCGTCATTTAAATTGTGTTTTACTTGTAGCCTTGATAGTTGATGCCGTGGAGCTTCTGCCATGTGTATTATGGGTTAAGTCCGTACAATAACACTTCTTTGACTCGGGTCTTGTTAGGATGTGGTGGGGCAACCTAATCACGAAGGTTTCGATTTGAAGGATGTAAAGGGCTGGCTAGTGAGGCATATTGATTTGATTTTTCTATTAAATTTGTGGAACTTGCCATTTTTTTAACTATTTGAGAATAAGAAATACAAAAGTAGGTTTGTGTAAACCCCCCTTAGAAAAGGAACCAAAGGGTGTTTGAGGGGTTGAAATCCTTCTTCAGAGATTGAAAGACAATTTTGTCAAGTCTATCTTCTTCTGGGTTAATGGGAAGTTTAGTTCCTATTTTTGATGTGGTAGATTTTGTGCACAGTTTATTTCTAGTAATATATATCTTTTTCCTATAAAAAAAAAGCTTTGTCCACAATGTCAATAAATCACACACACGTGCACACACATACACACGTGTGTACACACACAAAGGATGGGTTAAATCAAATGTATAATTGGCACAGCTATGTTGTATTGTTGTCACACCCGGACTAGTGACCAACCTGGTTGACTCAATGGGTCAATTGGTCGGACCATAATAACTGAATTAAACTGGTGGACCTTGATTACTGGTTGAACGGGTCAAAACCAGCATGGCGATTTTAGAAATAATTTTCATATAGTTCCTAAATTCTTGTTCCAATTTTGATAATTCTTATAACCCAAACAGTGAAAAGTATATTATGAGACATTCAACTCTACCTAACCAAAAAAGACATTGTATACCAACTTCCAGCTAATAACGATATTTTTTAAATGGAATCATAAGTCATTAGAAATTATATTTTCAAATTGGAGAGCCCACAAAACTTTAATTAAAAAAATATATGTTTTAAGGAAAATTTAACAAAAAGCTACGGCCGTACTCATTAGCCTGCAACACTATCACTTCTTGCTTCTCTTCTCAGTTTCTCATCCCTCCATCTCTCTCTCAGAAGAAGCTATAGCTAATCCTTCCATCTCTCTCTTAGAAAAGTGCAATCCAACTGGAATCTCTCCGGTTCAACTGCATGACTGGGTTGCCAGATTTGACCTGTTTTTAATGGTTTGACAACACTTATGCTTAGCATGCATTTAAGATGCGATGGTCATTTGTAGTAACCGCATATGATGCCTTTGCATTTAGAGAATTGATTAAATGTAGTGTATCACATTAATTGAAATTACCCAGGGCCTGTCAACTTCATGGGTAAACTGGCTTTATGTTTGCTTTTTGGGATGGCTTACCTTTTCTTTTTTTTTTCATGCCTTTATGTTTGTGATCTTTTTTCGCTTTTTTGACTATTATGCCAGTTTGGCTTATGTTTGTCTCTGTTCCTTCGATTGTGTGATTTGTTGCTGTTGCAGGCTCTTCAAGAAGAGTATGGTTCAAAAGATATTGCACAACAAGCCATTGACTTGCTGCTAACTACAGTATCCACATTGTTTGACTCCTTAGATGAAAAATACAAAGGTACTTCCCCTTGCGTAACTTTGTCTAATGGTTGTCCCTGTACTGGGATACTGGATCCAGGTCTCACTTGTCTGACTGCACTACTTAAATAAGTTAATACAAATATAATTTGTTGATGCAGGTGCAGCTCTATGCACTATCCGTTTCTTTTCTCTGTCATTGTTATAGGTTTCCTTTTGCCCCTTTTGACCTTTTGTTGGTGAAGAGATGGGGGGGGGGGCATGATAATTTCTGTTGTGATAGGCAACTCATTGCCATAAAGAAGACTTACCAAAAAAAAAGGATTCCCATAAAGAATGCCAGAAAGAGAGTCCCGTAGGTTGAACAATGTCCAAAAGGAGGGCTTGCTGAATGAGGTTGATGGGCTGGCAGATGGAAAATGGAAAAAAAGGGGGAGGGAAGGGGGGGAGGGGGGGAACCATGGCTGGGCGACCCATCCACGCTATTGCCCAGTTTGTCTATGTTTGGATTCGTTAATTATCTAAGAAAAACTCATGCAATATCTCTCTCCCTCTTGTGTGTGAGGGTAGGGTGGAGTGGGGGTTGTTCAACAATCACAAAATATCTTAATAAGACACCAAGAGACTGCCTTCTGTATGTACAAGGGGCAATCAGAAAAGGTCAGTGAAATAGCTCCTCCATGATACTACAACAACAACAAAAACAAAATAACTCGCAGGGGAAACATGTATGTACATGGTGTGGGGTTGCCAGATGTAGACGACCTTCCCTCCATGAACTAAAGCTCCTCCATGATGTCATCTAATAGATTGATAGAGAACTCCATGATGTCATTTACAGCACCCCACCCCCCCTCTCTCCCTGTCCCTCCCTCCCTCCCTCCTCCTCAAGACCCCCAACTATCTACCACCACCACCACTGCCACCCCCAACCAACCACCGCCACCACCTCTGCTACCCCCAACTAGCACCACTACCACCGCTGCCCAAGCCCTACGCGAGCCACTGCCGGCTGCCTCTACTGCCACCATCGCCACCCAGCAATGGACAGGGGGTGCTTAACCAGATTTTTTGAAGTTAGCCTGCAATAACAGGTTAAATGGGTATTTTTGACTAATTTAGCCGGTTAAGTTGCACTATTGAGGGTACATAACTTTGGGTGGAATTTTTTATTTTTCGCACAAGTTGAGTGACATTTTACTCCAAGAACTCCGGGGTGTCACCCATTTACAAAAGAGGGGCTATATTGTATCTGCAGGGCACATGTTAATGGTTTTTTTTCCACGTAATTTTCCTGCTACTTGTGTACTAAACTTTGGGGACTCTTTCACTGCAGCCATGTTTCCTGAGACCTTTGAGAAGTAGTTTAGCATCTATGGAAGCAGTGCTCTTTCTTCAAAACACCTCCAACATATTGCCCTTTCGTACTTGGTGGATGTAACGATCATCAAGTTATAGTTCTTTGCCATCTTCATCAACACAATAACATCTCTTTTTAGTAACCAATCCAACAATTAACTGCTCTTTTTGAAGGCAATAGATGCTGTTTGATGTACGAGTCATGACAAAAAGTGCTTGTGAAGACAAGCTGGTCTCCAACTAGGCTATAGTAGTATAGTACCGATGACTAATTCTCACCATGAATCTCTTCCCCTTGGTGCCTGTTTAGTTTATTTTTTAATCTTGCAATTTTGTAATCTAAAGCTAGTGGATATTATCCATGTAGGCAGCTGGCACAGATATCGTTTTTAGGATTGAATTCCAGTAAATAATACAACAGAAAAATAACATTATTGAACTGAAGCCAATCAATCAAGCTAACTTTTCTGTTTTGCTTGGTCGGAAGTCAGAAATGTAGTGAGACATGCTTTTGGTTTATATTGCAAGAAATTGCACCCTGAGAAGTATCTATTGAAGCAAAGCTCAGCTGAAACAATGAAGCTATTGTGCAACGAGACAACTTCCAAAGATGTAGATTGAATTTATAAAACAAGCATATCAATGTGTAGTATTCCTCGGGAATGGAGTTCTAAACAGCTAGTCATATGTCGCCTGCCCTTGCGTTCAATATTTTTTGAGTTATTTGTTTGTCTTTGTTATGTTACCTGTCAAATGTCAATGTTGAGGTACACCTGAGTTTTCAGTACACCTACATTGATCACTCCTTTTCTGAAGTGAAGAAAATGGATCTTTTGAATTTTGATGATATGTTGATGGGAGAATGATAGTTTTCCCTCTTGTTTCCTATTGTGCACCCATGATGTGAGCAGGTCAAATTGTTGCGGTCATCTTATTCAGCAATGCACAGTCTTCAGAGTCACAGAAGAAGATACTGGATGTAACTTTTGCTCCAAGACCGTCCTTGCGAAAGCTGGAGGAAGTGAAAAGTTCATCTAATTCTACTGTTGAGGCGGAAGTGATACTGGTTAGACGAACACTGGCATGGTTCACTGGAATTGTTCTTCTTATTGCAACCTTAATTGGGGTGAGGCTTGCTATTTAAAATTCTGTAAGCTAATGGTCTATCAGCATTATGCTATTACTATTACTACTATTAATAATTAAATAGAGGATTATTTCAGCTAAGCTATTGTTTCAGTAATTTGTTGCATGGTTCCTTTTGGAACTAGGCCTGCTGGATATCTGCACATGGTCGCACAACTTGTGCCGTGTGCGGGTGATTTCAACCTCTTGAAAGATGTGTGCTCCACTTGAACAAGTGGGCCTCCTTTTGTAGTTGATTCGGATGATCTTATACTATCAGAACATCCTTAAAGCCAGATTCTTTTTTTTTTTTTTTTGGGGGGGGGGGGTTGGAGATCATTTGTCTTCTTTTTACTTCAATCGTTCATCTGAGGACTCTTACTAATTATGTTTCTCTTCAGGTCTATCTCCTTGTTAATATGCCACTCACAAGAGACACGCTCCTGTACTCTAATGTCAAGCTCGATTGAGGTGAATCCTTTTTGGTATCCGACATTCACAGGGTGGTCAAAGTTGGTGTTGGGGTCAACTTCAAATCAATTATTTATTTTCTTTTGATGTTTTTGTATTGATAATAAGGTTGTTGGTTGCGATGGCCCAAACAATATCTATTTGGGGGGGGGGGGGATATAAACCAAATAGAACTCATGGATTAATGTGTTTGATTAAGCTTCTTTCTGCTAGTGGTTCGCTTGTGCTTGTTTGGATCACTCATTTGGACTAGTAGATTACTATTTGTACAGAACTACATCAGGCATTGCTCGTAATTTCTTGCCATGGAGAATGTTACTGGTGTTTGAAAGTGATTTTTCCACAGTATTTTCGTGTTTGCATCCAATTTTGCTGTTCATACCCTTTCTCTTTGGTTCTCCCTTGTTTCTGTCCGAGGTTAGTCTTTCTTATGGCGATCTCCCTCGGTTAGGTAAACTATGCAGTGGAACATACTTAGTAAACATGTCATCCCCAACTTGTTGATTGAATTTAAGCTGAGAGAAATATTCCTGTGCCCTGTTCTTCTACCATAGCTATCTGCAATTGAACCACGACTACTTTCTTGTCCCCACCAATAGGTCACCATTATAAAATGCTGTCAACTTTTCAGCCAGGGATTGCTACCATTGCATAACTGCCTACCATCTCGATCATACAGCCAAACCACAACACCCACACCACAAGTCCTCCCATTGTCCACCCTATACCACCGCTGCCAAAACTCTGTCACAATAAGTTTTTCCCTCCATTATTAAGGCCTTCTACATAAATTGTCAATAAAATTCTCAATAGGGAGTTTGAAGTTTTTGAATTTCGCCTCAAACTTAGATGTTCTATAAGATGAAATTTGATAAAAAACCAGAACAAGGCAGAGAGAGGGAACCAAAAAGAATTACAAATTGGAGGGGATGAGAGAAAAATAATTTTCAAAATAAGCCTACCATTTAAAATTGTTTAAAAAGTGGTTGAAGTTTACTAAATGAAATTTCTCATTTTTTTTTAATATTGTAAGGCCCCGTTCTTTTATACGATACCGTGCTGTGCGGTACCGCACTACTCAATATTCTACCATACTTCACCACACTTTACCACAAATCATTACCAAAATATTTTTTAACTTTTCTCTCTCTCCTCACTTTTCTGCTCTACTTTTTACATTCTCTCTTCACCTACCCCACCTACCCCACCTACCACAACTTACCACAATCTACCACATTTCACTACACTTTTTCAAATTCTACCACACCACAACCAACCACACTGGAACCAACCACACCGCAAACGTATAAAAGAACGAGCCTAATGGTCAAAATTTATGAAATTTGACTGCGCAATTTTCAAAGACGACAGTTAATATGGAACGAAGGGGACTAATAGTTAATAGTTAACATTAGATCTACCCCAATTTATTAGTCACAATATCCGATTTCTTATTCATGTTTTATTTGTCAAATTTACAATTGTAACAATTGTGATTTCTAATATATTAAATGGGCATACTCTTCATCTCATTACCAAATCGGCACTATTAGTGTTGGATGAATTCTATGAAATAATGGATTTGAGCCCATTCAAACCACCCAAAAGCTAGCTTAGGAGATTGAGGCATTCAATCCATTATAAACACTACAACATGGGTGTCAAAGGTCGATGTGGACAACAACTCAACAAATTCCAAGTAGAAAATTGTAATTTTAGGAGGATACTGAAAACCAAATCGCCAGCGTTGTTAAACCTTGGATTTGCGGGGTGTTGGGGTTTTGCTTAATCAGGCATGGGCGTTCATCGGGTACTGTGTGGCATAACATTGTCGCTCACCGGGAAAGGTAGGGGTTCTGCTCATTTCATCTGCTCATATTGTAATTGTAGTACCTTTCTTCTGTTCAATTGTAATTGTACTACTTCTACTACTACTACTACTACTACTACTACCTGCTCATTTATACATAACATAACATGGTATTATGAATTATCTATCACATCAGTCTTCTTCTCCACCCGCATCCATGGACGTCAACGACTTCTGGTGCGCGATTTCATACACTCGGCGCTTTATGAGCCTAACCATGGTTACTTCTCCAAAAGATCCGGTCCGGTTGGAGTATTGGAATCTAGTATTAAGTTCAATCAGCTCCAAGGTACTTTTTTCTTCAATGTATGCCTGCTTTTATATGATCATGGATCCCTAGATTTCCATTTGATTGCTTGACTTCCTGTGGCCTCCAGTTTATCGTCTATTAATAGACAGCAGACTGCTGTTTGTCTGTTATTTGCTAGTTTTCAATTAGGTATTGATTTTGATACAATTCAGGCAGGAAAGCCTATCTACGATATCTGAACAAGATTTACAAGCAGAGTGAAATGTCATGGTTTACACCTGTCGAGCTATTCAAGGTAAGATTTCTGCAGACATATCATTACATGTCTATGCCATCAAACAATGGGTGCTCCCCTTGTTTTATCGGATCTACAGGCATTTAGCATCATTCTTGACTCTTTTTTGAATTTTGCCCATAGCATCATTGCTTCATAAAGTCTTTTAGCTATTTGATGCTGCTTGGAAGGGTAGACTCAATGAATTTTCTTAAGTAATTCTGTAGAGGAGGATTGTTAGGATCCTTTTTTTTTAAAATTATATCATTATGGTTAATGGGAACAGATGCATTGGTTGGATCTCATTGGCGAAGCAGAAAGTTCAGACGCACTGTTCCTCTTTTTAATTTTTTTTTATAACTACAACAACATGCCAAATTCCTTCCTTCATGATGTATTAACATTAAATTAACTGGTTCAAGCAAAGCAAAATATTTTAGGTTACAAACTTGTTTGTCTTACTAAATCTGGTCTTAAGCTATACCTAAAGGATGACTGTGGCTTTCTTTACAATTCTCCTAATCACAACCACGACTATTCCCATAGAAAAAATTTGCCAGCATACCATATTGGTAGCTTAAATAGTGAAAGGCGATTTGTTGAGCATTTTAATACACGACTAATAGAATTCACAACTGGAACTATAGCAGTGGAAAAAAGTGACTAGAATTAGTATGATAAGTAAATTGACGAGATATCTTACTTATATGGTTATGCCCTTACCCCTTGATTGTTTGTCTTTTTATCCTATGACGGCGCTCCCTTGTTTGTTAACCAGTTATCTTTGCTTGTATTAATCTCGTCCAGCCTTGGTATGCCCATGGAATTGCTGAAGCCATTATGCGTACTGCTAACCTTTCAGTTCCTTTAAAGGTTAGTTCATTTATCTCGCTGTCTTCCTCCCCCATTTTCCCCCATCTATTTAATGATAATATTTTGTGCCTTCTACTGGTCATCCATCCAAAATGATTTACTATTATAGTTGGAACTTGTTATGTTTAAATTTTATTTTGTATATAGGAATGTGCTAGTCACTTTAACATGCTTCACTTCTTTCCTCTGCATTTGCTTCTATCAACATATTCAGCTCTTTATACGATGTTCAGATATATGAAATAGGTGGTGGATCAGGAACTTGTGCAAAGGGCATAATGGATTATGTGATGTTGAATGCACCTCCACGAATTTACAATGACATGACTTACACGTGGGTACTCCCTCCTTTTATTGGCTTGATTTGGGATAATTACATGTTTTCTGTATTTAGTTAGTGAAGCTGAAAATTCCCTTTCGTAAATGGACGACTCCCCTTGGTGTCTTTGCAATATATCTTTTGGTTATCAAGAAAATATGGAGACTGAAGTTCTTGCTATTCTTTTCTGCATGAGAGGTTATGCCGTGTGTTTCTGTTGCTATGTTTATTTCATTTGATAGGACTATCTGAGTTGATATTTAATATTTTCTTTTGAATGCTTGTCAGTTAGCATTGTTTTCTTCCTTCATTCTTTTGCAAAATTTTGTGACCAGCCATAGTTGGTTTGTACTATTTGTTATTTATTTTTTGGTGGCTCTTTCCAAATCGTGCTCTTTGTTGCCTATGTGTGTATCCCCAAAGCGTATGAAGGTGGAAGCCTGACTGTGCAGTGTTGTATATTTACAACATTTTAGTATTTTCACTTTAGTGAATTAACATGAGCAGTCTCTATTGTGGTTTGGTATTGGTTATTTTGGATTTCTATAATATCAAACCCCCCCCCCCCCTTTTTTTTGGTTTGCAACCCAGAACAAAACTTTCATTACTTAGCTTCCAAAACAACCATGTCCAGAACACAAGGGGGACAATCATCCACATACACCACAGAATCAGCAATCTGAAGGGCAGCTCTAGTTAACCCATGAGCTACACCATTAGCAGTTCTATTTACATATGTCAAAGTAAATTGATTAATGGAAGAAGAAGCTATTCTAACATCTTGAACTGCTCTCTGGAAGCTTGTTAATGTTGGCCCTTCATTCTTAAACTGCTGCATCAATCTTAGACAATCTGTCTTATACACTCCGCTTTGTAATCCCCGCGCTCCTTTGTCAACCACATAGCCCACTTGATAGTCAACATTTCTGCTACTTCAACTCCCAGTGCACCTCTGGTGTTTTTCATGGCACAAGCCACAACTTTACCTTGTGAGTCTTGAACTATAACCCCTAATCCTGTCCGGTTTGTTGCTTGACTGACAGTTGCATCAGAGTTTATTTTAATCTCCCTCTCACAAGGCTTCTCCCACTGTACAGCACGGGATGGGTTCTTGGTAACTGGCTCTTGTTTCTTGGCCTCCAGCTATTCATGTAAATAGGACTCAGCTTCTATGACAAGTATGGCAGGTCCTTTGTCTTTCTCTTTCCAAATCCTCTCGTTTCTGTATTTCCAAAGCTTCCAGGCAATCATCAACACCTTAGCTATCATCTACTCCCAGACTACATGCAACACTGTCTCTACCTCTGCCCCACAAAAATCACACAATGCTTCAGCATCTATTCCTTTCTATATGAGTTTTGCTAGGCAGGGTATGATGTCTTGACAGGCACGCCATGTGAAGTTTTTAACCACTCCAGGGACTTGAGTTTTCCAAATTAGGCTCCATATGTTATCATGTGCCACTGCTTTAGCCTGATCAACCAATTCTGCCATTGCTATAGTCCTGCTAATGCAAAGTTTGAGGGGATCCAGGTGTAGGCAACCTTCCCGCCTATGCACGGGAACGCATCCACATTAGTGTTTTTGTTTGTTGCTTCTGGCTGTACAAGATATCATGAAGCCAGATACCATGAAGTTGATCTTCATGTGTATGGTTTATTAAATACGGATAGATAGTTTATTGTTCGTTAGCTCTTTTGCAAGTTTCTCAAAATCTTTCTTCGTGTTCTTAAAGTAGCCATTCTGTTGGCCAAGCTGAGGCTACGTACATTCAAATACTTTGAGGATCCAAATGAGGAGTTAATGATGGTGAAATTGGGGTGGGCTGCACAATATGTGATGCTTAGCAATACAACATTCTAAGACTCCAATATGAGTGTTTGACATCATGAAGTGAGCCAAACCATGAGCATGTAAATGGCAGGCTAACTTTGATTGCTTATCCTGAAAAAGTACTAAAATCCTAGCTGGCAGTATTTTCCAATAAAATGCTGCAAGTATAAGGCGCATCATTGAAGTTATTAACATTCAGATGCTGTTGTGATGTAGATCGGTCGAGATAAGTCCTACTCTGGCTGAAAAACAGAAAGAAACTGTTGGACATGTTCAGAGTCACTTGTCAAGATTTAGAGTTGAATGTCGTGATGCTGCAGATCGAAATGGATGGGGTGTGTTCTCTTTGTAATTCTCCTTTTCTAATCTTGTCACTGCTAGAATTTACCTGTCAGATCAACTACATTGTTCACCTTTCTGGCTCTTTCACTATCTTTATCTCCCTCTTTCACTTCAAGCTATGGCTTAAGATGGGGAGTAAGTTGCCAAGAGCCAATGATATGATTCTGAATCCATCTCTCATGTAAGCAAATAACAACAGTAGCAGAAGAGAAAGTACTTTTAATTAGGTGAGAAGAACCCCTCTAGACAAAAGGCTTTGACTTGACGTCTGTACCACCATTCTCTTTTTAAAGCTCTTCTCTATAGGACCCCAAGCAGATTAGCTCTTCTAGGACGCTTCAAGAAGAAGACCCGATTAAAATGAAGGATTATTGATGTTGTAAAAGAAATAAAGAAACAAGAAGGTATGTAATGAACTCCATTCCCAAAAAATGAGCCAAGTGACGAATCTGAGGAACTTCACCAATAGGAATAACCAAATTGTTGCGGTCAAGTTTACAAAACACTAGTCTGCATCATGAGGTGGAAACCAAAAAGTTCTCGGAGCCTAGTTCTTACTATTGAAATATGCTTACTGAAAATCGAAAGTGGCAATGCAAAGAATTAGGTGGATTAACATCCTACATTTGTTTTGAAATGATAATCCTTACAATTTTCCTATAAACTATTTGCCTTGATGTTTCTTATTAATTTTGACAGGGAAAAGAGTAGATATTGTAAATATTGATAGGAAATAGTTGGAAGCATACCAAGTATCTTACATTCAATTATATACATATGATATAGAAACTATCCACAAAATCTACAATATGAACAAAAGATCCTTCCCCACAAAAATAGTCTTGATGAAATTATCGTTGAAATGATGAATTGGTGTCTCCACACCCTCAAAAGCTCTTCGGTTTCTTTCACACCAACTTCCTTAATTGTTTTATCTACATATAACGTTGGTGGAATTATGTCATCAAGCATTAGATGGTAAATGATAATATGATATTTTTATTTGTGTGAGCAGGTAATGTACTCCAGGAACCATGCTGGGTCATCATGCTAGAGGTAATCGTGTATCCTTATGTCAATTTTGTGTAGTCTTGAAGCTCATATGTTATGATGGTTATGTTGTACTTTCATAATTGATATAATCTGCCGTTTGCACTTCAGAGATTGGGACTCCCAAACTAAGATCACTAGGGACATTGGCCATTTTCAAACGAATGCTTTGATTGCTCATTGTAAAATTTTGGATGCTTGTCCAATGCTAATGAGTACATAGTCTTTTGCCTTGGATTCAGTCTGGTCTGTTGTGTTTCGAAAATGTATGACCATGTTTCTTATGACTTTCTCATGGCCACAACTGACTAATGGGGCTTTCCTAACGAGTGGAGGAATTGGGTTTTCTTCTGTAGCTCTACTTCTGATTCTCAGTGCTTGTTAATGGTGAAGCAACCGTTTTTTCTTCTCTAGCTAGAAGGGTTCGTTCTCCTTTTTTTCCCCTGCCTGCTGGAGGTGTCTTTGCTCATGCTCAACGAGTCTGTTGAGGAGACTCTCTTTCTCCTCCTTTTTATTTGTTCAGTGATGAAAATTTTCAGTTGTGGTCCTTGAAAGTTCTCACCTCACTAATTTCCACTCAGAGCGTGCGTTAATGTTTTATTTCTGATCATGTTTCTTGGGACTTATGACTATTCTTGGAAACATGGGTTTCCTAAACAAGTGGAGGAATTGAGTGTTCTTTTGCATTTCTTCTATACACTTTTCTTTCTTAGTCAATGGCGAAGCCTTAATTTCTTCCTTGATCAAGAGGGCTTCGACAAGGCAATCTACTTTCCCTTTGTTATTTATTTTGGTGATGGAAACTCTCAGTAGGTTTCTGCATTAAGCAATTAAGGTGGATTTTTGGGAAGGTTCTCAGATTGGCAATAAGTAGACTTCTGCATGATGCAATTCAGCTACGTTTTTTGGAAGGTTTTCACATGGGCAATAATTTGATGATCTCTCAGCTTCTATTTGCTGATGAGACTTGGTTGTTTTCTCACTGGATTTTAGTAATCTATGTTTTTTTTGAGACACGTTTTGTTATTTGAAGCTATGTCTAGGCTTAAGTGAACTTATCAAAAGGTGTTCTCATTCCAATTGTTAAAGGTTTCTCGCATTCAACACCTTGTTCATGTGTTTAGTTGTGGGATCTATTATCTTACAAGTTGATGGTGCACTTGGAAGGAACGAATATCTGGATTTTGAGGGCAAGGCTAGAACATGAAATGAGTCCAAACTTCGTCTAGTTGGTTTCAAGGTTTTGATCATGGTACAAAGGTTACTGTTGGATTTTGTTGACATGACTCTTGTAGTGGGCTTAAGAGCTTGAGGCTTTTGGTTTCTGGAGATAGCCTCATTTTGTAAATGGGTGACACCCCCTTGGTGTCCTCTAATTCATCTTTTACTTCTCTGAAGAAAAAAAACTTGCACTATTTCCTGATTTCACAATGTACCTTTGATAATGTACAACAACAGCAAATCCTAGTAAAGTCCCGAAAGTACCTTCGATAATTGTTTACATCAATCTTAGCATGGAAAGGCAAAAATAATTCTGAGGCATCCCATCTTGTCAGCAGTCTACTTTTGGGGGAGCCTTAGTGAAAGGTAGTGGTCTTCCATATGTCAAACCTCATAGGGAGATTTGAAAGATTTACACTGTGTTGTATCTCCTTTGTGAAGAAAAATAGCATAAGAAATCTACTGTTTATTTATTCAACAAACCCCCCCTCCCGCCGCGATTGTTTTATTTTTTTTATTTTTTTTTGTTGTAGGTGCTTGATAATCTTCCTCATGATCTTATCTATTCTGAAAATCAAGTTTCGCCATGGAAAGAAGTATGGGTCGAGAAGCAGTCTGATGAGTAAGTATTTACTGCAACTTGGAATCTTTTGTTGGACCCAACATACCCCCTCGAAGCAAAAGATAAATACTATAGTGATGAAACCCTGCCTATTGTCAACGATCAAAAAGGTGATCAACCAATTCTTCTTGACGTTGGCATACGAAGCACCTACTTGCCAAATTGACATTTCCTATTACCCAAAGTTACGCCCAACGAGGCATGCTTTGATTGGAGGTTTGAACGTCGGATTCCATGAAAAGGGAAATTGGGACAAACTGACCAGGTAGAAGCCTCCTACAGAGGTTCTCCACAAAGAATGTTCCATTAGGAGTAATTAGCCAAACAATCCTGTCACAAACCTAAGCTTGAAGCTTCACATTTGCAAGATGAGCTAACAAAGTATGCTCTTCCCAATCATTAGGGCTTCTGGTCAAAGCAATCTCCCAATGAAGTTTCTGCTCCCTATTATATAAAGTAATTTTTTTCCCCCAGTAACCCACCCAGTGCATTGAAGTACAGTCTTACGCCGTCCAAATGTATCAGCAGGGTGCTTGGCCGTGATATTTTTCTTCCCTAAGTACCATCTTTTCTAGAATACCTCCATATCTATTTAGGCATTTAGCCTCTGCTGGATGATTAATGACTTCAGATTCTTGTGTCCAGTGTCTATCCCAAATCCGCAAATATCCTCATTGAGCATGCATGATCCGTGAGCCTGAGTGAATAAATCATTCTGTGGGGAAGTAAATTTCTCAGCATCAGTTGTATACTCATTTAGTATAATGTTGTTAACCCTTTGTTCACAATGCATGTAAATCTAATGAAATAGTACTTTTGGTAATTGAAGCAAGCAAGTGAAAATGATGCCTATTGTGTATACAGAAATTGTCGGCATTCATATTATAACCATGACTGCATGACACCCAGCCCTCAATGCTGATCAATTTGTTATCAACTACAGGGAAGTAGATCTCAAACCAAAGTTTAACTTGAGTGACTTTTGTCGATGGATTGTGTATGCAGAATTTATCAACATACATATTATGATCATGACACCCAGCCCTCAATGCATATCAATTCATTATCAACTACAGGGAAGTAGATCTCAAACTGAAGTGTAACTTGAGTGACTTTTGTTGATTAGCAGGTTAACACCTTATGAGGTATTCATGCCCTTACAAGATCCATTGATATCACGTTGCCTTGAGATTTTAGGCGAGGAGATTGATACAAAAGGGAATGCTGTAGTGTCTGCTGTGAAAAGCATTTGGTCCAAAGTCCACCCTAAGCCCCGAAGATGTTGGCTGCCAACTGGTTGTCTGGTAAAAGCTAAGTAAAATGCATCTTGAAGCACTATTGTCATCTGGTTTATCTCTGAAGTGATGGACTTAGCTGTTATTTAACAGAAACTTATGGAAGCTTTACACAGTGCCCTGCCCAAGATGTCTTTGATTGCCTCAGATTTTAGTTACCTACCGGACGTGAGGATACCTGGTGTCAGAGCTCCATTGGTCTCAACAAAGGTACTGCTTGATCACAACCTCCTTTGCACGGAATGTCACTCTGACAATAAAATATATATTTAGATTAGTTGTCAAAGAAATTGAAGTGATGCTATTATAAGCAAAGTACAATTCTATTTTAAAGCAATGCCATTAAAAACAAAGTATGCTTCCATTTTGCTTGTATAGGTGAGGTCAGACTACATGTGTTCATGTGTGATTAGTTTGCCTGCCGCCATCTTGTGACTGGTTGGCCTAGAGTGTAGACGCAAGCTCTATGTGCCACAGGCCCTTGGCCCACCCAAACTCCTAGTTGGCATATAGCTAGGCCTTGGCAAGGGCCTTGCTTACCAACTTTCTTGAAAACAAAGAAAAGAGCTCTTTATTTTATGGTGGTTCATGTTTTTCGTTTAGAATGTGAAATTCATTAATTGTCATTCAACGCAAGACTGCTTATGTGGATTAGCTAATATGTCATAAATTTAAGTATTTTTTGGCCAATTTGTTTCCTCTGCCTACCATGTAGGATCGCCACCAACTCAACCACCGCCGGAATGGTTCCGGGTGCATTATTGTCCAACACCCCTCAAAGTACAATGTATTATTGTGCAAGGTCGAAGTTTAGTGCATTATTGTCCAATACCAAAAAATTCAGTATATTAGCGTCCAAAAATCCTTTTTTCTTTAAAAACAAATGAAGTCATAAGTTTGGCTTGCATCCGTCAAAGTTATGGCAATGTAAGGTGGTTGTGCATGGGCCGCATGGCATTAAGTGTTATGCAGACCAATTCATAGCAAGAACATTTCAGTGGGTGTGGGAATAAATTGATCTTGAAAATTTCTTCCTCTTTTTTTTTGGCCCTTTTATTCTCTTAGTGTATATTTAGTTTTGAGAAAATATGAGTGGGAGGAGAAAAAAATTAGGAAACAAACCATTTTTCTCATGTTTGATTTTTGTGGAAGATTACAAAGGAGAAAAAGGCAAGTTAAGTTGCGTACCTGTTGTTTTGGTGTAACATACTATACTAGTAGGTCCTAAGTTACAGGTGACTACCTTTTGTGGAAAGTATTATTAAAATAAGTGTTTTCAAAAATGATTGAGGGAACCCCTCATTTTGTGGAAGCTATTTTTAGGCCCTCTTGTTTTTAGAATTTAAGTTAACAATCGTTAGGGCCTAGGGGACAAATCTAGTAATTTGAACATGTTTCTGGCGAGGTTACCTAGACAAATGAAATGCCCCCTTTTTGTGTGTTGACAATAAACTCCTTCAAGCAACTTCTTATAGAGCCTCCCCAGAAACATTGTTCAAAACACCGGATTTGTCCCCTAACAATTGTTAGCTAAAATATATTCTAGAAACATGGGGGCATAAAAATAGTTTCCACAAAATGAGCGGTGCCCCTTAGTTACTTTTTGAAATGTTTTTTGGCTTTTTTTCCTTTAGATTCGACCCAAAACTTTTTTCAATTCTAGAGCAAGGACCAAAATAGGGTTTGAAACTATAAATACTGCAAATTTATGGTTTTTATCAAGTTTAATTAAAAATTTAATTTTTACCATGACTTTAATAGCACTATTTATCACAATCTAGTATTTATAACATCAATATTATATTTTTGTTAGAAAAATTGGATCGTAGTGCGCTATACTTTAGGCCTTGGGATTGTGGTAAGCCGAACTTTAAATTTGTATCACAGTAAGCCAAATTGTGAAACTAAGGGATTATAGTGCACCACCACCGACTTGGGTGCTCTATCGTCCAATAGTTTCACAATTTGGTTTACTTTGATGCAATTTTAAAGCCCAGCTTACCACAATCCCAAGGCCTAAAGTACGGTGCACTACGATCCAATTTTCCTATTTTCTATTTTTATGAGGTTGCCATGCTTTGCAAAATAGTTCAATCTTAATTAGAGTTTGGCATTACCTAAAGTTAGTTGGCGTCATACCGTCATGCTCTTCGGGCTTCCAGTTTACAGAAATTGCTAATATGAACCGCATTACCCTTAGATCAGGCACAGCACAGATGTGTTTCAGATTTGATATGTTTCAGATATGTTTCGTTTCCCACCTGAAACTGTACTAATCAAGTTTGTCATTTTTTTTAAGGATAGTGGAATTTTAATCAATAAATTGTAACTTTTAAGAAATAAGTTCAATTGGATAATGTTTCCTGTTGGGAAACTTCTCTTTTTGAAGAATTGAAAGTGGAAATATTATAATGGAAAGGTTTTAGAAGAACTTAAGCTACGAAGGTCATGGGAGAATGAAAGATGCTTGCTTATGCAGAAAAGGAAATGCTGACTCAACATTTCTTTCTTTGCTCAAGTATGCTGAATGGCCGTGGTCCTTTTGCACAAAGGGTGCTAACTTTCTCACTTTTGGTGGAATTTTCTCATCTCTAGCTGAGTGCCCTATATCTTTTCAGGAATGAAATTGTCAATCTTATTTTTGGTGACCAATGACAGTGATCACAAATCATTTTGCTTGAACATCTATTCTATGCTTTCTCACTGTATTTCTTTCCCCATCTTGGCAGACAGATGGCCATAACATAGATCATGACAGCTACCTGGATGCTAAGGTTTGTTTGAATCTTCTCCACCAACCCCTAACCACCACCCCCCCTCTCCCAAAAAATTAAAAAAAAAATTAAATAAAAAGAACAAAGAAATTCTGTTCGTCAGAGCATGAGAGTGATTTGAACATGTTTATTTTGTGTCTTTGATGAATGTTGATATAGAAAGAAAAATAAATATAAAAAACTTTGATTTGATTTAATTACTTTACTCTGATACAAGTTTATCTTCACCATTACTGTTGACATATGTGCATGGCTAACTGTTATACATTTAAGTGGTGGTCGAGAATTATTAACTGTATTCATATAACTTCATCTTACTGCAGGGTGATGCTGATATATTTTTTCCAACTGACTTCTGGCTTCTGGAACGTATCGATCATTATTGTTCTCTTTGGCATCAGCCAAGCCAGAAAAATCAAACCAAGGGAGTGAAGAAAAGAAGAACTATTACGGTATGAAATTGGCCCTTCTAATATACCTATTCTGCTTAAGACTGTAAAGTTACTGCTTATTGATCAGGTGAAAGAATGCATGTATGTTTAATTCACACACTTCACATCCTGAATGATCTCCTGGATGTGGGTCAGGGAACCTATGTCGCAGCAATAAGAATAACTTCCACTGTGAGTCCCACTTTCATAGGGTTTAGGGAGATCCAGAGATCCAAATTTTATGTCTGGTCATTATAGGTTAAGCACTAAGCCTAGGTGCTGTATGAATGGCTCTAGGGTGTTGTTTAGGGGTGATATTTGGTGTAGAGAGTGACTTCTTAAGGGAGAAATTCCAGATTCTTTATAGGTTAGCACTAGAGGTTACAGGTTAACGACTCCAACTATAAAACATCCTCTAAAAGTGTTGAAAGTGTGAAGGCAGCCCACCACATAGCCAAAGGAATTAATTACAATCTCCATGAACCCAACTTTCTTTATCATTTTCTTCTAAGCCATTAACAAATCTTTCGCACGAGATGGTGGGACCTAACTTACCCCAGGAAAGAAGGGATAGATGACAAAGTGAAGATAAAGTGATATTCGACACATGCTTCCTCTGAACACACAAGATCCCTCATGTCTTGATGCCAAATAATCTCACCTTGTAAGCAAGTAAAGGTAACAAACTGTATAAGCTATCATCTTTCCAATCATTAAGAGTTCTCACAAAAGTCTTGTCAAACTTGATTTTGCATCTCCAGCAATTTTGACATCTAAAGCTCCCTCAAAATTTCCTCCTAGTAATCATCTCACTTGCATAACAAAGACCTCCAGCAGGTGGCAATAATTTATTTCCCCTTGTCTGTGTCTCTCTTTCAACTGTCTTCATACTTATAGTTGGAATTGGTATGACTGACACTTGCAAGTTTTTGTGATGTAGCTTGACACATGTGCATTCATGGAAGAGTTTGGATTACCATCAAAGACAAGAACCAAGGATGGTTATAATCCATTGCTGGACGATTTTAAGAATACCAAATTTTATTTAAGTGTGCCAACTCATAATACTAAATAGGCTGCTCAAAGCAATATCTGAAACTGCATTTTGATGCAGATTAAAGGTGTTTCTTTATCCATATTTTAGTTGGAGAGAACTTATATCTACTGGATAGGTGAAGATGTGTTTGATATCCACCTTATGGAAGTGCGAGTGCGTATTTCTTTTGGAGGCAGAAAGCAGCTGAATGGGACTACCAATTGAACCATTTGCCACAATAGGTTTAACTGAACTTGCTACCTTTAGTTTGGCAGAGGGATAGCATGTTGAGGTTGGATTCCATTGTAGGACTGTACTCAAAAGTTTTTAGAGAGAGAGGTTGGATTCCATTGTAGGACTGTACTCAAAAGTTGTTTGCCAAATTTGCGGCTAAACCATGTAATGCTATTTGATAAATAAGGGTATTCATTATTTCTATACTAATAACTACAGGTGAACAAACTGCTTGAGATTTATTTGCTTCATCATATTCACAAATGGTCTCGAGATTAAGTTTCAAGTTTTCTTTAGCAAAGCTAAACGTTGCTCTTATGCTTACATGGCCTTCTACGGAGTAGGGATAATCATAGCTGTTGTGCCCCGTTGGATAGCTGTCCTGACATTGTATATATAATGGATTTTTATTATTTAAATAGTTGTATACAGAGTGTCCTAGGTTTTTAAAATTTGATGTCTACCGCGTGAAATCGTTCAGTATCATATAAGTGGCCTATAAAATTGTCCTTGACTTGACTTGCCTTGCCCCCGAGTAACATAAAAGTTGGATTATATTTTCAGAAATACCATGTTTCTGTACTTTTCAGATCAGTTTTATGAGTATATGTATATATTACCTACTTCCATAATAGTTGTCTATTTAGCAAAATTTTAGAAAACTAATAAAATGAATTAGTTGAGCATCGTACTGCATGAAAACTTGTAAAATATTAGTTTTCTAGAGTGAAAATTTCTAGTTCTAGTTCTAGTTATGCCTTTCAATTTCTACTCTCAAGTCCCTTGAAAACAAATATTCTTCGATTTTCCAGCATGAATTGAAGTTATGCCTTTGAATTTCTAGTTCTACACCTATCCCGATCATTCTTATATTTCAAGGAGGCATAAAAGAATACTTGAACTTAGAATTCCATCATAGGATAGATTCCGTTCTCTCTTCTTGCAATGTTAAATTGTTTATTTTTCAGACTTGTATCCACAGGAACCAGTGTTACATCTGTTTTATTATATATGATAATTTGGTGATCAACTAACTTTCAGGGAGATGTCACCCGTGCTGCATGGTTTCACTTTTGTGTCCCTTTGACATATATGTCCAGAGGAGATGGACAGGGACAAAGACGGGAATGTCAGTTTCAGCTTTCAGGAGTTCCTTTTTGCTTTAACTAATTGGCTTGAGATTGAATCTGACTAGAAATTCCTGTTGCTATCTTTGTGCATTGTGTAAATAGTATTGTTTAAATGGAAGAGAAAGTGTGGTTGGTATTTTGTGGCTATCTTTCTTGTTGTATATTTGAAAGTAGATCAAATTTATAAAATGCAGCAACTAGAAGCTAGAAGCTAATAAGCTTAGAAAGCCATGTTCCCTCATAATCACTAGAGGGACATGAACATGATTACATCCCAGTACCCCACACAAGGTAATCTGTACATGCTTTCTATTTACAGATGAGTGCAGTTTATCTGATGGGTGCTTCTGCTAAAAACACGGAGCTGACGGGAAGATGGAAAACCCACAAACAGTAGAATCTAATATGAATGGGCCTGGAATGTATATCTTAGATTCACAAAA
The DNA here is from genome assembly GCA_029582165.1 of Portulaca oleracea. Lineage (NCBI taxonomy): Eukaryota > Viridiplantae > Streptophyta > Magnoliopsida > Caryophyllales > Portulacaceae > Portulaca > Portulaca oleracea. The sequence goes on from CM055874.1 coordinate 357,319, forward strand.
TGAACGAGTTTACTGAATTCCTAATGCCTGAATTCTTTGTATCAAAGACAAAGAATAAGTGTTTGTTTGTCTCCAGTCATCTATCCCCTCCTTACCATACCCTTGGACGAAGCACAAATTGTTTCCGTCCAGTATGCTTGCAACCTGCCTCATGCTGGGTCGTAAATGAGGATTGGAATGTGTACAAGCCAATCCCAGTCTCAGCAGAGTGAGGAATTGTTGACGGTCGTACTTGCCATCTAATTGGGGATCTGCCAGCTCTTCCAAAGGCCTTTTGGCGGCCTCGAAGTTCCTAACCCTCTTGACTAAAAGCACCCCTGGATGGCAAAAGTCAACGGCCATCTGGCCACTGATCACCTCCAGCACAACAACTCCGAAGCTATAAACATCAGCAGCAGTGTTTGCTTCTCCAGACTCCATATACTCTGGGGACATGTATCCAAAGATTCCTCGAACTGAGTTGTTACTGTGGGTGGCTACGTGATGGCCGTGCTCGTTTCTTGTCAAGAACTCGGCCAGTGCAAAGCTGGCCAGCCTGGGATTCATGTCCGGGTCGACAACAACCGACGAGGAGGTAATGTTTCTGTGGATGACCTGTTCATCCCATTCCTCATGGAGATAGACAATTGCAGATGCTAGTGATGCAATTATGCTGTATCTATGATGCCACTGCAGGACTTGGGTATTATTGAAGAGCAAGTGACTCAGGAGGCGAGTTGCTAAGAAATCATAGACTACCAGCATCTCTCCATGCTCCGTGCACCACCCACGGAGCTGAACAAGATTGCGATGGCGAAGCCTTGCCAGATTTTGGAACTCAGTTGAGAAGCGGATACGCAGTGCAGGGCAAGTTTTCATACCCAGCCGCTTCACCAGGACATGGTTTCCGTCCCCAAGAATACCATGGTAGGCCGTCCCAAAGTCAATCTCTGCGATCCTGCAATTGTCAGAGAAGTTGTTAGTGGCAGAGACAATGTCTTTGTAGGATATTTCCCTGGGGGTCTCAACCACGGGAAAATGGTTGGCTAGTTGGCACTTGCTCTCCGGCTTGCTGTCCCCACCATCAACCTCAGCCGTGACAAATATGGTTTTGCCTGCAGCTGTTATGTAGATTGTTGAGCCTGATGAGACACCGGGAGAGGAGCTACTAATGGTTATGCTGGTTGAGCTGTCGGAGGAGGACAATGATATGTACAAAGGGTGGGCCTTAAATGAAGGGAGGGCAGGAAGTTTGCCAAAAATGTTGCCACAGAGAGCATCGACAACCCATTTCATGCTGGGCCGTGATTTGGGGTTGTGCAGCGTGCAGAGCAGGCCAATATGGATCAAACGCTCCATGTCATAGAGCTTGTAAGATCCATCTGAGAGTCGAACATCCCCGGCCAGAAGAAGGTTCCCATCATCGGCCAATCTCCGAACCCAATCGAGCAAGATGATCTTGTCATCTGGATAGGCTAGATCAACTGCTCGACGCCCAGAAGCAACCTCCAACACCACTATCCCGAAGCTGAACACGTCTGACTTGGCGGTGGCCACATACCGTTTCTGGAAGCTCTCGGGGGGCAAGTACCCAATGGTCCCACCTATCCTGGTGGTCTCAGCTAGCCTGAAGTCGTCATAATTGGATTTCCTGATGGTCATAGACGGTGTCTTGCAGTTAATCCGGGATTCAATGTCATGCTCGAGCCAGCGGGCCAGGCCAAAGTCCCCAAGGCGGGCATTGTAATGGGAATCCAGCATGACGTTGCTGGTCTTGACATCCCTGTGGATGATCTGAGTGTCGAGCTGTTCATGGAGGTAGAAAAGGGCGGCAGCCAAGCCAAGGACTATATTTTGGCGCTGCTGAAAATTGAGAGACTTGTTGTTGTTGTTGTTGTTGTTGTTGTTGTTGTTCTTGAAGAGGACCCTGTCCAGGCTGCGGTGAGGCATGTAGTCGTAGACAAGGAGCAGCTGATTGTCGTGGACACACCAACCCCTTAGCCTGACAAGATTCCTATGGCGGAGATGAGCCACTGCCACCAGCTCGGCTGCAAATGTCTTCTCAAAGTGGTCTCCTTTCTCTGCCAAGCACTTGACTGCTACCAAACTGCTGTCGCTCAGTAACACCGCCTTGTAAACCCTGCCGAACCCACCACTTCCCAGGATCTCATCTTGACTGAAGCCCTTGGTTCCAATGTAGAGCTCTGCATAGCTGAAGATCCTCGGCTGGTTGGTGTCTGCCTTGTGAGAATATTCAACTCCAGTGATGTCGTGAAATTGCTGTTGGACTGGATTGGCATTGCCATTGCCCTTAGAACATCCATTCAGACGTGTTAGTGATCTTCGGAGGAGGGACAGAAGCTGAGCATGACAGTTGCGCTGCTTTTGTCTCTCTCTTTTGGAACCCCCCATAGTCTGAAGTCTGAAGTCTCAAGTCTCAAGTCTGATCTCTGATCTGATGTACCACTAGTTAGCTGCCCAAGGTTGATCTATGAGTAAAGATTATGCCTGCCCTTTAGATCACAATTCACAGCTCTAAGGCTGAAGCTATTATAACTCAAGCTAAAGAAGGATGGTGATGGGTTTATAACTTATATATTTTATACCTCCCATTCAAATGAGGTAGCTGGGGATGGATGAAGATAGATAGGTATTTGCCAACCCCTCCTTGAAAAGTCACGCTATCCATGACCATCTGATTAGTTTCTGGAGAAAGTCATACATACTATTCAACTCTGGGTTAGGTTTGTTTTGTTGAATTTGTATTGTATTCTTCCACATGCCCAATCAGCTTTCAACTTTTCTTTCCTAACCCTGTTTGTTTTTTTTATCCGTGAGTGGCGCGCGCGGATGTATAAATCTACACACCTCTCGATGATGCTAACTGTTTCATTATCTAGAAACATTTGAAAACTGTATTCTAGCCTCTAGCTTTCTACCGCGTTAAATATATCAAGTGCACATCATATATATATATTCTCCAGTCTAAGAGAGTCTCCTCATCTGTGGTTCCAGAACAATTGATCGCTTCAAATTTATGTTTCAATTTTTTTCGAAGGTTTTCACATATCAACCTTGTTTGAGTAATAATGGATATTTTATTCTGTGATTAGGCAAATTATGAAGCACTGGAAAAACAGAGTTAAATTTAATTACAATGTTATATCATTCACTATTTAATTTTCATATCCCTTACCTCTATTATTAGATATACTTTCAGCCAAAACATAGTTTTCAAAATCTAAATGGATCCAGATGTCCTTTTCATTGAATTTTAAGTAAACTTCTGTGGAGTCCATAATTTTTATTTTCATTTTGGTTTATTTTAATTCGTTATACCAATCTTTTGGATTTAAGTTGGGATTATTATAATTAAAAAAGATGTGTATAAATATAATGTTTACTTGAAATCGTTAAATTGAGAATGACATATTTAGCTTTGTAATTACGTTTAACCTGGTCCTGAGCGAACATATATTTAAAACATCCGATTATTAATTCAAAAGAGGAGCAAGCACAAGAAGCAAAAAGAGGATTAGTTGAACTTTTTGGTTACAAAAGCAGGATTAGTTAAACCTGAACCTATCTCTACGAGGTAGAAGATTATTAGGAGGGACAAAATGTCAAACATGAAACACCCAAATGGCCAAGTAGGAAGGGGTAAGGTGGCCGAATATTTGAAGAAGAAGAAGAAGAAACAAGTGGGACCATCTGATCATCATCTCACTTCATTGTTTTGATTGCGGATCCACATCAATTGTCTAAGTGCTGGATCACTGGATCAGATGATCAAAGTATGAGTACAAGTAACACTCATACATGGTTTACCCTCATTCACTTGCAAGTCCATGGCTAACATTATACTGATATGCTCTCAACCCAAGTATCCTCGCATAATATGATGAGATTTGTTCCTACTAAAACATTGGTGAACAAAAGAAATCAACCAATAGAGAAGAACCGAGTCAGTTGATGATATACATACATGTAGTTGTTGTGGATATTAGAAGTGATAGTCAAGTGAGAACCAACATATCCTCCATTTTTTTTATTGATGAAAATTGTATGATTGATAGTTATTTATCACGATCCTGTTAAATTAATTGGTGGTTGTACATGAAATACTAATCTAATAGATGAGCAAAATGTACCTATCTAATAAAGTAAATAATAAAAGAAACTGAAGTTGTCATGATTTGATTAGGCGAATGTGGAAGTAGGTAGGGTATAGAAGACTTTAGGGCATTTAATTGCAAATGAAGTGGTTTAGGAATTAGGATGGATGGCAACTTAGGTAGGGGGGGTTGGTTCTGATGCAGCTTGAATTAATTGTGTATCCTTTTCCACCAGTTTGGCAACCTCCTCCATGACCATGCGATGATCAAGTTGATTGTTGGAGTTGAGCTTGAGGCTGGCCCCACCAACTACCATTCCTGGATCGCCTCATTTCATTTCCACCTTTTATTTTACTTTCAATCCTATCACCCAAATGGACCACATGTCCATATTATTTATAGTTATGGTTTGCAGTTGAAGCTAAAAAATTTGATTTTAGATTTTTCTTAATATATATAATAAATTATTAAAAAAACTACTATTGCTAAATTTGTGTTAATAAATCTAAATTTGTTATTAAATAATATATTTATTTGTGAATGTCCATATATATCAACAAGATATCTATTTGATATCTTTTTGGTTAGGATATATAATAAGAGGATTTTATTCACTATTGCCATGCAACTAGTATAAATACCTCTTGTGAGTTATGAATAAACGATCGTATTCTCCTTTCTCAATCTCCCTTGTCTATATTATTCTTCTCTATTTTTCTCTATATTGTGTTCATACATTTATTGTTTCATAACATATTATCAGCACCACTAAACCACCTCAGGTAAAGACATCGACTAACTTAACCAAGTAAACAACAAATAATTTTATAATTATATGTTATTTACTTGGTTAAGCAGTAGAATTTTTAAGATGAAAATAGAGAAAGTAAATATGGCTATAATTAACCCAACACATAAGCTAGCAAAGAAATTACTAAAAGAAGTTATTTGTAAACGTTAGTTGTAAAATATTACTCCTTCCGTCTCAAAAACATTGTCCACTTTGTTGTTTGATGGTCTTCAATGTTACACTTTGATCATTAATATTTTATGATTTATCTTAACAAGACTTGTAATATTATATCTAAATAAAAGTATTTTTCATCACAAATCTAATAATGACAGTCTAATACGATAACTCAACATATAATTTGATAAATTAATAGTAAAACTTTATAAAATTTGATTGGGGACAAATTATTTAGGACGGGAAGAATAATAAGACCAATATAAAATTTGTTGTTCTGCTGCAAGGCAGTGATGAAGTGCTCTGACAATTGTAAAGTCTTACATCTGTTGGAAATGTTTGGTTGTAACGATTTGGCTGTGTTTCTTTATTGCCTTGCAACATGTGATTGGCTTGAAAACATTATGAGCTTTTTGCTACTATTGATGCTATTTTGGCACTTGCTTTTGTTTGAATAAAAAGGTTCATGTAGCTGCTATTTATTAAAAAAAATAATAATAACAACGACTTTTTTTATACCAAAAAAAATGTTACAAGTTGTCAGCGGGTCAGCCCTCCGGGACAGGCAGCTAAGGCCACTACCAATAGCTCCATTTTTCCTCACCCGACACATTTATCTAGGCAAATTCAAGTGAGTGAAACCCTCCAAGAGCAAGTAAGTATTTGTGATGGGTGAGGGATTTTAATCCCACCTATTCTGCCGAGGAGACCTGTGCCAAGGCTCACTCCTTTTTTCTTTTTTTTTTTAAAGATTAATATTGTATATTGTTGATTTGTTGTTTTTGGACAAAATATGTCCCAAAAAAAAGATAATTATTGGTTAACTGATAATTTACTGTTGGTCCAATAGTGAGATATTTATTGACTTTTATAATTTTTGTTAGAGGAAATCTTTTCTATAAATGTTTATCACATAGATAATATTCTCACACTATTTTTTTATCTTTTTTTAAATAGTATATTTTCAAAATGATCTTCTTTTACAATATTTATATAAGTGTTATTTAATTTTAATTTTAATAAATATTGCTAATTAATAACTCACTGAAATTAAAATTGAGTTTCATGATAAAATTAGTTCTTCATAAAATATTATCTCAAAATAAGTTTCAAAAAATAATTGACAACTATTTGAAATCAAAACACAATATCAATATGAAACAAATACAATGACCATAAAAATAAAATCAAAATTGAAAAAAATAGGTGGGTGAGTCAAAGTTTACTCACCATTGTAAAAACATTATAAATGCAAGTGAGTCATGACTCACATTAATGATATTTTATTGGATGGGTGGGTGAAAATTCACCTACCATTGGTAATGGCCTAAGCCATTGTTGAAGTAAACCGGTAGAACAGTAGTAATAATAATAATAATAATAATAATAATTTAATTAATGAAAATGAGGATTGGAATTTGGATAGGGATGGGAGGGAATAGTATTTGGCGGTATTCCCTTCCCCCATTCCCATCGCAGGAGTTTAGCGGTGCGTTTTCGTCCGACTCGGAACGAATAATCTGACACGCCACAAGGAGTAGCAACGACGGCTGTGCCGGATTTGCGTATCCATCTATCCCGGATTCATTCCCCACTCTAATCCTAAGTTTCCATTTCCCTCTATTCATTCTCCATTAGTTAGGGTTCTTCCCATTTCTACTCCGTCCTGTCATCACTATCGTATCTTCATCGGATCCTTTACACCGACCACTTCCACCTTGCTTTCGGTAATCTCTCTCTCGTGTTATCCTCTGCTGCTTATGAATATCGATTTGTGTAATTGTATTAGTCTTATCATCTGCTGCTTATGACCATCGATTTCTGTAATTGTGTTAGTATTATCCTCTGCTTCTTGTGAGCATCGATTTGTGTAATTGTATTAGTGTTTTCCTCTGCTGCTTATGAGCATCGATTTCTGTAATTGTATTAGTGTTATCATCTGCTGCATATGAGCATCGATTTCTGTAATTGTATTAGTGTTATCCTCTGCTGCTTATGAGCATCGATTTCTGTAATTGTATTAGTGTTATCATCTGCTGCTTAGATTTGTGGAATTGTATTAGTGTTATCCTCTGCTGCTTATGAGCATCGATTTCTGTAATTGTATTTCTCCTTCTTCCTTCTCTTTCCAGCTCTATTTGATTGGGCCTTTCTTCTTTTTGCGTCGTTGTTCAATTACAAGTTGATACTAAAGGAAAATATTCTTTGTTCTGAGCCCCTTTCCCCTTTAAAGGAAGTATCTATGTGCAAAAGCTATTTTGGATAACAATCTTCATTTTCTCTTACTCTTGCAGCTCCTCTTTAGCTCAATTTGGAATATGATATAATATGATATGGGTTGCCAAGATATTGGCCAGTCCTGGACCTTTTCGGGATTAGCGGGTGCATTTCTTGATCTGGCTATTGCGTATTTCCTCCTGTGCTGCTCCGCTGTCGCCTTTTTTGTGGCCAAGTTCCTGGGTTGGTTTGGTTTTACCCTCCCATGTCCATGCAACGGCCTCTTTGGCTTCCCTTATCGTGGACCCTGCTTCCAGAAGCTTTTAGATGATTACCCTGCTCAAACTGTCTCCTCTCTTCAGTTTTATGTCAAAAGCAGATTTCCCTTTGATGCCATCCTAGCAAGGAATGATCAATGCCAACTCAACTTGAAGTTGATTAGGGAAAGGAGATCCACGGATGGTGTACTCGAACTGGAAGCTGAAGCCTCATACAGTTCATCCTCGGATCCCAGGAGGTCCCAACACAGCCTCTCAGCCTCTGACTCAATTGGTAAAATTGACTTTAAAGGTAAGGGAACTGCCAATGAAAAGCAAAGGTACAGCCTCCGCAGGCGTCGCAGAGGCACCATTGACTTTGGGAAGTTGGCATCAAGCTCTTCTTATGACCATTTGACATCAGATCCTCATGTCCTCCTCCGCTCCCCTTCCGAACCCAGCAAGATAGGAAGTGAGCTTCTTTCTGACCAATTGATGCCCATGAGTTTGCCTGGTAATTGTTCTTCGTTGTCCCTTTGCCTTTGAACTTCATATTAACTCACCTGTTGTAATTTCAGCTGCTTCTGCATGTAAACATTAAGACAATGTGTATTAATGGACACCAAGGGGATGTCACCCCTTAACAAAAGGAGGCTGAATACTAACCACAATGCCTCAAGCCTTTAGGCTCTCTACAATTATCTTATCCACAAAATCCAAAAAGACAACCTTTGTAAAGTGCCTAAAACCTTGACACCAACTATACAAGGTTCTTAAACAATAAAGTTTGAAAGTCATTAAGCGATCTAGCCTTGTCCTCAAAATTCTATGATTTCTTTCCTTCCAATTTGCTTACATCAATTAGTGTCTGTGGTCCCTCTTTTGCCCCTAAAAAAGTGTTAAAATCAATGCCATCTCTGTGTATATAAGGAAAGCCTAACCATTCGTCTGGATCAAAGACATATGCATTAATTTGTTGCTGAAAGTATGTTGCAATACAACTTGTTAAAATACGAAGCTGGGGAAGATTACTGTTGCTTTTAACTTTCAACTCTGACCTCTGTAAAAATCCCTTATTGGTCGGTGGCAAGCACTCAAATGTGCATAAATCGGGCTCTTTAAATACATCATGCATATAAAAGCAAGGTTCCGTCCAAACCAATTGGCAATGGCTGGAGTAACTCCTGTACTTGTCTACATACTCAAGTTCCCTTTATCTATCCATTTGAAATCTTTACTCACTTTGTAGCATCAACATGACCCCTCACATGTGGGCTACTCACAAAGCCCCACACGTGCACATTCTTTCTCAAATTGGGGATGGTGGTTAACCACCGACAACCTTGGTCGTGATACCATGTCATAAATCAGGCCTTTAAACGGGTCATGCATATAAGCGCAAGTAAGGTTCCATTCCAAAACCAATTGGCAATGGCTGGAGTAAATCACGAACTTATATGCACATTCAAATGCCCTTTAGCTATCCATGTGCAATCTTTACCAACATTATAACTCCAATAGTCAGTTCTGGTGCTTGATGGATATGCATACTTGTTTCTCTTTGATTTCACTGTGAAAAGTTCATAGTTTTATGGCTGTGTCAAGACTCTAGTCTGAACATAGTTTCCAACTTTAGTAAGTGAATCAAAATTTCTTGGTCTTGGCCTAGCTTTGTGGGTATTCATCTTCAGAGGTAGTTGCTGCTTCAGGGCTCAAGCTATTCAATAGTTGCTGCTGTGAGTAACTGTTGAAAAATAAGTGTTTATTTAAACTCGACTACCATTGCCATATTGTAATGTTAGAATTAATTTATCCAGTCTCTCTAAATTGCAAAATTTAGGGGCAAGACTGCTACATTCAACCCCTCCATACCTCGCCTAGGCGGGATTTTGTAGTGTTGGTTTTGGTTATTAGCTTCATCCTGATTTTTGTTTATATGCATGTTGTATTATCAGCTCCAGATCCTTCTGTTGTCTTAGGAAAGACAGTATCAGATGGTGAACTGAATGAAACGTATGGTGAGAATAAACTCATATACAATAGTGCAACATCCTTTGAGAACGTCAGGAACAAGGTGAGCAGCCATAATGAACATGCTATAAGAATCCTGGAACATGCACTTGAAGAAGAACAAGCTGCTCGTGCTGCTTTATGCTCTGAGTTGGAGCAAGAAAGGATTGCTGCTGCCACTGCTGCGGATGAAGCCATGGCCATGATTTCACGGCTGCAAAAGGAGAAGGCATCAATTGAAATAGAAGCTCGGCAATATCAGAGGATACTGGAAGAAAAATCAACTTATGATGCTGAAGAAATGAACATACTTAAAGAGATCATAGTCATGAGAGAGCGAGAGAAGCATTTCCTGGAGAAGGAAGTTGAAGCCTACAGGAAGGTTCTTCAAGACAGTGATGGTTTGGTGAGTCAAGTCAGTGATACACAAGGACAAAATGAAGCATCTATTCTTGATTCTTCCGTGGATGCTATGCTGATGCTAGAGCAGTTGAGTGAATCCTTGGATAAACGGGGAAGCATGCAGGTTAAGAGCAATAATCTTGATTGTGCATCTGCATCTGTTGAGAAGCAAACTTGCACTGCAACTGCAAGTGAACAATCATCAGTTGCTGAAGTGGATGACAAGGGCAAACTTGCAGAGGGGATAGATAGTCCTGAATATTCAAGTATTATCCAAGATCAATTCCACAATGGTGATGAATCTAGTCAAGACATTCAGGAAAAAGGGATGTTATCAATTAATGAGATTCCGTGCCCTTCTCCTGATCATGATTTTCTGGTGAACAGTGTGATAGTGGAAGAGAGAAGGGAAGATGACAAGGTTTATATGCTGCAGAAAGCGTTACGCAGTGTGAATAAAGTTGAAGGTGGAGAAATAGTGAAAGTGGGAGCCAGTGAGCCTGATGAGCATGATGTTCACATCGTTGCTCCCCAATGTAATATAAGCAAAGAAAGCACGTCAAAGAGGGTCAGCCATCTCCTTACACAAAGTGATGCTTCAAATGTTGCAAGGAAGTTTGAACTGCAACTTACGGATTCTAAGTTCCATATGGTTGATGAATCAGCTAACAGTCTTAGAGCTGAAATAGGCATTGGTAGAAGTTGTTCTGACGTAGTTCACAGGTTCCCATCAGTGAATAGTTCGCCGGGTAGAAGTTATGTATCTGAAATGCAGCGAAATTCCTTGTTTACTGTTGATCATGAAAGGCTGAAAATTGACAATGAAATTGGGTGGCTAAGAGAAAGGTTGAGGGCTGTTCAAGAAGAAAAGGAGAAGCTCAAAAACTCTCTGGAACGTCATGAGAGGGATAGAACTGAACTTCAACTCCTGGAGGATATAGCAACCCAACTCCGAGAGATCCGACATCTAACTGAGCCTGAGAAAGCTTCACGCCATGCTTTGCCACCTCTGTCCTCCAAGGTTGGTCCTGTAATCATGTTACTATGCATATACCAAAAGTTGGTGTTATATGCTGTCATTTGTGATTTCCTCTCATCTTTCAGATTTTTTACTCTTGTAGTCTTGTGTGATTTGGTTGAAGAAGCATATGGCTGACAGCCTTCCCCTAGTTGTTGAGGCTTGCCCACATAAACTTTTCCGACATCTAAAAGTCTAGAAAGGCTACTAAGTTCACGATTCCTCATATTCTTTTAAGGTTACTGCACCAATTCAGTTTGGTCCAGCTGGTATTCCCTAGCAACTTAATTTATGTTTTATCCTTGGAAGCTATACCTGAATCCTGTATGTGAGCTTTACGACAGTTCTTTTTGCTTATTGAAGCAAGCATAAACATGCAAAGCAAACTTTTCCAAGTCTGTGGGCTTGGCTTTGAACTAACTGCAGGCAATGGTAGCGTAATGATCCTGTGCATTGTTCAAAGATTAGGTAACATTTTTTTTTGTCTTTGTGTGTGTAGTAGGATGCAGCATGAGATCAAAGGTTCAAAACTCTTTTACTTTCCTCAATTGATTTTCAAAAAGGTTTTCTTGTTGGTTTCCAAAGGGGTTTTTTGGTCTGCCTGAATCAGCCTCTTCATGCACTCCAGTGGATGAGGGGAAGATTTCCTACATCTGGATCCCCTAAACGTTGCATTAGCGGGACTACATTGGGACTGTTGTTTTATTGTTGGTTAATGTCAACTCCATATAGAAGCAAGTTTCTGGTGGAGATGTTTTACTTACAACTCTGGTCTTGGGCATCCTTTTGTGTTATGAATCTAGAAATCCTACTTTTGTTAGAACCTTGTGCTATACACAATGTTGGTGGAAGTGCCATTATATGAGTTCTTATAATTATTATGAAGTTTGTGGGCATGCTTCTATATTGAATTCTTGATGTAATTATGTTCATGTGGAGCAACAACCGAGTCCTTAATTGGAACTCCTTTGCGTGTGTCTTTATCTGTTCTATGTTGGGTGGCAATGGATGCATGTTAATCTGTGTGCAGTATGCACATGAGAGATCCTGCATTCCTTGAGAAGCTGCAACAGCCACGCTCATCTATTTAGTCAAAGTTGGCTACTCTTCTAGACATTTGGGCATTTCCCTTATTTACATGTACATTTCAATTCCTGTCACTGTTTGCTGCCTTGCACTATTTACTGTTTGCAAAAAGATATGAACCTTGGCACAAGACACTTTTTAAGTCTTTTACCTTAGTGTAAAAACAATACTTTTGCACATTAAATTGCTTAAGTATAGCTTGTAAATTGTATATGAGTATTGCACTTTGTATTTGATGAAAGAGTATGATTGAATTGCTCAAGTATAACTTGTAAATTGTATAGAATCATATTTTAATCTGTTTTATTTTTCTTTTACATTTATTAAAACAAATAAAATAGGTCTTACTGATGAAGTTCATTTGATTAGGGTGTCATTTATTTATTGGCTTAGCTAATGAAGGTTAAACGGTTAAACCCCTTATTTATTGATAAGTAATTATAATTAGCAAAAACATAGATGACTAGAACCCTAGAAAATATTAATTTGAGGCATAAATAAGACACTTACGAAGGGCCTTGTAGTCTTGTACCCAGACTGATAGCATAATTAGCATTACCCTTGTTGTTTTGGCGCTTTATGAGCATCTTCTCTCTTCAAGTAATCATGTGTGCTTTGGAAAGTTTCTTTTTCTGGCGGTCCCTTACAGTTAAGATTATGCTAAAGAGCATGCCAGGTTTTTAATGTGTTTTGACATGGCTTACTCTACAACTACTTTGCTTTCATGAGGGTCGTTGCTGGAGACAGGGGGGAGGAGTCAGATGTGTGGAAGTGCAGCCTTACTGATGCTGTAGTAGTTTCTATCAGACCATTGCTGATGAGTGCTTCATCAATCTTCTTAATCACAAATATGGTGCACCAAACAGTTTTGGGTTGTTTTGGCACACACACACACACACACACACACACACACACACATATATATATATAAGCCTCATCTTCATAATCTGGAATGATCTGTTTGATTCCCCCTTTGGTTGGTAATTTCTGTTTTTCCCCCTTTTCCTGTAGCTTCATTAACGAAAGCTATTCTCAGGTCACATCGAAGAAAAGGCGCTCTCGGAGTATATCTGGAGGTGTTTGTCAAAGTACCTCTACTTAGGAAAATTGAACTCGTGCACTACCTGGGAATATTTGACCTGAAATACTTCCGTTGCATTGGGTAAAACTGCAATCCAGGGATTCGAGATGTCAGAAGTAGCTGAGGTTTTGATGTCACGAGTTATGGAAGACTGAAAGAATCTATGAACAGCACTGAACGGAATAAGGCTTTTACTGTAGTGTGCAATTACTGCTGGGCCAGGAGAACTCTTAACATTAGAACCTCGTCATTTGCGTTTACAGCAGGGTCTCTGGGTTTCAGTTCTGACAGAAGTGTTGTTGCCTCAGGGGACATGATGTTATGTACAAACCATGTAACCTGAGTTTGGGGAGAGTGATTCTCCCTTCTTGTGCATGTATGTATCATGTGTGGGTTCAAAGGAAACGTCTGTGAATAAAGTGCCTGTATCCAACACTAATTTGCCTGGAATCTCCGCTGCTGGCTACAAACAATTCGAACTGCTGAGATTCCTTGTATAATACTGTACATACAGGGGCTTGGACAGATTTAAATAGCTGTGTGGGGACCGCTCATCTATTTACTTTAGTTTCTGGTAACATCCTTGTCTTTGATACCTTAAAATAAGTTATTGAAACTGATGCAGAGAGGTGAGCTGCGAAATTGCTCTCTTTTTTCTGAGTGTACAATGTGAAACACTCTGCTTGTAAGTTGTAACTGTACAATTTGAAACGCACTGGCTTGTAACTCTATACTGGCCGCCTAATCTTGTCAAAGATTGGTAAGTGCTGCTGAGCCTGAGATGTGTGGTGAACCACCGTACTCGATTGCCTTCGTTTTCAATATATCCTAAGCAACAAAGTAGTGACCCCCAAACCCTCAATCATATCTTCGTTTTCTACATATGCATAAGCAACAAACTAGTGAACCCTAAACCTTCAAATTGAAGCACCCATTAAAGTGTATTACTAGTATATTTTTTTTTTTATTATTCAAAGTCTGTTTAGAGTTTAGACTGAGAAGTTTGTAACAGTGCTGCAAAAATACCAAACACAACAGTAAGAAATCTTAACTAATTTTCAGGCTGTAATTTTCTTTGTCATTTATCCTTATGCATCTCCGATGTAGTCACAAGGCCCCACGAATATAGCTTGTACCACAATCAAACCTTGTCACTCTATGTGTATATCTTGAGGAAGCTATGAGGATTTCTCATAACAACAATCTTTTTCTTCCTTTTGTTGAGACTCTCATATCAATTGTATTATATATGTACCGCACAATTTAAGTTTTTTTCATTTTGTAAAGCTCTTTATTATTTATATTACCTTGAGTGAATTTTGGGCATTTCTTTTCATTTTGTCAACTCCTTTTATGAGCAATTTCATATTTTTAATTTTAGGAATACTTGGAGTTTTTTTATAAGCAGTTGTATGATTTTTGGTAATTTCTATTTTCATGTGATTTGTTTATGTATAAGATAGCGCATGTCCAATTCATCTTTGGGCTTATGTTAACATCACATCATGTTAAATTCAGGTACACAATGACACGTAGGTGTACCATCCAAATTTGGGGCCTCAACTTCTATCTAGGGATGACACTCCACCTTCGCTCCACTAATAATCGGAGGTGGCGCCCACCTCCAAATCCGATTAATCGGAAGTCATCGTAGGTAATCGGATTACTCCGACACGACATTGTTATACGTTTCCATAAAATGATTTCCTCCGACTCCGATTACTTCTAACTCCGATTACCTGTTATTATATATCATATTTGTTAAAATAAAACGCCAACAATAATTCTTAAAAATGTTTGTGTGCGGTAGTCTTAACGTCGCGGCCGGGTGTCGTTGAGGGGGTGCGGCGGTCGGCTGTCGTGCGACGGTCGACTAAGACAAAGAGAGGAGACGAGCTTGACGGCAGGCGCAGACAGAGAGAGGCAGAGAGGACAAATGTCAGAAGAGGTTGAACTGGAGATGATGGTGGTAACGAACGTTGAACTCAAAACTTAAAATTCGGAAGAAGAAATCAAAGGCGGTGAAGTGAAGGTGGTGGATGATGGTGATAACGACACTGGGATGGGATCGGCAGGTGAAGTGAAACTAATAAAATGAAACCCTAAAGGCTAATAGTAATACACAATTTCCCTTAAAAAAATAAATAAACTTTACAATCTACTATAAAAAAAAATCGGTCATTTTAATCGTCAGTTTTTTTATTTTTTATATTGATTATTATAATCGGACTTAATCGATCTTAATCGGATCGACTATAATCAGACTTAATCGGATAGGAGGTGGTCACCTCCATACCCGCCCCAATTATAATCGGAGTCGGGTTTTTTAATCGGATTCAGATTCGGAGTTTTTTTAGTCGAATTCGAATTCGAATTCGAATTCAGATTTTTTAGTCGGAGCGAATCGGATTCGCTTCGGATTCGGATTTGACTGTCATCCCTCCTTCTATCTAGATTGTTGGGGAGGTGAGATGTAGGGCTGTGAGCGGGGAGCGGATTACCCACGTTCAATATAACCTTTATCTCATAATAATATTTCTAATATTTTTTGGTTAAATATGACATTATATATACTCATAATTATACCAAAAATATGAAAGGTTGGTATGGCAATAGCAAATACCTACATTGAAATGCAGGTGGAGCATTTATATCTTCCAATCTTAACTAAGGGATCCATCTGTAGCAATTATTTTCATGAGTTGTTGATTAATTCAGGTAACTAATTAAGTATATCTTAATTAAAAGCCCTGGCTTACCCAAATGGAAAATGGAAAATGGAGGACATATTAGTCATTGCCCATCCCTCTATGTTTAGATTAGATTTTTGAGGATTTAGTGTTAAACAAAAATAATCGGAAATGCTATTCATAATAAGCTCTGGCTGGCCTCTGGTGGGTAGTCTTAAATCAATTGATTTTTATTTTATTTTTTTCAGAAAAAAAAGCTCCATTCATTAACATGGTTGATTATCGCAATATCGCCTGCTTTTATCTCTCTCCCACAGCGGTTGGTATGTCTTCCTCTATTGCCTAGAACTAGAATATTATTATACTACTGTATGACATTTCTTTTTCCTTTTTTTTATTCTTTAAAATTTGTCTAATATTCTTCATCTGCTGCTATTCATCCAATTTTACAGTTGGTTTTATTAATATATAATATTATTATAATAGAATTTAGGAGTGGCAATAGCAGGGAAACAAGCCAGGGATTAATGTGAATTGTTAATAGTAAAATTATAAATGAAATACATAAAGAGGAAGAGGTGGGGTTGGTTTCAAGTTTGTTTATTAAATAGTGAAGAATTGCATTGCATGAGGGAATCCAGGCCGGAATCCAATATGGGACCAAAGGTAAGCATTTGGTGTGAATATTCGCCATATCATATTATGTTATGTGCCTCTTTTTGTTGTTGATGTTGGGGTTGGGCGATAGATGAGTTGGTAAATGACCGAAAACAGGACTAGGGTTTCAGAGATGAAGATGAGTATGAAGATGAAGATGAAGATGAAGATGAAGATGAAGATGATGATGAAGATGAAGATGAAGATGAAGATGAAGATGAGTATGAGTATGAAGATGAAGATGAAGATGAAGATGAAGATGACGATGAAGATGAAGATGAAGATGAGGGGGCTACAAATGATTGATTGATTGATTGATTGATTGATTGTTTTTTCCTTCCTTAAAACTGACATTGACAACGTAACTACT
Source organism: Portulaca oleracea (assembly GCA_029582165.1). Lineage (NCBI taxonomy): Eukaryota > Viridiplantae > Streptophyta > Magnoliopsida > Caryophyllales > Portulacaceae > Portulaca > Portulaca oleracea. Next base: position 374,168 of record CM055874.1, read on the forward strand.
TTTGATTGCCATTTCATTTTGCCATATATCAAATCCAAGGTCCCTTTCAGTTTCAGTTATACTTGATTATGTGACCTAATTAATAAGATTCATTAATGGAATAGTATTTGGTTTGATTACTCTATGCCCTTGAAATTCAGGCTTTGCTGTTTGCTGCTAATAATTGTGTATTAATTAATAATGAAAAATGAAAGGTGCATTGAGGAATAATTAAGGAGAATGTTGGAACAAGGGCAAGGAAGGGGAGTAAGCAATAAGGAATACCCAGCCCCTCTTGCCAAGTATCAGGATGTGGTTGCCAATCGCCAACTCTTCATGACCACTCTCGAGAAGCTTCATGCAACCATGGGTACTAAGTTCATGTATGTTACTACTACTACTACTACTACTACTTAAACTTTAACCTACCCTCTTAATTCCATCTTAACAATCTACCACTATAATGTCCATTGTATTTGTCATCTCAGGATTCCCATCATAGGAGGCAGAGACCTCGATCTCCACAAGCTCTTTCTTGAGGTTACCTCACGTGGCGGCATTGACAAGGTCGCTCACTTTCAATTATCGAATATCCTACTTTCATTTTCTGCATTCTTAATCTCTGGATCTACGTTTCTGTCTCTTCTCATCACCTACATATATACCATCCCTTACAACTTACAATACATGGAGACTCACTTTGGCATTGTTAATAACTGCACATCCCCATTCATTTAGCAAACCACCTCTAGCTAGCAGAATGTTTTAGAACAAAAGAAAAGAAAAAGCATTTTTGGATTGAATCATTATTCTCATCACCAGAACCTGACTATGAGCTACCAATTTGCGTTATGCTTACCGATATAACGAATTTGTCAACTTACTCTATCCAATGTGCATTTACAGATCCTAAGGGAGAAAAGGTGGAAAGATGTTACAGCTACTTTCAACTTCCCCTCCACTGCTACAAATGCGTCCTTTGTACTGCGCAAATACTATTATTCATTGCTGCAACAGTACGAACATGTATATTATTTGAAAGCACAGGGTTGGAATCCTTCACCTAATGGTTGTTATACATTGTCTGTTTATGCCTTGGTCTCTATTTCCATTGCTATCGCAAAACCGCATTATTCAAGTCATTTTACAGGTGCTTTGCAGAGTCCCCACAACACAGCCGTTGCAGCTCATGGATTGCCTAAAATGCTGCCACCGTCAACTCAACTACAATCTGTTCCGCAGTCGAGAGTCACCCCTATAGAATTTGGAGGTCTTGTCTTTATCGTTGTTATCTTTATCTAATCCCTACAATGCTGCCAGACTGTTTCTGTTTTCCATTGTTTAGTGCGTGGCTTGGATAGTTGGATCTCGTAACTGTCTTTCTTGTTGCTCTCGACTTTTTATCCAAAGGTTACTCTAAAATCTTTCTTCCACACGTTAATAATACTGTATGAACCTCTATTAGTGATGCTTTATTCACAACACTAATTTGTCACACTCTCTAGTGACTCAAAATAATGTGGAAGAAGGAATGAAATTTTCCGGAGCTTTTTTTTTCCCCCCTGGTCTGATCTTGGTCAAATTTTATCTTTTGAGAATATGCCTAATCTGATTTCTCAATGTCACAGGAGATGCAGCAACACCAATAGGATCTCCAGTGATTGGAGTGATAGATGGGAAATTTGAAAGCGGGTATCTGATAACTGTAACAATTGGCAAGGAAAAACTGAAAGGGGTTATGTACCAAGCTCCATCGGCTCCAAATCCCCTAAATCAAATGCCACAAACGTCTGGGTTGAAAGCTCCTACAATGACAACACTTGGCATGCATCGCAGGAGGAGGAGGAGGAGGAAGAAGAAATCTGAGATTAGAAAGCGGGATCCTGCTCACCCTAAGCCCAACAGGAGTGGCTACAATTTCTTTTTCTCAGAGCAGCATGCTAGACTTAAGCCACTTTATCCGGGAAAAGACCGTGAGATAAGTAGGATGATTGGTGAATTATGGAACGACTTGCAAGATGACCAAAAATCTGTAAGAATTGCTCAAACGATGATTGGCTGACAATCCAGGCTTCTTTTTTTTCTATTAAGAAAACTGTTGTATGTTATTGTGTGTCAGATATATCAAGAAAAGGCGATAAGGGATAAAGAGAGATACCAGATGGAGATGGAGAAGTACAGAGAAAGAATAAGGGCAAATCAGGTGATAAATGAAGCAGTGCAAATACAGCAACGATTCCCTCACTTGAATGCGATGGAAGGGACGGGAAGGGAATTCCCGGATGAAAATGAGAGCAATTCCAGCAAAAGTGAGAGTGAAGGAGGAGAAGAAGAGGATGATATTGATGAGGATGACCAGTATGAGAATTTGTCAGACGCATCTCTAGCGGACTGCAGCAGCGGTGCTGTTGATCTGGGTAATGTCAATGCAGATGGTTATCAAAACAAAGGTTGTGAACAAAGTCAAGGGCAGAAGCAACCACAGCAATACACAATCAATTCCATGACATAGTTTACATACCATCACTTTTAACTTTTTAGTTCCAACACTCACAATGTTTTCTAGTCTATACTGTAAATTCTCTTGTCGTAGCTGCTAATTTAATAGGTTTAGTCGTCCAATGGGAAACACAGGATTTTGAGTTCCTTATGTTGGTTTCTAGAATCAGTCCAAATCTAACTGCTTTTCTTCCAGACTCAGCAGCATCTTTCGAGTCAATTCCTTACTTACTATACATATATGCTCAAGGATCAGGATCAGGCTCAGCTCAGTAACTTTGCACTCTTCTTCCAAGTTTTAGAAACAAGTGGGCTAGTGTAGTAGGCTGTTGTTCCGTGCCAGGTATAATACATGACAATTGCATTCGATGATTGCCAAGTCTTCTACACTGTACACTACAAGTCAAGGTGATGTAAAGCTACATATATTTTGTCAATTATGCTGCTCCTTGGCACACAACACGATCATATGCCTAACATTGATGACATGATCAGAAACTATGCTTGATGACACTGCAACATAACTGGCGTTGCATGGGACATGTATTAGAAGCTAAGAATCGGTCTGTCCATAGATAAAATTGTAATTGAGATTGGACTATCTATGTTTGAATCTCTACATATATTGCTATAATAAGGTTCACAGTAGGACATGTTATTCTACCAAATTGACATGATAAACGCACTAATTCCCATGTAGAAATGGCCACAAAACTTGGAATGGAGAAAGAGAAGGAGATATAGATGGAGGTGGTTGGAGATGAGGATGGAGAAGGAAGAATGTGAAATTAGAAAAAGATTAAACTTTGTTTCATTTACCCCTTCTTTTTAACGGTTAATGCTTAAATGATCAGTACAGTCACGACTTGAAATTTGACAAAGTAAAGGTGTACTGTTGAAACTTGCATTTTAAAATGTTGACTATTCGAAATATACAACAATAAAGTTGCACTACTTGAAATTTAAAATAAAAAATAATGATAACTACTCACATTCAATTATTTTATTTATTATTTGAGATGGATGAACTTTGATTTTGGTTTTGCTTATCCAAGTTTAGGCATGGTGGCACAGGGACCAGCCCATCGTTGAAATAAGGGTAATTAGCGAAGGCCCAATGGATACTTTAAATAAAAGGCCGATGGGCCTGCGGAAAGTGTAACAATAGTTTGAGTTTGTTTAATTAAAGATGCATATCTAGGGTTTCTTGTGCGCCCACTTTTACAAGCTGCACTACAACCTTCGCAGCTCTACCCAGAGGACAGCCGACTCTCTCTCTCTCTCTCTCTCTCTCTCTCTCTCTCTCATCCCAAGCTTCAAGGTAATCACTTATCTTCTCACTTGCTTTCTTCCCTAATTCCTTCTTTACGCAATTTATTTCTGGTGTTTTCGGTATTCTGCTTCATTGCTGGTATGAATTCATGCCCCCTCCTTGATGTGGGGCGGTAGATGGTTTAGTAATACTGTCATTTTACTTGGAATCTGGACATGGATTTTATTGTTTTGGATCACTCTAGTTTGTATTTCTCTAAATTAGAATGAGATATCTTTATGCCCAAATTTGTGTCTCATATGCTTGAGCCCTGCTCTTTAAGCATTGGCTTTGGCTTTGATAGATTTTATATCTAAAGGATCCTGGATTTTCACGTTTAGGGCAAGTTATATGTGGTGTGTCTTCTTAATATGATTTTGATATGGAATAGTTTCTTCTGGGATGGGATGCTCAACATGTACACGTAATACAACACCTGAGTAGAAAGTATATTATTTGGTTGTAGTACTGGTACATGGGGCTCCACGCAGATCTTTATAGATTGTTTTTGAAAATTATTGTATCTGTTTGCTTGTGTCTTAAATAGCCTAGTATGTGTAGAGTTTGTATATGTTCTTTATTCATGTTATGTAGAGATTCTTTCTGAACTTTTTGCTGAATTTGTGTGCATTACAGCATTCCTTGAGTTACGATGGTGAGAATCAGTGTGCTCAATGATGCTCTCAAGAGTATGTACAATGCTGAGAAGCGCGGGAAGCGCCAGGTCCTAATCAGACCTTCTTCAAAAGTGATCATTAAGTTCCTTCTTGTGATGCAAAAGCATGGTATGAGCAATTCTGATTTATGAATCTTATGAGGTTGCTTGTTCAATTGTATTAAGTTCCTTCTGATCCAACAGATGTTTGTGTCAATGCTTGTCTCAGGTTACATTGGTGAGTTCGAGTATGTAGATGATCACAGATCAGGAAAGATTGTTGTTGAATTGAATGGAAGGCTGAACAAATGTGGTGTCATTAGTCCTCGTTTTGATGTTGGTGTGAAAGAAATTGAATCATGGACTGCTAGACTGCTGCCTTCCAGACAGGTTAACTCAAAAATCCTACATGTTTCTGATAACTTTGTTAGCAAAGCAACTCTGCAGCATGGTCCATTAGTTTCTGCTCTTTAGCCTACTGCAGCATCATACGAAAGATAGGTCTTTGAGAGTGTGGCTATTGGGGCTTTTGTCTGGTGTGTTTTCGTAGCTTTTGTCGTGGTCTTGCTATAGTTTTTGTTTGGTTTTGACCTCCTATTTTGGGATTGCAATGATCCAAAAAAGAAAAAAAAGAGGGATATTGTTGTGCAATTGGAGAATATCTTTTGTTGGCAATCTTTACCCAGTGGTTTGATAGGTTTTGTGGGTTTGCCTTGCATCATATAGAAGTGCTAGTGTTTTGCAATTGTTAACTTGATTGTTTGATTTTGGCAGTTTGGATACATTGTGTTGACAACATCTGCTGGCATCATGGATCACGAGGAGGCTAGAAGGAAAAATGTTGGAGGGAAAGTGCTGGGTTTCTTCTATTGAGGTGTTGCTTCTTCTAGGGTGTGATGTTCCAATGTTTTATCAGACTTTAATTATTTCTTAGTGTACGCTGGATTTTAGAACCTCATCAGGGCTCACCAATGGTTGTGGTTTTTTGGTGGCTCATTTTTGTTTTGACTTGAAGAATGTAGGCGGCAGCTCTAAATGTTTTCAGTATTTGAATCTGGCAAACTTGTTGTCGAATTGTGGTCATCACTCCATTACATTTTCCTTTCCCGCATTATCTGAGCGTGATTTTTGCATGGAAGCATAGTAAGTATGCATTCACACAGTTTATTTTGGCTTGTCAGCCTTTAACCTAGATCATTTGTTTCGTCCTTGGCATTGTGACCATTTGTCTTGTGCTCTTGAACACGTCAATGAGTGTTAAGTACAATCTTTGAGACTCTTGATCTCTTATGTATCATAATAGTATTTAAGGCCCTATTTTTTTTATGTAGTTGGCTGGCTGTGGTGTCACGTCTCATCGTAACTTGTCATATTTCACTACAATTCACCACAATCTACTACAACTTAGCACAATCTATTTTTTTTAATTTATTTTATTTTTTTATTAAAAGTAAAATCTTCCACCACCTACACAATTTCACATTTTTCATCACATTTATGATTACTAAAATCCAATGTCACCATAACTTTCCACAATTCACTCCAGCTTTTCCAAATTCATCACAATTCACCACAATTCTACCGCAACACATCGCAGTCGGCCATATAAAAGAACGGGCCCTTAAATTCCAACAAATAAGCCGAGGGTGAAGGGTTAGTTTTGCAACCTATGATTATATTGTAGATTTTTCCTCTCAGAACTGGGATTCTCTTTATTGGACAGGGCAATGTTCTTCAAGCTAAGGGTGATTGTTGAAGAATAATCAGATTTGAAAATTTGTTTAAAACTCATAGATTTCTTGTGCATTTTGTCTTGGGAAAAGCTAAGAATATATCGCCTCGAGGGCTAACCGGCTAAGCACTTACTTTGTGTCTGTATGTGAATAATGATTTCATTAATAAAACTTTAAACAATGTTTACAATTTAAATTGCCAATAAATAATCGTAAATTATCTTTTTGAACACCAAAACAAGGAAAACATATTATTCAATCACAGAAGAAATACAAAGATCTACTCTCGCCAGGTTGTGGAAAAAACCCAGATACTCACCAATCCAAATCCTCCTTCGAAGATAGGAGAGAAGTGAGCAAGAGAATGGGCAAATGAGTTACCCTCTCTCAAAACATTACATATAGATACAATTTTTTTCAGAAAAAGGCTGCATTGAGTGTCGTCCACCAAATGTTGCTGCAGACAGTTCATAAGTCCAAGGGAATCACCCTCCACTGCTATATTCCTAAACCCCATCCTTCGAGCCTCTGTCAAAGCTAGAAAACAAGCCCTAATTTCTTCTAGTAGGGCGGTGTTGTAAAACGACCCTTGCTCCACACCTGCTACCACCACCTTCTCATCATGATCCCTTATCACAAACCCCCACCCAAACCAACCCGAGCCCAGCCTACCTCCATCAAAGTTTACCTTCACAACGCCAACCGGAGAAGTCTGTCATCTAACCGTCTGTCGATCCATAGGAGGAAATTTTTCTTCCTCCGCATAAGATCTAAACTGGTTTACCCACTATATAACCCTACTAGCAACATCCATGGCACTCCCCCTCTCTTGAGCTATTAGTAATTTGTTCCTAATATTCCAAATTCCCCACAAAATATCAATGAAATCCTCACGATATTTTTCATCAAACTTCAGGAAGATAAAACCAATTACATCCGCAATTGCACCTCCCACCCCTCTTCCACCCCACTCCGGAAATGGGCTATTAGCCCAAACTTCTTTTGCCAACGGGCAATGGAAGAACACATGAATCTCGCACTCCCTTTCATACCCGCAAATTCCACAACAACCAGAAACATTTGGCATTCTTCTCGCTAAATTGTCTGCAGTCGGCAATACATTTCTTACGAGCCTCCACGCAAACATCCTCATACTCTCGGAGGGATACCTAATTTCCATATTAGCTTCCAGAACTTACCTCCCTTGTTGATAGAAGAAGATGGCTTATCTCCTTTTTTTTTCAAATTTCTGGCCAAATGATATCTTGAACGCACAGTATACCTTACGTCCTTTGAATAGTGCCATGACATGAAGTCGTCAGGCAGCTCTCTGCACAAAGGAGTGGCCAACACCATTTCAGCATCAATATTGTTTAGTAGTGATTTTACCAAATCCTCCTTCCAGCACCCACTTTCTGAGTCAATTAAATCAGCAACATAAGCATCTTCATTTGACAAAGGCGGGCCACCTAACACTTTGAAAGAGAAGGGTCGAGGGATCCAACGATCCTTCCAAATTTTAACGGATTTTTCGTTCCCTATCACCCATCTTGAGCCACTATTAATTACATACCTTGTATCCCAAATACTACGCCAGGTGTAACTTGGCTTCGATCTCAGTTGTGCATTTCTGATATCACCATCCGGAAAGTAACGCGCCTTAAGGATTTGGAAGACTAGGGATCTTGAGTTTTGCGAGAGCCTCCAAAATTGTTTTGCCAATAGAGCGTCATTGAATGCTTCAATATCCCGGAATCCGAGACCCCCCCGGTCCTTAGCATCACACAGAATATCTTTCCTAACCCAGTGGATTTTCCTCTTCTTTGGATCATTACTCCACCAAACCGATTGACGATACTTTGGATGTCAATACAAAGGTTCCTAGGGAGCTTAAAAACGCTCATTGCAAAGGTCGGTGTAGCTTGCGCAACCGCTTTTATGAGGACCTCCCTCCCGGCCCAAGATATGAACTTATCCACCCAACCTGCTAGTCTCTTCCCTACCCTGTCTTTTATGTTGAGGAAAGCTTTTCTCTTGCTCTTATCGACATATGCAGGTAATCCTAAATATCTCCCCTAGGCTTGCACCTCTTCCACATCATCACCCTGGAAATCTCAGCCCTTCTACTCTCTGGGATACCTTTAGCAAAGACCACACTAGACTTTGACAAATTAACCCTTTGGCCTGAAGCTTTTTCATATAACTTCAATATATGCATCAGTTCACCAGCTTCCTCGACCGTTGCCTTACAGAAAAAAATTGAGTCGTCCGCAAACAATAAATGGCTAACACTGGAGCACCAGAACATACCTTGTAGCCATGAATCTTCTTCCTTTCCTCAACTTTTCGGAGAAAACCCACTAATCCTTCAGTTACAAACAAAAACAAGGAGAGATCAGGTCGCCTTGCCTCGAGCCCCTCGTCGGAATTATCCTCCCACGCGGCCAACCATTCAGCATTATAGAGAAAGAATCTGATTTCACGCAGCTCATAACTACACTCACCCAATTCTGAGCAAAGCCAAGCTTTAGAAGCATGCCTTCCACAAAGTCCCATTCCACCCTATCATATGCCTTCATCATATCCACCTTAACGGCCATCGATCCCCCAACACTATAACTGTTTGCCATCGAATGAAAATTTTCGTATGTGATCAAGATATTATCTGTGATCAATCTTCCGGGAGTAAAAGCGCTTTGAGTTGTTGAAATAATACTGTCCAGCAGGGGTTTCAAACGATTTGCCAGAACTTTTGTCACAATCTTATAGACCACGTTACATAAACTAATAGGCATGTACTCCCACGGACTCTCCGGACTTGGTTTTTTTGGAATAAGGACCACATTCGTACGATTAAGCTCCTCGGGCACTCCATTTCCCTCCAGGATCTCACGGACCACTTTACGAATATCCTGACCAACTATTCCCCAATACTGTTGAAAGAATTTCGGAGTAAGACCTTCGGGGCCTGACGCTTTGTTCGAATGCATTCCCCTTAAAGCCGCCCAAATTTCCTCATTCGAATAGGGAGCCGTCAATGTATTGTTCATCTCAGACATTACCCTTGTCTCCACAAACTCAAGAACGCCCTCCATCCTGTCAGAACCTTCATATCTAAAACGATTTGAATAAAAGTTCATGATTTCTCCCTCCTTCTCTTGATCAGACAAGGCCCATGACCCATCTTCCTTTTTCAGCTTCTCAATATGGTTATTTGATCTCCGGGTCGAGGCCCAAGCATGGAACCACCTTATATTACCATCACCATGTTTAAGAAAATTAGCTTATTTTTGAAGGTTATCAAACATTTACTCTTTGAAGTAAAAATATTGAACATATTTCAAATTTATAGTTCAAACTAGGCGACTTTATCTATAAAATGATGTGAAAAGATATCACTACACTCTTGTATCGAACAATTGAAAAACTCAAAGTGAACTCTTGTAAAAAGAGTCAAAGGAGATTGAAGCTAAACATGTAGAACCATCTTTTGTGTCCTCAGACGAAGAAGGATAGTGCTTCTAACTCCAGTATGGTGAGTGCTATGTATAGGGTAGGTAACAAGTGAGAGAATGCCCCACTCAGCAACTCTTAAAAAGGGTCATGAGATGAGAGGACACCACCGATCAACTTGAGCATTTGACAGCAACCTCAACGTTGTTCCCCAAAAAAAAAAAAAAAAAAAAAACTCCATTTCCAAAACTGAACAAATACTAGGGAGCATCCTTTTCACACAATCCAATACTTCCCACTATAAAGAAAACTAAAGCTTCATATTATGGAACAAAATGCCCACCAAGATATTAAATGGAATTTTCATGTATAACTGGCTCAAGGACATACAAGTATGATCTATCCTATAATTAATAATTAGAGCAATTTAAAATTCCAAACAAACAATCAAAATGTAAGATGATACTCAAAAAATAACATTAAAAAAAATAATCTAATCATGTATCAGAGACAAGGAGAGCTTCCCAAATTGAATCCATGTCCAAGGAAGGCATTCTACTTAACTGGACCGCGTCAACACTGTGATCTGATGAAACATCACGGATTTTCTTACTACCCTCGAGCATTTCTGATCCAGTGGTTGTGGCTCTACCATCCCAGTTGAATTGCCATTCTTTCCTTACAGAGCTCTGGCCAACTATTCCTAACATGTCATCAGTTGAATTCTGATCACTCGACGAATCATTCTTGAGCAAGGATGATCTGGGATAGAGAGTGCTAGATTTCTTAGAATCCAGACCTTGTTGTGATATTGTACGTAACTTGGTTTCGAGAAGCGTAGCAATGGCTCCACCAAATGAGTTGGCCTTGAGTAGATGCTTCTTATCAGGGAAATTGAGATGTGCATACTCACCCCTCAGCATATAAGCAGCAGTATCATATGCAAAAGCAGCCTCTTCAGCTGTGTCAAAAGTTCCAAGCCAAACCCTTGTGCGGTTTCTTGGTAATCTGATCTCAGCCACCCACTTTCCCCAATGCCTTTGCCTGACCCCTCTATACAACTTCCCTGAGGAGTTTGATGATGACCCTGTCATTGATGTACTCTTGACAGGGACACTGCTCTGCAGTCTCCTTCCACCATACTTCATTAGCTGTGTCTTAGTAGCACCTAGGCCTTTCGACACGTTGCCATTTATCCTTAACCATTCATGTCCTACCTGTGGGAGGAGATTTGCTTGACAATCCCTTCCTACACATGGTGTATCCAGTACATCCTGCTCTTTTGAAAAAAAGGGTGGAGAAGATGATCTAGACTGAGAAATTTCATCTGGGGATATTGAGCATTTTAAGAAATTTACCAAAGTTGGGACTCTAGGAACTGCAGGATCTAAAGAAGAGCATAGTTGGCCAGCACTATTGTGTTGTGATATCACATAATGCTCAGATGAACTAGGATCCAGGGTCGAGCAGAGTCTACCTGGAGATTTTATTCTCTTCCTGTGGGTTCCACTGTCATCATGAAGATTACCACCATACACAATTTGATCTCCATAAAAACTTGATTGAACAAGCACTGCGGGTGGCCTCAGTATCTGTCTCTGCACGAAACTTGCCAACTCAGAATTCTGCTTCTGACCCTCCATACAGCAACCAGCAAGTACCAAAAGAATATTTAGGGTAACAAAAACTTCAATAACAGAGGAAGAATGAGTAAAACGCAGGGTATAATTGATAATGGAAATGATGCAAAGTAGAGATACTATGCTATATATACATAATAGCCACACCTTGTAAGACAAGAATTGGTTAATTAAATGATTATAGAATTCAAACCAGCTCCTTTACGTACACAGACAAAGCTAACCAATTATTATTATACATTTATGTGTAAGAGGTAGATAATATTATTGTAGTCTTTGTCTTTCTAAACAAAGGGAAAGAGAAAAGATAAAGTAGACAAAGGCATCAACAACATCACCCGCAACTCCTCCACACAGTCGTGCCAGCCATGTTCAATGTCCACATCTACACTACAAACCAACCAGAGGCTGCCAACTCATACTGTATTAGCTCACTAGGCCTCCCATTTTTATTAACAAAACTGCATATTTCTTCCATGAAAGCTGCCATAACATACAACAAGGCCAAAGCCTCAAGCTACACAAGCAAGTTTAAGTTGTCTTCATCATAAACTATTATTTTGATTCCCCTTATTTAAAGATTTGACAAAATAAGCCACCATGTGAGTATTTCATCCATGCACATGTGTCTCTCTTCTCTTTTTTTTTTCATTTTGAGAAATATGATGCGAGTAAAATTAAGGTTGATATGGTCATCAGAACACTTTTTTCCTGAATATGCACAACATAATTCGAAGGAAATATAGACCTTTTCTCCAACCTCCACCACATAAATGTGGGGTCTAAAATGACCCACTGCCAACAATAGATGATAAGAACAAGGGGCAGAGCAAAAATATTAGTATATAATTAAACAGAAGGTAGTGTTCCTTTCAGTGACAAGCACAAACATATTATAAACACTAATCAACAATTGAGGAAGGTAAACATTTACATATAGGCATGGAATTCTAAATATTATCATCCAGATTACCATTAATTAGCTCTTGACAGATTATATTAGTATTTATATAATGTAAAAGCATGACCTACCACGTCTTTATGAATTAATTAATAATTTGATTACCAAGTAGCCCCACACCCTCTAGCCTACATATGCCTAAATTAGCCTAGCTTGTTAGCACTAATGTCTTTTGGAACTGGTCACAGGACACTCTTTTTTTCTTGGCTAAGGAAAGAAAACAATGTTAAGCCACCCCGACGTTTCCTAGCTAGAAATTAGAATCGCTAGTTTGTGGGTTGACTTTATCCAGCTCATTACTAATAGGGTTTCCAAACAACCAAATATAGGCATATTTTTCCAACTTGTATGTTGTAACTTGTAATGTGAATCTAATACAAAAACAAATGCTCCTAGTCACAGAACCAACTGAAGAGGAAGAGCTTGAAGAGACCATGTGTTCTAGAATGGAACAAATTATCTTAAAGTTGCATTATCATATTCTATGCATTCAGCATCCAACAGCTTTGTAAATTCTAAATACTGCAGATGGTCAAAATTAAAATTGCTTAGCTACCATGATCTATCAGAATTTCGAAAGGCCTATGCAATGCATACACCCAATTTAGCTTCTAATTGCAAAGGATGAATACAGGCTAGCATACACAACTCCGGGACCAATTAAGCATAAAGCAGTCACTATTAATAATAAACTACAAACAAGTAAAGACGATCTGGTAACAGTTTTTTACAACCACACATTGAGTGAGTCTATAGGTAGGTTATCCCAATCCCGAATGTCAGAGCCTACGGCACATGCTGTAGGATTAGTAGCTGATTAATTGAATAATGCCGCTTTTGTTTATCTAATTATTCAAAGTTGCTTTTGCTTTTTCTGTTGTAATGTAATTGAAGAGGATAGAATTGTTTATTCCAAAGAGTATTAGCTTGGCAGATCTCTGTGCTTTAGAACATGAATAAACAGCAACCATAACTTAGTTTGGCTGGCACAAAGGGTATAATTGAACTAGATGGACATTAAACTAACCACGCGTTTGGCCAGGTGGTGCGCTCTAAACCAACCCAGTGCACACAATCATATGATTAACAAACATCCATCATTTCTATTCACCCAAGTCATGCTGATGAATGGAGATGGAACATGGATGTACAGATGGGGATTGAACCACTTTCTCCTTGTATGTCATTTCATCCTGAAAGTCTGAAACTAAAGAATTCTTCACTTTGCTAGGTTGGCTAAACCTCCCCCATCCTTATCCAAGTATTATTTTTATTACCATCGCCTGCCCTTTTTTCTCAGTTACGTTGCCTCAAGGTAGAATATGACGTTCACTTTGGACAACAATCGTCTGACCAAAGCAAGATTAATGACGCCAAACTGCCCACTAGCCTAAACAACCCAATTCTAAGACAACAAACTTTTGACACTGTCAGAAATCAGAGCTATACCCTTCTTGTGTAAGTGTTAGCCTACCCTTTCAGTCCTAGACTCTTATCATTTCATCAATTTCTAAATTTGTGCACTTTCCCACTTTGCTTCTGACAATAGGTTGCTAAACTAACCAACCAATAATCAACTCACTAGACTTCCAACTTTTTAATAGTTGAACCCCATTCATACAAGTTTCAAAGTTCATAACAAAATTCATAATCTAATCTTCAAAAAGATCCTATTTTCTTCCTGCCTAGACTGAATTATAACATTTGCTACAATGCGCCCCTAAACCTGAACCTGCCTGCCTGGGTTCAACATGTGTCATTAACACCATTTTCCTAATTCCAAACTAGAAGCTTCATCAAATGGAAAGGCATCCCAACTCCAATGCGACCAATGTCCTCAAGGACTGTGCATTTCTATGGTCTGTTGCAAAAGAGTCTCCCCACTTACCAAGGTCAAGACTGCATAAACCTCATGTTTTGCATCCAAAATTGGCCTTAGTGACTAGGGAATAGGAATCCTCATTCCTCGCAGTTTCTTTCTCCCAGTACATGTCACTAAATCTAAAGCTTATTGCAGGTTATGTACTTTAGTTGAAAATCATCAGATAGCAAGCCATGACCTGAAGCTGAGGCTGCAGCCAAATCAGATTATAAAAGTTTATTTAAAAAATAAAAATAAATAAAAAAAAAAACTGTTTCATGATGGGATTCATGAATAAGAAAGGTATCATGTCTACCAATTCTCAGCCACTACAAATTACAGTTTCTTGTCAACTTCTTGTACATTGCAAGCCTTTTGTTTCACATCACAATCTGCTTAATCACTCGGAGAAAAGACTAAAATATGAAAGTCACCCTTGCCATAATCCCATTTATTATATGCATTTTCATACATGAATTATTGGAGGAACCTTGTTATCTACAAACCCAATCTCAGTAAAGCTCAGTTATACTAAACCTAGCCTACAGTGCCTAATCCGTAGTGTTGATGTTTGTAGTAATTTCCACGATCATCATCCAACGATGATTCGATACAAAGACTACTAGATTTCTTATAACATAGAGCATGCTGACTGAATATTACTTAAAGTTTTGTTCCTTACATGTTGTAAAGCAGTAGCTCTCCACAAACAAGATCATTCACCATCAGCTCAAATTCAAATGCATGGTGATATTCATAATATATCCAACATAAAAATGGACTAATTCAGACCCTGCAACACATCTTGACAATGCTATCCCGCCGCTAGTTCTCAGCAACATTCAATAGTACCCAAAAACAAAGAAGAAAAGAAACGTGAGTAATCTATAGCACAATGTCATTTGCTTAGGTAGGTCGATCAAGATAGTAGTCCTGTGGATAATACATTTCTAATCTATAGGGGGGAAAACAAAACAAAATGACAGAATGGGTCAATGACCTCTGATGAATGGCCATTTGCGCTTGTGGTGACTCTTAAGGTAGTACACACATCTTTGGTTATCTCACTGTGATAATTAAATAGCCTCAATGACCTCTGATGAATGGCCAAACAGACTTGTTCGGCGCAATCTCAAGACCAACGGTGAATACAACCATTAGATGGTCCAATCCACCACAACAAAAGTCCAATACTTGAACCACAAGCAAGTTTTTTATTTTGAGTGTTGTTCCTTTCAATTTTCATTCTCTGTATTTCTGATTGTGGTTGCCTGGTAAGGCAGGGTGGTAAAGCCATAAAGGATAAACAATGCTCATGGTAGGGTTCAAGCAATAGAAGGATATGACTGGTTGGTTATTGAGGTGGCTGTACATGAAAATATCTAAAACAGTAGGTTTTGGCAAGCAATAACTAGGATATGGAACATGGCCCATGCTCACGATGGTTTAGGGGGATATCATGTAAGATGGTGAGGTTAAGAGGGTGGCTGCTAGTGATATGTGGTATTGATTATAATGGTTGGAATAAAGGGGCTGATTCACATGGTTAGCAAGAGTGGCAATGGAAAATAGGGGTAGTGGTAGCAATGGTTATATAAAATGGTGGTTTTGGGGCCAAATGGTTGACAAGTGAAGGTGGTTAAAGGTGCGGCACTGGACACTTTTGTCCTTAGCTTAAGCTAGCGAAGGGTGGTAAGGTAGAAGTAATTTGTGAACATTATGATTGTGTTGGAAATGAGGGAATAGAATGATGGTGTAGGCACTGAATGTTCACCAGTAGTCATACAAAACTGGGTAGTTTTGGTGGTGGCGGTTGACCAATTTTGGGGGCAAGAGATAATACCCCAAAGGTGTTAGAAAGAATATGCATGGAGGGACATCTAAAAGGCTCAATCACTGAGGATAGGCCGTTAAAGAACTGAATCTATGAGCATCAATTGGACAGCAGATTAACTGAAGTCATTCTGCAGATGGTGCATCCACGAGTGGTCAGGCCTGTATAAACAATGAAACACTATGTACCATAATTGGAGTTGACAGGGATTATGTGGTTACATAGACATAATTCTATGGATGTAATGAGGTTCAAGAGATGAATCAACGCAACAATAAAAAAGAGGTCTTCTTAAGTGGTTTATGAGAGGAATAAACAAAGGCATCTGAAATTTAAGAAGTGGTTGAACAACAAGTGTTTTATTTAGAATGAAAGCCAAACAAAATAGTCATCATTGATGAATTCCTTACAGATGGAGAAATAGAGAGAGTGGATACCCAAATATATCCTAAAACACAACTGAAGAGAGTAGTAACAAAGAAGGTGAGATCATTTATTTAGTAAGTCTTATTTCTTGTTGGTTGTACCTCCACCAGCACCAGCACTGCCACTAGATCCAGCAGCTTTCTTGGCGGCCTTCTCTTGAAGTGCCTTTGCATCCCTGTGCCCACCAAGTAAGTGGATGATGAGATGAAAAGGGAATAATAAATAAATGAGTAAAATTGGAAGAAGAAGAAGAAGAAGAAGGAAAGCTTATACCTTTCACGGCGTTGCTCGGGGGTCAATCCATCATCTTTCTTAGGACCCTTCTTTCCAGTGCGAGCCTGAGCCCTTTCCCGATCCTTCTCCCTCTGGTTGCCCCGTTCGATGGTTAAGGATATAGGATTCAAAACAATAATCCTAATTCTAATTATTCTAACAAAACAGAAAAACAGTGCAGCTCTAGAGATTTAGTAATAAGTAAAAGACAAGGATATGAGTCATTGTGATGGAAGGAATATGCGCAAATCAAATCAGAGAACCTGCAAAACAAAACCCACAGAAATTGAGAACCCAAGAAACTCCGGTTATTACAGGAGAAACAACAAGGAAGAGGATGACCTGATTGATTGGATTCCGGGCTGCGTCAATTGCAGTCGGCCACCAACAAGAAAAGAATAATAACCATAATTTTATTACTGTGGAGTAGATTGTACGATGCTACAATGGACTGGGTCCAAACTCACCTGGACTCGACCCAAACTCTTTTCTATTTCATATTCAGGGATTCGCAACCCATCAGTATTTACCCCACAATTTTACTTAGATGGGAATGGGATGCCTCATGCCTCCACTATAACTACTTTTTTCCCCCCTTCATAATTAGGCTCCGTTTGTTAACATAGCTTTTTAGAACAAATGAGTTTTTTGAGGCTAATTAATTTTTTTAACTAGTCAAAATATTTAATATAGTTTTTTGAGTTAGTAGTTTGGACTCAAAAAAAATTCAAAAAATTATTCTTAATAGTTTTTTAACAATAGTTATTTCTAAACAGTTTATTTTACCAAACACGATTAAGTCAAATAACTAATTTAAACAACCAACTACTAACGTGATTGTCAAGTTGGGCCTTAGTTTTTTGTTTCATAAAGGTGAGATATGAACATCCAAGCACAACATGATGAATACTATGATCATGCACCATCAATCAGCTGCTTTGTTTCCTTAATGGTATTTGTGGGTAATAGTCGTCGTCTCACAAAATGATAAAAACCATCAAATGTCTTGGATAGGGTATGAATTCACCATAACACATGAAAAGTACTCTTCACTCCACAAATAAGTGTCATATTATCATCTTCAACATGGATGTTATCGAAATTGATTTTAACGACTTTCCAATCTAGCTTGCTCCACTCACAAGCATATGGTTGATTAAAATGGATAGTTGGATATTAAGAGAGTGGAAAGTCTGTGTTTGATTTTCCACTCAGCTCATGCACGCTTTGCACGAATTAATGGGTGATTTTTGTTGATGTGTTTATTATATAACACCATCATGTTCCTATACTTCCAAATGATAGGTAACAAAGCAGTGACACGGTGCAAGTTGTCTAACTTCTAATCACTTTCAACTGCTATGTAACAAAGCAGTGATACAGTTCAAATTGTCTAACTTATAATCACTTCCAAATTTGGACACAATGTTGACAATATGCAAAATTTATGTTGACGTTCAATTTATAATCACTTATAAAGCTTATAATTTTTATAAATTGGGTACCTTTTTGGAAAATTGACATGGCAACAAGATAAGCTCTAAACTAACAATTGGTGTCGCCAAGCCTCCTTTTTAGACCTTTGTTCCTTACAAACTTAAGAGGTTGATAACAACCTCTTAATTTTTTATTGTTGATAATCATTGCGACATCCCAAAAATCCAGGATGTTCTACCCCATGATATTGCTCAATTTGTTCTCTCCACCCTACTACCCTCATTTGATCAAGAGGACGAAATGTACCGAGGTTTAACAGGAGATTGTCAATTTATTATCAAGTCGACTTATGGCTATGCCATGGGTTAGATAAGAAAACTAAATGGGAGGGTAATTGGATTTGGAGACTTGACGTCCAACCAAAGCTAGATATATTTATTCGGAAATATTTTCATATTGGTTTTTCCTTAAGATGGAACTCAATCCGACGAATGATCAACATAAATTCTTCCTGTTATATTATTTTAGATTAACATACAACAAATAAAAAAGTTCAAATTTACAAAACAAGTTCTCATTGTGAATAATGATTTTTTCATTCTTATTATTATTTCCATTTTCATTTTGATTACATTAATTAATTTACACAGTGAATGGGGTGTATAAAATAAAGGTACTCGTACCTAGCAAGGATAATCTATATATTATATTAAAACACAATCACCATATCTAGAAAATTGACACGTATCATTCATTTATAATTTGGATGAAAGTTGTTTTATAACAATTTCGGGAAAAAAAACAGTTGCACACAGTCAACTAAAATATTAAACTAATTAAATATCACAATAATTATCATCCATGAAATGATGTTATTGCTACTGGCACAAACCAGTTGTCACCTTATTAATCCCTAGAACTGTCGTTACCGAATAAGAATTCTAACGGGCAATAAAAGATAAGAGGGTTGTATCACTCCTCCGTAAATATCCCCAAATTATTATCATCATTATTGTATTTATTTAATATAATAAAAACCCAAACTATAACTTTATGGAAAACCATAAAGTGTACATTGGTCAAATACTCAAGTATAAATGATTGATATTACCAGCTCTGTTCTTTTTTATTTGTCATCTACGGTTTTCAGTGTCAATTTTTAATCAATAATTTCTAATATAAAACTTTTATTAAAAAAATATAATATTATACTTTTTGAATAATATTTTCATTATAAATATAATGATACCAATTTTATATGATGAATCATTATACAAATTAGATATCAATGGTTAAAAATTTTAACACAATTTCCTAGACAACAGATAAAAACAAACGGAGGGATCATTATAGTACACAGCTACTCTTTTTTTGCTAATCCACAGCTACTCTTCGTATTATAGTATACAGTTACCAAAAATCCAAAGGACCAAACCTTCAAAATTCCATAATCACATTCAATTACTCTTTAAATGAGGATTATAATGATACCATTTAGTAGTAGTAATACATATTCCATTCTTCCTTTTGTATATAATAGAATCATTTGACCTTTTATAGATTACCCACAGTTTACAAGGTACATTCATAATCAAAAGGTAATAATATTCTACCTAATCTAAATTTGTAATTTTCATTTTGCTTATAAAATTATAAAGTATATTTTTAATTTATACCCATTTTTTATGTTGTTGGCAGCTTAGACTTCCAATTGCTACTACACACATGTTCTCCATTTCATCTTCCCCTCAAATACTAAGGTAATATGTTCCTCCTTTATTTTACTTATTATCATTCAAATGAGAAGAAAATCGCAATCTCCACATGCTAATAAACTTTGTCAGATTTTCCATCACCATTTGCAGTGACCATGAACTTCTTTGCAATGGCTATGCAAATCTTTCATTCGAATAAAATATTGGAAAATTAAAATGAAAATATAATACTTCTGGAGGATTTTGAGATAAAATTTAAACCGAACACCAACCCAGCTTTGGAGTGCCTGAAAAATTCCTAACTGATATTTTCTAAAAATTGGGTTTTGCGTAAAAAGAGAAGAAACACATTGTTTCTAAACAACAATTTGTGAATTGAATGACTGAATACAAAGGGGGCAACGTAAAAACAGAAAAAAAGCAGGAAGAAATGAGAGGACAATTAAATATAGATGCAAATTCAACCCAACAATTATCTAAAACCTAAATCGAAATTAAGACCTTAGAAATTGCAATTTGACTGAAATAATTCAATTTCAAACATTAAAATTTCACCAAAAAAAGTAAATTGAAATTCAACAAAAATTTATATCTAAAAAATACAAGGAATTTAGAACATGAAATTAAAAAATAATGAAATCTGAATAAACTAATATGTGAGTCGGTGTCACAATTCTTAAGATCAAGTTAAATAATTTCGATATCTGATTATTAACTTTCTTTCAACCAAAACTTATAATTGAAAAATACAAGAAAATAAAAGTTATAATTTAAAAACACTAAACGAGTTCAGTCCTTTTTACATACTTCACCCACCAATTTCTTGGGTAAACGAAACAAAATCTTGAACTAGGGCTGTTTTTTTGGGATGATAGGTAAACAACGAACATAGGGTTAGGTAAGGAAATGTAAAGAAAGTAATAGAGATACGTCATTGCCATATTATTTATTTTTTAAATTTTTAGACAAATTAATCAAATTGAATAAAGAATTGTATATATAAATTATGTAAAAATATGTTGGATATAGTAAAATAAGATAAGATAACATCAGGATAAATTCATCAAATTGAATAAAGAATTTTATATATAAATTATGTAAAAATATGTTGGGTATAGTAAAATAAGATAAGATAACATCGGGTAAGGTAAAATAGGTAAAATTTAACTTAATACCACAAATAAAAAAATAAATAAATACATAAATACATACATAACATATAAAGGGTCTGTTATTTTTGTTAGAAACTACAACAACAACAACATAACCTCCTGTGTTTGGGATGCAGGAATCACAATGTATGCGGCGCCATGAACAAAAGTTAATGGAGAGAGTTACTTTTGTTAGAAACTAAAAAAGGAAAAGACAAAAAGATACATCAAACGTAGCTAAAAGCCTAAAAATGAGTAAGGTAAGTTCAAATTTGGGAGGAAAAAAAGGTTATTTAGTCTTGCCTTTATTTCCGCTTCATACGTAATAAACAATTAAATTTCGTTATGCATGTACAATTCTCCCTTAATATGTACAGAACCCTTACTATCCCTATACTTCATTTATATTTTGTGTTTAATTACATAATTTTTTTATTACCCACATACAAAAAAAAACTATTTTTTTTAAAGTTAATGTGTTTTAATTCTCTAAGGTGCATTGGGACAAAATTCAATTTAGAGTACATGTTAATTTTAAAAGTCATGCATGCCAAAGATAAATTTAGCACCAGAAAAGAGAAACCTATCAATGGAGATCGTATGTTTTTTTCGATAGTTGGTAGCAATAGAGATAGTATGTAGAGCACCACAATCAAATTTTACAAAAAAAATGGACAAAAACGTTATTGCAATTAACTTTGATTATCGACGATTGAACTACAATCCAATCCAACATGATAAGCACCAAATGTCTACAATCATAATAGATAATGGAATGAGGGAAGAATATGTGCAACAGGAGACATCACCACTCGGAAAAGAAACAAAGATGGATAAGAAAACTTATTAAATAAAAATACCAATATAAGATACAATTAACATTATATTACACTACAATCAACGAATAACTGGCATTGGCAACAAAAAAAATAACTTGATGAATATATTTTATACATATGCAAGGAAAACTTAGGATGATAGCAACAACAACAAATAATAAATATAACACAACAAAATGAAATGAGAATGAGAATTTCAAGAAAATATAGTTAGTTGCTAATTATTTACAATTTTAGATGATACTTGTAACGCCCCGAAAATTCAATTATAGAAAAGTCAAAGTCAAACTAACGTTAACAGACAAAACTTAGCGGAAGACTTCAAATTTAGTTTGGGCGTCGCTGCCGTATCCCCGAAGGAATACAAGGCGAGAAAGGAAAACACAACCTCTGTAACAACTCCAAAACAAAACTTTAAGATTTCATAACGAAAACAATATAAAAAGATTCAAGGACTTCTAGACTCGTCGTCCTCACTTCTAATTCTCGTCCCCAGCATTTAGATCTTCACCTGAAAACAAAACATTTCAAAAATGAGGGGAAAATCTCAATAATGTCTACCCCTAACGTTTAAAACAGTTTAAGTTCATTTCAATTCATTTTGGGGAGAGGGATCGAATCAAACGTTTTACAAACCTTTAATCCCATACTGTTTCCTCAACCCATCCAATCCATATTTTAATTTGCGGGCGGGATACCAAATCCCTTAAAGTAACATCGCCTACCAAAGGCATCAAGAACATCGCCTACCAAAGGCATAAATAATATCGCCCACCAAAGGCATCAAGACATCGCCTACCAAAGGCATCAAGAACGTCGCCCACCAAAGGCATAAATAATATCGCCTACCAAAGGTATCAAAATACTATCCTATATCAGGGAAGGAAGCCCTGATCTCCTGGTCCATAACCCTGCAGGTTGTTACACCTGCACAATAGGTTATCCCCCGAAACCCGCTTAACGTTTCCACTTGAATTATTTATACAATATTCAAACTCAACTCACGACTCTCAAGTCAAACCATCCCAAGTTATCAAAACCATTAACAAAACTTCGAGTAAAAGACCATCCAATTTCTCAACTCAAATAAACCAAGATCACAATCGAAACAAAAAGATTATCAAAACAGATGGTCGTATTTCCACAAAAGTCCCCTTTCGGGATGCAATTCTCAAAATAGATTATAAAACATCAAAACACATTTAAATAGCATCCCGGTGGGGATTAGAGCATAGACAATTACCTGAATAACGTCACAGTACCGCAACAAGGAGAACACACTTGAGCTCACTATCGTCACGCACTAACTCGGGCCTAGAATAAGAATAATTATCTAATCAAAACGCGTTCTAATGAAGTTAGTATTAACTATCAACTACCTAACCCATCCCCTAGGAACACTTAGGTTCCTATCATTTATGATTTACACTTAACACACTCAAGGAATTATATAACAAGTTCACACATAAAATTTACTCAACAATTTTCATAAATAAAAGCAAGCAGAGGACAGATTGTAACGTTCACATAAAACGGGTCACAACTCGACTTCCCGACATCCTATGGGTCTAGTTCTGGACTTTTCGGAAACCTCGGGATGTCTACTAAAACTTCTATGTTGATGACCAAGCCCATATCAGTCCCGAAGGACTCTAAAAACACCCATCTTCCCAATTGGTCCAGATCTGACAGGTTATGATAAAAAGATTATAACTCGGGTTATACAAATCAAACGTTCGATCCGTAAAATTCATATGGTTCCTAACATCTAAGGGAACCTCCAGTTAAAAGGGTTTTGTCAAAGAGTAACTATACTAATCATGGCAACCCGATCTTTAGACACTAACAAAACTGTCCCGTTACCGGTTCTTAATAAATTTGTAATTTCGGTTCTAACGTTTACCAGTTGATCTCCGGGTTCTAATTTGGGTTCAAAACAGTAACTAAGGTCTAAGGTATAAAGTCCAACTTAGCTTAGGTCCAACAATTAAACTTTTAACATTAACCCAATTTAGAAAACATGGAAACACTTTACTAATTTTAATCCATCCTAAAATCAAACAAGAAATATAACACTTTAAACATGAATTATTTACAAGGTTATAACAGTAAAGCAAGAATTTCAAAGAACAATAAAAGGTGGTTAAACATGTGGCTTCTTTAATCAAGATTCAAGGAGGTCTTTAGGAAATACTAGTATAACATAAGGTATAATATGACAAGTAACTACTAATCAAGAAAAACCCAACAACCAATTCTTTTACTAACTAAAACAAGAATTCAAGAATCAAGAAAGACTTAAAGAACATGTAATATTTAACAAGAAACCTAATTAATTTCAAGAATCAAGATTTAACAAGAAACGAATTACTAACAAAGATTGAATCTAAATTAACCAACTTAATTTGTTAATCAAGAATTTAACCTAGATGTTACACTTTCCAATTTCGTGCATATAATAATATAGTGATCTAACCTAATATGATCTATAAGGAATATAAAGAATTATAAAGAAACACCTTTAAACCTAATAACCAACTATTACAACTTAATCTAATTACAATTTACAACATAAAATTACATATAACAAATAAACAAATTACACATAACAATTAACAATTTACACATAATTACAACCAAGAAATATTTACAAATAATTTTCCTAATTACAAAACTAATCATAAATAAATAATACAATTCAATAATTAATAAAACAATTGAATTTTTGAAATTAAAAACAGAAAAGAAAAAGGAAAAAGAAAAGGAAAAATATCAAAAACAATATAGAAATCAGTTAGGGTTTTTAGGGTTAGGGTTTACGTTAGGGTTAGGGCACGGTTTTCCGGCGTGGTAGGTGGTTAGCGTCGGGTTAAATCGGCGGTGGTGTGGGTGTCGGTGTCCGGTGGTCGGAGCAGCAACTAGGGCAGCGTAGGTAGCGGTGGTCGGGGTTGTGTTCGTCGAGCAACCACAGTGTTGGCCGTCGATCCCTTGCGTCTGGGTGTACCGGCGGTGAAGGTGCAGCGGCGGTCGAACGGAGGGAGGCGGCTGCGGAGTCCTCGGCAGCGGTGGTGTCGCACAGCAGCACGAACAGATGGGTGAAAGAGAAAAACAAAAACAGAGGGAGAGAGAGAGGGGTCGGGAATGGTCGCGGTGGTGGTTGTGTGGGTCGGCAGAGAGAGAAGGGAGGGAGAGATGCTAGGTTTAGGGTTTGATACTAGGGTTTTGAGAGAGAGAGGGGGGTTTTATACTATCTAATACTTAAGGCCCAATTAACACTCCTAACCCAACCCAACTAAAATAATTAAAAACTGATTTTTCTAAAAATAACTAATAATACTAATAACAATAATAATAATAATAATACTAATAATAATATAATCACATAGCACATAATATTCACGTAATTAATCACATAACTCAATAATATTAATAGTAATACTAATAATAAAAAGAATAAAACTAATAATACTAAACCCATGAAATTACCGATATACCCTTATTAGTCTCTCACGATCCTAAGAGCTCAAGTGTTAGCAAAATAAAACACAAATGAATAATAATAAATAACGAAGTCAAACCTAATTTACTAACGACGTCACGGTCAACATCTTTGGATTTTTCGGAGTTTTACAATACTATTCAATGCTTTAGTAGAATTCACTTTTAATTTACTAAATATTTCTAAAAAGTGTAGGCAAAATACAAAAATGAAAATCCTTTCAAATTTCATATTGCTACTTTAATCGAATAATTGAACAAAAAAATGAAAATATGTTTGCAAAAAGAAAATAAAATAAAATAAAAAGTAAGGCAAAATGAATCCATGTATCGCACGGGCGTAATAGATGAGGAGAGAGAAAAGTGAGGAGAAAAAAACAAACTATAATTGTTGTAGTAAATGATGGTATAATATGGTAAGATGCATTACTTTGTGGATAGTGTGATAAATTGCGTTAATTAAGTGCAATATAATACCATGTAAAAGAATGAGACCTTAATGATTTTAAATATAATATATTTTGAATCTTTAACTATTAATTATTCACATTTTATATTAGCAAAACCTATAATTTTATAGGTAAGTAAAATTATGACTCATCACAAATCTATTAATGGTAATTTTATGCAATAATGCAATGTATAATTTTGATAAGTAAATGGTCAAATTTAACATAGTCTAAACTCATCACTTAAGCACAGACAAATTTTTTAGGGTAGTGGGAATACGAAACAATATAATTCAATAAGGCAAATCAGCCCGTGCATCAGACAGGTACAAACACTAGTGTATGTTGAAAACATTAAAATAAAACCCCTTTTTTCTTCCCTTGTTCCTTCCTTCCTGCCTGTCTGTGTGTATCCGCCCCCTCTCTTTCTGGAATTGGCGTTCGTCTTTCATCACCCTCACTGCTTCCCCTACAATCGCACTCCCAATCGCTTGACTCTTATGCAATTGATCCCAATCGAACAAGTGTGACAGAGAGACCCTAGATTTTCGCCCCTGATTGCTTTATTTGCCTACGCTTGGATATCCAAATCCAACTTCACGGCAAGAATACCTCCTGCCTCGAAACAACGCAATCACTTTTATGCAGTGAGTTGTATTTTTTCATCTTACTTTCTATGCTGCATTGCTTTTGGCTTCTCAAACTGACGTGTTCCTTATCAATCTCCTGTTGAACCTGCTGCCGCTGCTATGTAGACGACTACGACTGTCATAATACTCTACTACAACTTATTTTGTTCATTGTTGAAACTTCGCGACTTTAAATTGGGACCATCGCCTTCTTTTGTGGGGGGTAGCATTCGCATTTGCTCCAAGCTGGGGATCATTTATTTTCCTAAATTCCTATTCTACTTGCAATGAGTTAATTTTGTGCCTTTTTGAAGATGAGTGGTAACGATTTAAATGATCCTAGTTAGATGTAATTTGAAGTTTGTTAGTTCAACATATGACCTAGTGTTGGGTCTGGTTGCCGTATAATGATGTTACCTCTTATAAATTTGGCCTGTGGTTTTGGTTTGAACTAACCAGGTAGGAGCTTTGTTTTGACTGAATTTCAATGTTGTTCATTAGATAAGTTCTTGTGGGCATGATTTGATCATTAAATCTTACCCAGTGGTGTTTGTTTTAAGCTTGCATGGCGAATGGCTTTTGAAAGGTTTAAGTGAGTTAGGTGTCTCGTGCTATGTGTAGGGAATCCTATCAATGCAGGCTAGGGTAATCATATTCTGAAGTGGATGGTAGTGTTCCGTCTTCACTTTAGTTTTCCCCAGAAAACTAAGTTTCTTGGGTTGCACTTGCATCACCCGAATACGAAATAAGATGAAATGACGCTCAAAAGTTATTATTTTCTTTCTTAATGTTTTCATGGTGACTTAAGAGTCTTCAACTACTTATGTTACTGTAATACTATTGTGGTGAGAAGGCATGTTACAATTGGATAGGCATTGGCATCTCCTAGGAAATTGTCACAGGGTCACTCATGCTTGGTCTCCAATCTTATATGCTAGAGAAAGCATTAATCTTTGCCTGAACACATTGCTTTTCCAGTTCTTGTAATCTGTATTTGGTAATTTAATTGATGGTTCTTCCAATGCAGGCTATAAATCATCATTATTGGCATAAAGTTGTCTGGGCTTGAGAAGGATGGGAGAAGATGATGTGAGTTTTTCTTGGGGTAAGAAGAAAGGACGGGGTGGTGCAAAAAAGGAAGTGCAGTTCTATGAGTCTTTTACGTATGACGGCGTTGAATATTTTCTCTATGATTCTGTGTATATTTTCAAGGAGGGTGAACAGGAGCCCTATATTGGTAAGCTTATAAAAATATGGGAGCCTGCTAATAAAGCAAGAAAGGTGAAAATTCTTTGGTTTTTTCACCCTTTAGAGATATCAAATTATTTAGAGAATGAGAAGGTGCTAGAGAACGAGCTGTTTTTGGCAAGTGGTGATGGCACAGGCTTGGCAAATGTTAATTCCTTGGTAATCTTCTGGGAGATTATTCTTTATCTCATATTAGTAGTTTATATTTCATGCTTTAATTTGTCCAAATTTCTCATATTTTTTCAATAGTTGCCTGTTTTGTTCATTACTGTTGTGATATTCCTTGGTCTGTCTCCTACCATCTTTGTGGCTCACTTATGTTTGGCTTATTGTCTAGTTGTGTTTGGAGTTGAGTGATGCATGGATTTCTCCATACTTGTATCCTGTAATATTGTATTTAAGACCATGGTTACAGTCTGTTTGTATTGGGGGTTAATGGAGGGAGGGGAATGGAAGGGATGAGGATGGTATAATTTTTCATGTTTGGGAATACAATTAGAGGGTGAGGGGAGGGGAACACTTAACCCCCATTCCCCTCCGTTCCCCTCCATTTTCTTAACCCTCAAAATGAAGGGGAATGAGGGGGAAGGGAATAACAGTTGCCCTCCCTTCCCCTCATTAATAAATCCAAACAAGGCTTTCCTTCCCCTCCCCTCCTTTCCCCTCCCTTCCCCCCTCTAAACTGAATCCAAACACACCGTTAGAGTGTGTTTTGAATCTATTTGTCTTAGAAGACGTTAAAGGTAGTCGTTTATCTACAATAGAAATTGCCAGTAGTTTGATCAGATGGTTGCAACAATGCATCCACCAGCATTGTTTGCTGATTGCCCAGCAGCCCACTATGTTGCTTGGAGTTCATCTTTGCTGTAGTTGATTGTCCTTCCATTGTCCAGACATGAATTGGATTTGCACCGCACACTCTATTGTATCTAGACTGCTGAAGGAGACAGCACAATACTCTCTTCTTTCCTTCATTAATCTATTTAAAATTTGAAATGTGAATAATTATTGAATTTCTTTTTCGGTAATTTACATAATTGTCAATTCCAAGCACACTGAACTCAGATACTTTGTATTATTTATAGTAACATATGAGGTTGATGCCAATTGATGATAACCACATAACATGAATAGAAGTAAATACACAAAGAAATTTTATCTTTATTTGTTAATGTTTTAAGATCAAATAGGTGAAGATTGTTATAAGTACTTTTTGTGAAACATGTTTCAAGACATCTTTTACAAACTGTTTATTCATTTGTTGCAAGGTTTATAATATCTACTGCCAAGTTATAATGATTCGCCGTACAGGAATTGTAATACAAGAATTTTCATGTTCATTTTGTTTAGTTGATTTTGCTCCATCTATCGGTGCCCTTGTGTCCGAAATTCGGGATTTTGGTCCGTTGGACACTATAGTCATTTTTCCACAGCGTATGGATGGGTCCATACCCCATATAATACTATGGTCCATTGTGCATGTAGTCATGCAGAGTTGGAGAAGCGGGGACCCACTTGGTGCTTTAGAATATGGAGAGGAAGAAGGTAATAGCAACAACTGTTGATTAGGGTTGAAAATTCATGGGGTTTGAGGATGTGAATTTACTTAATGTCGTCAACGAACAAGGTGACGCCAAAGACAACGATCCTAGTCATGGTTTTCTTATTATGTCTTGAGTATTTTGCAGCAATGGGGGGAAGGACCTCTTAGTCTATGTGTGCATTCTTTGGAGCGGGGTTTTTGGAGTTGGATGCCGAGCGAGCGGGATTGAGTAAAGTAGTTTTATTCTATCAAATATCATTGGTTGATGGATGTTGTGAAGAGTTGATAGGGGTTGGAAAGAGTTGAAAAAAGCTTAAATGAGTTGGAAGAAGCTAGACGGAGTTGGGTAGAGTTAGAAAGACTTGGTTTTGGATATTTCATTCAAAAGAACATGATTAAGTCTAATTCTAGAGATGGATGGAGCTTTAATGAGGCTGAAGAAGTGAAAAGAAGTTGAATGAGGTTAGAAAGAGTTGGATGGAGCGGGATTTTTTGAGGATCCACCCAAAAGAGCATGCCTATGTGCAAGGTCGTAGTTTTGAGAGAAGAGGTAAAAAATTGTATTTATAGTAATGATGGTGGTTGGTTTAGCTAAGTTCTGATGTTTGTTGTCCTAAGTTGAATGAAGGTCTAGGCATTAGACCATTATGCATGATGAATGAAGCTTTAAAGTCCGAATGGTTATGGAGGTTCGATGAGGAGGATGTTGTGCTACAGAAGAAAGTGAGCAAGGTTAAATATGGAGCTTAGTTTAAAAAAGAGCGCCCAGGGCACAAAAAAGGCCAAAAAAGCTTGTGGTGCACTCCCTTACACCTTTTTCACATTGAAGCTCAACCTCGTCCAAAAAGCTCGGGCTTTTTGGGCTTTTTTATGCTTTTGCGCAGGGTAAGAGCGCAAAGCTCATGAGGTTTTTGCTCCCTAAGTTTGCTGTTGCTTTCTCTCGCTTCTAAGCAAGTCTCTTTTCTTCATCTTCCACTCATCTCCTCCTTCCTCTTTCTCTTTCTAACTTGGCTGGATAGCTTTTTCTCCTTTTTCGGCTTCTTCTTTTTACGAGTTCCTGTATTCTTCTATTTTTTCTTCCTTGGTGGAATTCTTTGTCAACCACATTTCTATCTTTATTTCCTTTTCTTTTTGTTTGTTTGGCTAATTAATACCCGAACTTCCTTCTCCATTTTTTCTGGGTTTTTGATGTTGCACGTGTGCTTCGAAGCCTGACCCCGAGCCCCAGGAGCCCTTGCGCTCTTTTAATCTAAGATATGGAGTTGATGATTTGGGATCGAGGAGTGAGAATGGCCCTTGTCCTCCTGGAGCGGATAGCTGGGTGTCCCTCTTCGCGAGTATTGACCAATTCAAATCCCTTGTCATTTTGAGGTAAGAGTGGCTCAATGGTCCTCCTTTGACATCGTGTTTGGTGTGGCAAAATAGTCCTCTTAAAGAACAATTTCTGGTTCTTAATAGGTTGGCTAGGGGAAGGGGTCAACAATTGAGGAAATTGCCTCAATAAATGGGGGCTACAACAATTAGGATTTAACTTTTGTGAAGTCTCCTAATGATAGGAAAAAGGATACCATGTTTAGTTTGCTGGGTTTATTGGCATAAAAAGGGATTTTGAAGGAGGAGAATGATGGGATTGTCTGGCCATATGACTCTAAGGGGTCTTTAATTGTTATTAGGTGGTACTCTTGTTGGTGACCACAATGACAATGGTTTGGACTTCCCTACAAAATCTATTTTGGATTCTACCACCCCAAGCTTTCTTCTTTGCTTAGGTAATGGAAAGAGACCAACAGAGGACATGGGAAAATATACGAGAGGAAAAGGTGGATACATTGATTCGAAGATGGAGGTAAAGAGACATATTCATAGAGAAAGGAGAACAATTTAGAAGCAAAAGTTAAGGTTAGAGAGGTGCATAGTATAATTCACTGGCGTGCTCAATGTATAATCATATTCATGTTCATAATGTGGAGATATTTTCAATTTGCATGGGCTAAAGTAGATCACCTTGTTGGGGCTTTACTTCTTTGGTGGTAGAGTACTAGGCATGGAAGCAAATCTCATTGAATATGAATCATCATTTCATAACATTGCTACTTGAAAGGGAATAACTCGTCCCATTGTTTAGGATGAGCTGTGTGCTATCAAAATTTACAGTTCTACTTGCTTAATGATTAGAAAAACCTTTTTTTTTGCTTGGAGTTTATGAAATGTGCTTACATGTTCGCTGTTGTATCCTAATATTTCCCCTTTTGCTATAAGTTTGACAGTATGGCACTGGGCCATATATGTTCCCTTGCTCTACCTTTCTTGTCCATACTTATTCTCTTGTTCTTCCTTGTATGTTTGTGTTCTATCCTACAAAATTTTTCCTGATATGAGTTCAATGGTATGTCGGTTAGGCATACTTGTTCCCTTATGCCTCGCTCTCGCTTGCTTGTTCTCATGTTCATTCTCCATGTTCTTAAGAGAGTAGAGACTGTTGTCCCCTAATGCGTTTCTCTGTTAGGGTGAACTGTGACACTTTCAACTAACAAGAAACTTATGTATGATTTATGTCCGTTTTATGAAAGAGGAATGCTTTACTTCCTAGATATTTGTCGTGAATGGACCCCTGTCAATTTAGGAGATTATTGCCGGCAAGTTCAATGCTGGATTTTTAGCCCTCTTCTTGTCACGCCTTGAGGGGATTGAAGATGGCTACGATTTGCCCAAACATGTTCCGCATTAGGGTGAAGGCCGAGGCACTATGAGAGAAGTTTTTTGTTGCTTGCCTTATCAACTCACTCACTTTTAACAAAAGAGGAATTAATGGATGATTTTGACCCTTGTCTCTTTTATCGGAAGGAAGAACCGCTTTACCTTGTTGCAACGTCCACGTAGTATGGATGCTGACTGTACTCGTGTCAATTCAGGAAGCCATTGCTGGCAAGTGCAATGTTGTAAGCATCTCAAAGGACGAGAGGAATAGGCAACCTTCTGTTGAAGAACTTGAGATGGCAGACTTCGTATTTTATCGTACATTTGATGTTGGAAGCTTGACCATCTCTGATAAGTTGGGTGGAAAAATTGCCTCTATTGAGGGTGCGTTCCTATACCTGAAAGTATGTTCTGTTTACATTTCCGTGGGAAAATCTTTCAACTCTCATGACTCATATCTTTGTTGCTAATCTGTTACAGTTGAATTCTTATTAAACAAAAAAGATGTTCAACTTCCTAATCAAAGTCTCAACATTAAGGTTGATAGTCAGAACGTTGAGGCAGTTGTAGAGAGGCCACTTATTTCTGTTAAAGATATTGCTGGGGAAGGCAAAACAATAGGGCCTGATGCCAATATAGGTTCAGTTTCTCTGAAAGGTGAAGAGATGACAAATGGTTTAATAGACAAGGAAAATGGGCTTCCAAAGACACTTGGTCTTGCTGGACCTGATGATCAACATCCAATGATGTTACCTCATACTGGACTCCCTGTTGCAGATCAGAAAGTCAAACTGGAATCACCTAGTTCTATGCAAGCTGGTTTAAGTGAGGTTGTCAAATCTGCGTCTGATGGAAACCAGGCTGGGCCAGAAAATGGAATCTGTCGCAAATCTGAGCCTGGTGATTCTTTCTGCAAAGGCAGTGAGAAAAAAAGGAATCAAGGAGAAAAGTTAATGGATGGTTCTGATGAAATTGCTGCTTCATCTAAAGCTGAAAAGTTGATAGCTGGTTCTGGTGAAATGCTACAAAGTCCATCTTCATGTGATGTTGCTGCTGATAAGTCGAAATCCAGTGCAGAGAAGAAATTCAATGGATCAAGTGATGCTGTCAAAATAGGGACGTCTAGTAACGGTGGTGTTGCTTTGGAGAAGGGGCTGCCTAAGAAGCGTAAGCTTGATACTACTCCTACACATTTGAGTGACACTGGAAAGAAATGTAAGGAAGGTACCCCTACAGCAGCAACTGACAATACCAGGAACAAGACTGTGCAATCTGCTGCTGTTTCTTCTGACTGTAACAAGGCTTCACAAATTACAGCTGTTGCTTCTGAAATTAGTAGTAAACAGAAGTTGGCAAAAGGATCTGTTGGAATGAATAATGGGCATTCTAGAAAGTTGAAGCCCAATGATGGGGAGGAGAACAAATCCAATGAAAAGTTATGCAAAGCATCTATCAAACCAGCCAAAGGTTCACAGGTCAAAGAAATTGTTGGGACGAGCAGTGCACTTTCTAAGAAATTGAAGTCCGATTGTGTCCCGGTCAAGTCTGATGGTAAAGTACGTAATGGCTTTTGCAAAAGGTTGAAGCCAGATGATATGATACATGATGAAGCCAATGACAAGTTGCACATAGAATCTCTTAAACCAACTAAAAATACCGAGGCCGAGACTGATGGTTGCATTAAGGAAGTTACACGACGACCACTCGCTGTAAGTTGTGTTGGGCTTACCTCTATATGGGGCTTCCTTTTCTTTTTGATGTAAAATCATGAAGTTTCCATTGTTATGCCCATTCTAATTAATTGGACTATTAAGGCCTTGGTTTTCCTTCATTTTCGATTTTTATGAAAGCCTATATATTAGTTGGTTTATATAAGTAACTAGTGGGGTTGTGGAACCGAAGGTGGGTTTTTGTTGCTTATATCCTTATTTATGAAAGCTTTCATATTGGTTGTCCATATAGTAATGTTTTGTCTTGTTATTTTTATGTTACTTGAAGTGGATTATATGTGGATGGCAAGAGTTAGCCATGTGAGGATCTAAAAAAGGTTCCCTCGTTGGATTTGAGCTTAAGCTTGTCGCAAAGTAATTGATGAAGCTCAAGACTTGTAAAGTTTGTGTTCTAATCTCAATAGCTCCACTATGCGAATTAATATCTCAATGTATGTCCACCTTTAGGAGGTTGGGAAGTTGCTTTTGGCAAAATTATTTATTATAGCAAAGTCACCATAAATTCTCTACTATTTTTGGGTTTTGGAGTAATAGGCTATCAAGGGTGTATTTGAGCCTAGTCGAACTTGAGCAGGCAATGCTCGAGTTCAGAACCTTCTTGATTCAAGCTCGACTATCACAAGATTTAGTCTCATCTTGAGCTTAGCTTGAAGTGTTTCGAGCCTAAATGTGTAGGCTTGGGCGTGGATGCATAATTGTTGCCTCTACTTATTCAATGTTATAGTCAAAGTTAAATATTAGACTCTTGCCATGGATTTATAACAATAATAACAAACCCTAGTACTACCCTGCTAATGAGAGGTTTGAGGGGATTCAGATGTAGGCAAACAACCTTTCCCAGTTTTCCCAATGTACGGGAGTGCATGAAGAGGTAACTTATAAAATTTTGTTGATTCTAATGTTAATTTGAAATTCTACATGCAACATGAGGAAGAATGAACTAGTCTAAACCTTTCCTTTCAGTCCCTACTTACATTGGATGCACACCCTTCATCGTACGACCTATTTTTGGGATAACAATGTCTTCATAGTAGGACTCTTTGTTATGCAATTTTAGGAATGTATTTCATCATCAAATTAACTATCCACTTCACCAATCACCTCTTGCTTGAGTGGCAAGAGGTCTACCTCCTACCCCAGGTGTCCAGAGTTCGAATCCTAGGGACAACATCTCTCCCTTACCATTCCAGAGAGTGTTGTGGGTTGGAGTGGGGCCCATCTTTGGGTCATTGGCATCCCCCGTACCCCGTCCGCTACAGGCGTGTTGGGTTGTACCTCTGAGATAGGGGCCCAATGGGTTGGGCAACTTGTGTAAAAAAAGAAAAAAAACTATCCACTGCCTATGGACATCCTTAAATAAAATCAGTCTATTAGTTGTGAAATGACCCCTTCCAAGAAGTTGTGCAACTTTGATGTAAATTATGGCAAATTTGGAACCATGGGATGTTGGAGGTCACCATGATGTTCTTTTAGTTTTCTTACTCCAAACATTTTGGCTTATCAAGCATGCAAGATTAGCCTAGTTGAGCTTGTAAGTAATTCACCACATTGACTAGGTATTGGGTTGAACATTCCTACAATCTTAGCTCCATGACTAACTGCCACTTGTAGTCCTCTCGATTCTGCAATATTTTTTGTTCTTTTGGATGAGTAATTCAAAAGATGTTTTGCAAGGATGGCAAAGGGAGGTCGCCCATTTACAAAAAGGCGGCAAAAGGAAGACCATTTGAGAAATCTCCCCTATGCACGAGATTGCTTGAAGAGGTTCTGGCGGATCCAAAAATAACCTTTTGAAAATCGATAAGAAAACCAAAATGAAAACCATTTGAGAAACCTCTTGGGAAACCAAGCGAATTAGAGAAACAAAGATAGAGAACTCTTTACCTGTGTGCACCAAGCAATAGGTAGTTAAGTGAGCAAACTAGATGTACTTGAAAAACGCAAACATAAATTGAAACATGAAGACAAGGAGAGTACTAGAAACACGTAGAAAAGGTAGAACAGGACGTCCTTTGACAACCTTTCATCCCCTCACTTGGCTACCTAAATCCTAGCGCGCCACATACATTTATCAAGTGCAATGCCCTCCAATAAGCCTACGTCCTTCAAATCGCTTCCAATCACCTCCCTCATAAACTACATAAGCCTCTCATGCCCACGACGAAGTGGCGGGAGCGTAACCTTTCCATATCTTCGAACGTGAGCATCTAGATTCCTCTTGTACGCATGATCGAATCATCTCAATCTATTCTCTTGCAACTTATCCTCAATAGAGGCCACCCATAACTAGTCGCATCGTTCCTAATCTCGTCCAACTTGGTGAGCCTACAAATCTACCAAACCATCTTCATTTCTGCCACACTCAACCTTGACAAGGTGACCTCTTTGTAGTCCAACACTCTGAACCATATAACATTGCCGATCTATCGCACAATACAACTTACCTTTGAGCTTAAGCGGTATCATCTTATCAATGCACTCCTGAAGCTGGCTTCCACTTTTGCTAACCAACTTCAATTCATTGCGTTATATTCTAGCTTATATCCCCATCACTTTGTAGAATAGATTCCAAATACCGGAACTTCTTTACCCTGGAGTAATAGCATTACATATTACCTGCAGCTAGAGCATGTGATCTGGGTAGGTATGAGTGAACAATTATCTTATTGTGAGTGAATAACAGGTAGGTATGAGTGAACAATTATATTATTGTGAGTGAATAACAGGTAAGTATGAGTGAACAATTATGTTGTTGAGAGTGAACAATGGGTATGTATGGGTGAACAATTATGCTATTAAAAGTGAACAATGACCATATTTGGAGCACATGCTCCAGGAGCATGAAATAAATTGCAAGAGTAATAGGTAGACTATTGTCTTTCTGGTCAAGCTACTAAAATGATACCTCATATATTCCATTTTCATTTCATCATGCTCAATCTAAAGCCCCTAGATTCCAAAGTATTACGCCAAAGTTCCACTTTATGCTTTAATCTCTCAGTTAACTTATCAATAAGAGCTATATCGTCCGTGAAAGCATACACCATAGTAATTTATCCTGAATGTCCTTAGTCGAATCCATAATCACATTAAAAAGAATGGGCTAGGAGCAGACCGTTGATGAAGCTCGATATCAATGCAGACCCGACCGATGTCCTTACATAGGTTCTAACATCATCATACATGTGTCTAATGATCGTAATATATTGGATATTGTAACCCTTTAGTCTCAAGACACTCCCATAGCACTTGCATAGGTACCCTATCATCATACAGTTTCTCTAAATCAATAAACAATGAAGATCCTTCTCTCCCTATACTGCTTCATAACGCAGCGCAAAGGGTGGATGACTTTTGTAGTCGATCTCCTAGGCATGAGCCCTGATTGATTCTCATACACTCAAACATTCTCCTCCACGTCTATCACCCATTCCCAAACCGTCATGTAGGACTCATGAGTTTAATCCCTGCATCCTTCTATAGTTATTGTAAAGACTGAACATCTTCCTTGTTCTTGTACAAAATAGGTTCACTTCACCTTACTTCAAAATCATGTCGACATTATATTTTTCCCAAAATAAGGTCAATAATGACATCAAACAATGAGCTAAACATAATTATACTATGAAAAACTAAATAAAACGACCTGATAATTCACTTCACCATGACAATGGCTGAGAGGATAAAGGAGAAGTTCAAGTTTAAAGAACAAAAGCAAAGACACATGCTGAACAAAAAAAGAACTTTGAGACATCCAATGTCCATACTTGATAGCAAAACAAAGGAAGGGAGAATAGTAGGTGTTAGTTCATTATAGTGAAAAGATTGAAGGAGAGGTAGAGAAAAGAGAGGAAGAAGAAAATCTGCGATGACAACCATAAAAAAAAAAAAAAAAAACCAAGAACACAAGTTTGAATGAGGAAGGAGGGAGGAAGAGACTTGTCGAAGATACAAGGAGCAAGATAGCCATAGAGTCGCTCCGTGCTGGAAGATAGTGCCGATGAGACTCAGGAGCGTGGGTTTGAGCATGATGGGACTAGGGTTTCTAGGGGAAGTGTGGGAAAGAAAGGAATTTTATTATAATGCTTTATTGCATCCTTTTTTTTTTTTTTTAAGAAAAAAAACTATGTATGATGCATGAAGCTTGCACTGCATGTGTCTTGCGCACTGCAACAAAGCGCGTACTCAGGAATGTGTTGTGCTTCACTCACTAGAAGTGCACACAAGAGCTCATTGAGGTTTGTTTTAATGATCAGAGTGTTCTTTTTCAAACTAGGACCAATTTTTGTGTTGATTTATTTTTCATTCCATGGGTGTAGGGGTGGGCATCGGGCCCTGTCCGGTTTGTGTTCGCCCCACTTTTAAGCAACGTTGGAGGTTAATAAGTGATAATTGGAGTGCTAGTTTCTCCCTTGTGAATGTTATGATACTTTCCTACTCTTTGTCTTCTTTTCCATACTCTCTCCTTTGCTTCTTGTGGAAATATTGCTACATTTCTGCTTGAGATACTAAGGCATGATAGTAGTCGTATATTAGTCTTTTGGTTCTTCTTTTGCAATTTAAGACGTAAGACTAGTGTAACACTCAATTTGTTGGGATTATAGGAAAAGGGGGAAGTATAAATTTGTTGTTTGTGACATATGATTAGAGAACAATATGAGGCCTCTCCAATTCATGTGTAAGGTAAGGTGAGATAAGGTAAAGGTAAGTTTTGGTAAGATGGGTAAGTTTGCGTAAATTTTAATAAATGAAGGTGAATAGTTGATTGATAAAGGTTGAATTTCTATCTACCCATACTTTATCCACCAATTTGCACCTACCCATGATTTGCCCATGAATTGGATATGCGCTATGTAAGGGGAGTAATCATTTGGATCCTCCTTAGTGTGCATGTATACAAGTGTATTTATAAGTGTGTGTTGATTCTATTATCGCGCATCAAGATGTGGAAAGAATACACAACCTGGGTCTTGAGGTGTTAGAGTTTGAACACAAATCTCAATCATCTCGTGAATGAGATATTGTGAAACTCAGTGCCTAAAGGTGTTTAGGTATTAGGGCTTTGGTCTTCTTCGACAACGCTTTGCTTTATAAATGGGCATAGAGGTTTAGGAATGGGAATGATAGGCTTTGGAGGATTGTGCTACTATTTACTTTCGGGATGTTAGGTGGTGTGTTTGTGTTTGCTTGAAGGAGTCTTCCCTTCTCTCTTTGGTTTAGTTGCGAAAAGGTTCACCATCCCTTCGTGGTCCCCTTTCTTTATTCGCCAATCTTTCCCTTATGATGACAATATGACCCATTTTTTCATGTGCGTCGTGGGGCTTGTGTGGATGAGTCTTCCATTGGCTTGGTTATGTGGATCCCTATGGCTTCCGGGAAGTTCACACTTAAAATTCTCTATCTGTTTCTTTCATCCCTTTATTTGTTTCTTTCTTCCCTGGACTGTGGGAGCAAGTCTTTGGATTCTTTACTTCTTTCTCATTTTCCTTCCATGCTTTTCTGTGCGTGGGCTGCCTTTGACAATATTTTAATGTGTGATAATTTACAAACGAGGGGTCAAGTTTTTTTCAATTCACGTGCGAAGGATATTTGGAATCCGTGGATCACTTGCTGTTTCATTGCCCTTGTGCAATGCTAGCAATGCCTTGGGGACTTTGCTTTTAGTTTATGCATTAATTGGGTTATGCCTGGATCAATTTGTTTTCAGTTAATGTCCTACTTTGTGCAAAGGACGAAGTTAAAAGTTTTAGTCATTCCCATGTTATTTTTAGCTTATGGGATGATAGAAATAGTATAGTTTTAGGGTTTAAAATGTGTATTGAGGGGTGATGGGAATCTGGCTCAAAGCATTATTGTTTTAGAAGGAGGATGCTATGTATTCACCTTTTTTGGGGTTCATTGATTTTGTAGATAAGTAGATAACATGTCCTTTGGGTAGGATTATAGGGCTTTTTGGATGCCTAGTCAACAATTTCCTCGTGTAATTTCTCTTATTGATTAACAATATTTTTTTCCTATTTAATGGGAGGACAGATATGGTAAATGTGGTCATGGTATACTTAATTTGTATATTGCCATCAACATCTCCGTTAATGCTCACTATTGTCTAAGTCTTTAGCTCTCTCTTCTTTTGCCTTCTTATCGTCTTTCCTGGTCCTTGGGAGTAAATTACTACATTTGAGTCTTTGGGGTATCATTGTGGACTAGTGATGAAGTATTAGACTCTTAGTCTTTTCATTCTTCTTAATCTTTCACTAGCCAAGGATGGATTTCACATCCTTCATGATGACCATTATTATGATTTATATGCTTGTGATTGTTGTTTTTGATGGAAGAAAATTATGTTCAAGTTTGTCTTAATAGATTATTAACATATGTAAAGACACTAATATACCCCATGTATATTTGTCAAAATTGA
This sequence comes from Portulaca oleracea, assembly GCA_029582165.1. Taxonomy (NCBI): domain Eukaryota; kingdom Viridiplantae; phylum Streptophyta; class Magnoliopsida; order Caryophyllales; family Portulacaceae; genus Portulaca; species Portulaca oleracea. The sequence continues at coordinate 414,148 of CM055874.1, forward strand.
CCTGAGATCCGAACATGAATGCAATGCCCTCAAACATGACCCAACCCATATTTCAACTGAATGGCCTGTTTGTCAGATGGGATTTTTGGCTTCATTGGTGGTAACAAGTACTGGCTATCAGGGAAAGGGCATGTCAGCAAACAAGATGGCATAAAGGGCCTTTACGTGTCGAAGACATAAATCTAACCTTAAATAAGAGATGGCAAGGAATCCCCTTAAACTACAATCAACAATTTATTTTGCGTGTAGACTATAGAGATGTCAGGAAATGATTCTTTACTGTTGAATATTTCAGCTCCAGTCATTAGAATGAGTTCCTTTTTTTGTGGGCATACTAAGTGGAACGAAGTCGTAGCTAATGTAGTCTTATATTGGAGCGAATTGCTCCTTCCGTAGCCTTTCAGGAGCATTCATATGGCATAACATGTCCCTAACAAATGATATAGCTGTCTGGGGAGAGAAGGGGGGGGGGGGGACTAAAGGTCTATTTGTATCTTGCAACTTAGCTTGGAAAGAAAAAATTGGGCCAATAGCTATTTCCATTGTTTGGAGTAAAGAAAAAAGTAAAGGAAAAGTTGGAGTTTGAAGAGTAATCAAATTGAAAGTAGTGAAGTTAGTGATCTGTTGACTTGCACTTTGTTGATTCTGGACCCTTGTGTTGATTTGACATGTCATGGAGTAGATCTGATGGTTCTTTTCTAATTCATCTTGATGGCAACCAGCGTCCTTCGAACTTCCTTTATGGCATTAGCTATTCCGAAGTCTGAGCTCAATCCCATGATCTACCCGGGGGTCAACCTCTGTGCGCTGAGGTTGTTTCTGTTTTGGTTCCAGTGTTAAATGCAGTGTGATGGCCTTTGATTGGTTCAATTTTGGTGGCGGTGCGTCGATAGTTTTAGTCCGAGCAGTGTGGGCGCTAGCGAAACCTAGTGATGTAAGTGACAGTCGTACAATCGTCCAAGTTTGATCGTTAGAATTTCAGTTCCTTTATCAGTTGTTCTGCTTTCAATGGGAGATCTGTTCATTATATGTTGTCAGTTCTGATTTATTTGATGAAAGTACCTGATTCTGATGCATATATGTTTAACGGAAGCAAGATGGTTTCTTAAAGGAGTGATTGTCTTTTTGATTTTCTACAAGTGTTTAGTAATGCATGGGTTATACTCAGTCACACTATCTTTTGATGATGTGCTGTATTGGATTATTTCAGTTTCTTATTTTCGTTTTTTTGTTATTTTTTGGGTCTGACATTCTCTTGCCATTTCAAATTTCTATTTTCTATGCAGGATAAAGAAAAATATTACACATCAATTGTGAGTGTTCTCCTTTATTTATTTCGTTCTTTTTGTTTACGCTGTAATTGTCTCCAAGCATTTAAAACTTGCCTCACTTGTTCTCTATATGCTCCAATTGCTACTGGAGAATTTCCTAAATGTGTTTGCTCATTGTGCTACTTGATCTAATAATGGATAGGAATCAAGAATGAAGGTTGCTCAAGATCAAGGGACCCTTGTTCTGCTTCAGAACTTGGATCCATCATACACATCGTCAGAAGTTGAGGTATTAGTTTTTTAGTTAGAATGATCATAATGCTTGTCTGAGATAATTTTTGCCACATTGACTGTTTCTGTGCCACCATGTCTGGCCCCAATGTTTTCCTTTGAATCCTATGGTCTTGTCAAACAGCACCATGTGTTAATTTTATTTAGTCTTAAGGTTTTGCATTCTCAAATACCTGCATGCTCAAAAATTAAATGGGGCACATATATATAAAACTAATAATGTCGATGTCCTGTCTTTTTGCTGTTCTTTTCAAGTTTTCATAACCTGAAATTTTCATTCTCAATTACCTCTGTATCATGTTAGGATATAATTTGGTCTGCTTTTGGAGAAATTTGCTCAGCAAAAATGGTACAATCTACAGCAACGTCTAGCCCACATTGTGGTATGTCACTATTAGTGTTCTAAATTTTGAATACTCTTGAGTTTTTTAGTTTGTAATTCTATGAATGATGTAAAATTGCTTGTGAGTTCTCACTTCTTACTGATTGCCTTACCCTGGTTTGTAGGACAAGCATTTGTTATCTTCAAAACACGTGAAGCAGCAGAGAGGATCATCAGGAGGTTGGAGCAGGAGTGTTTAATGCTTCCTAACTTAAGGTTTGTGTGCAATTAATAGAAATTGCAACTTCTCCTTTCCTTCCTTGCCTTTGTTCTTCTGGTTGGTTTATGCGTTTTGTGAACTGGGGAGGGAGGAATGCAGGTTTCTTTGTTCTCTGTCTTCTCACTGATTCCATAATGTCCGTTTTCAGTATGCCACTGGACTATTATGTGCTGTTTCCTATATAAACATAGATAATTGCAATTGTATATCAAAGTGATGCTATTTCCCATGTAATTATTTTGCTTCCACCCCAATATGGTTCCTTAAAGGTGTCACTTTCAGAATTTTGTTGAGAAAATTAGGCATGACAGCTTGAGCCCTTAGGGTATGATGGTTTTTGTACTTGCATTCTTTTGATTACTAAAACAACACTTTGTGAGCCAACAAGAATGGAAAGATAAAGAACTTTTTGTGGGGCTGGTTGAACTTTCATAGCTTGGGCATAAGTTGACTTCTGTGTGATTCCAGGCCACTTGTTGGGATCCCTGGGACTTTATGCTCCCCGGAAAAACAGTCTTTATTCCCAGGTCATCTGGTCATCGATAAACTCAAACATCAAATGCAGCGAGAATCGGTATTACCATTTCTCTATTTATCACACTTTTAACATTTCAGGTAGGAAAATTGGATTGTAATGCACTGTATTTTAGGGTTTGGATTGTGGTGCACTGTACTTTAGAATTGCATTCTAGTACACACCAAAGTGAAAAAGTGTTGTATTTTGGTGTACCACCACCGAGTTGGTTTGGTGGAAAGTCTATGTGGCATGCCAGAAACTCAGTCGTGGTGCACCAGAATACAACACTTTTTCATTTTAGTATCCCAGAATACAATTCTAAAGTACATTGCACCATAAACCAAACCCCTAAAATACTGTGAACCAGTATGATCCAATTTTCCTTTCAGTTAGCTTTGTCACTGGCCCTGTTTATCCACAGTGTAATTACATTTCTGCTTTTCCCCTCAGAGGGAAGCCGTCTCTACTTCACATTCTTCTCAGTCCAACACCATTGAATATGAGCTGGCATTGGAGTGGCGGTTACTACAAGAGAGATCAGACTGGAGTTGCAGGAAGTTGTACAAGGTTGGACAAAATCCCTGTTCTTCAAATTTGCTCTCACTTCATTCCTTGACCTAGCCTGTCTTTTTTACTCATTTGTGTTTGCTGTAGCAACATGGAGAGCAGCTGAAAAAGCATAAGAAAAGGTTTCAGTCAATAAAATGAGTACAAGTTGCTTTCTAGCTGCTTTAGCTGGTAACAAACGGTCTGGATTTGCGTGACTAGTGAACCCATGTAAATTATTCAGGCAGCTTACATTTTTGTTGGGTGAGTGTCAATTTTTCTGTATTCAGTATGTTTTCCTGCATAATATTTATTCCTGGTCCACCTGACCCTACTCAACCCAATCTGAAAATGCCAAAACATGGGCACAGATAGACACCCAAAAAATGCCTGAACTAGTTAACCTGAATCCTAACCCACCCGAACCATGGCATTTCCCACCTAAGTTATTTGTCTGTGCCAGACAAACTTTTTGGAGTAACATAGCAAATGATCTTAAATCAGCTAGGAGCAAGAATGACCCAAGTTGAATCCTGTTAACCCTACCCAAATGACCAATTGTCGCATTTAATAATACGTAATATCGAACGTGAAATATTGATACATTTTTCGTATTTGAGCTGCAGGCTGTATAGAGGAGGCGGTCAATGTTCTTGTTTTGGAGTACCACCGAAACCCTTTGGCAGTGTAGGTATTCTGCAGCTGATACTACAATAGAAGCTGGGTTTTCTTTTGTTTTGTTTTTCTTTTTTCTTTTTTCTTTTTTTTTTTTGGGCTAGGCAGCTTGTGTTCCCTGATTTGTTAGGATAGTTTTATACTGAGGCTGCATGTATGTGAATATCTCTGTGTAAGGTATCTCTTGGTTTGGATCATTCACTTCAATAGTCAAATGGTAATTTCTTGTTCTTCATTGTGTCCTGCACACACTTCTTACACTTCCTACACTTGTTATTCTAACAGGTACCAGCATACATCCATACGTACATATATAGAGATGGATACTTTTGAAAATGCACTACCATCAGTCATCAGAGAAGTTATCTATTGGTTAACTCTTTGACATGACTTCATATCTATTGGATAAACTTTTGTCCACAGACATTTACGAGCACTTTAATAACAAATAATAGCAAATAAATCTGTTAGTAAAGCACCCTATATCAACATGGAAGGAGCTCATATCTAGCTGGAGTAGAATCTTTTAAAAAAGCTTTTCATCCAATGGTCTTGCCTTCATTTTCAATGTACATCTTTGATCATCGATATAATTTGAAATGAATAGCGATTGTTTTAAAGATAAAATTTTCAAGGGTTTTACTTGTTTTACTAAAACAAATATAAAACGCTACTTTAAATATGTTAACTTTATTAATTCTTTAGAAAATATTATCTAAAAAGCTAAATATTACTTAAAATGCTAACTTATTAAACATTAATATTTTTTTAGTTAAAAAATTAATTTAATCAAAATGCTAAACACTAATCCAAATAATAGTTTGAACGTGATGGTATCTTTAAGTTTTCCAAAAATTTAGGGAGGATTTTAATCTTAAGCACTCGTACGCACTCACACATGAAAGGGAAAGAGAGGGTGAGGTGGAAGCGGCCCAATTGTTAGCCCTGTGTGAGAGGAAAAGAAACGACGCCGTTAAGATGCGATCTTGGATCGTCAACTTGATTCTCTGGTCAGCTTTCCTTTCCCCATCAACAGACACAGACTAGTTTAGTTGTAAACTCAAGCAGTCTGATCGCATTGGCAGATTTGAAGAACTACGAAATGGGTTTAGGGTTTACGATCGGCATTCTCGGTGTCCTCATTCTCTCACATGCCGCCTACTCCACCATTCAGTGTGTGTACTACTCGACTCTCTCTTTTCTTTTTTCTTCAATTCAGTTTTGTCCAACCTCATATTAATCATTTTGATTTCAGATAGAGGATTGCTCAAGATTACCGAGGAACAATTCTCTGGCCCTCCTATCAACGTCAGACCTTCATACTAAACCTCATATTAATCATTCGATATTTTTACGATTGCTCTTGTTTCGATTTTGAACCCCAGCTTCAATATCAATGCAGGTCGTAGCTGAATTGATTTTAGGGTTTCTCTTGTGTTTGTACGCCGGCTTAACTGTTCCTGGCAAGTTCAAATCTGTACATCCTGATTCCGAGGAGAACAGGTCATCTCTTCTTTCTCTCTATATTGTCTTTTACACTTGTTAGTAATTTCCATCTTCTCGTGATTTCATGTTAGCCTATGCTCTTTAATTGCTTTGCATAAATCAAGTCATTAACTTCTCGTTCCCCAAACTAGTACTGTTTCAATCCTATTCCAGTTTTAAAGTTAGGATTAGAGTTGAATATGTTGTTTGAAAAGTAAAGGGAGTGTGATCTGAATGTTGAATTTTTGGAAGTTTATTGTGGAATTAATGACTGTTGAGGTCAATTTGGGTTGTTGATGGTAAGGTTGGAGTGCAAGAAGTGAAGATGTGGAAATTTGATGATATGTAATGTTCTGGTTTCTATTAGCTTTCATGCATGTTGATTATGTGTCTTAGCAATTAGCATTCCTTCACTGGGTATAAGCTTTCATGCTTATGCTTCTGTAATCATGTTTCAGGTTGAGCTTCTGTAATTTTGTTCAGATTCCTGTTTTAGTAGCTCTGTTGCCTGGTTTTTAATTGTTGGTTTAATTCGGGCTGAATGGTGAACCTGTTTAGTGAGTTAACTTTGCTTGCATGCTGGACCGAAACCCTTTTTATTTTAAACTAGTGTTTTTAGCTGACTAACATTATGTGAATTCTTTGCTGGAAGTTGCGTAATGTTATCTTTTGTGTTAATTGGAAGTCCTGAAGAATTAATGCTCCCTGCATTAATATTTTGTGGTTTGTGTTGAAAATTGAGTGATTCCTTTCTTAGTTTTGTTTATATTTTCAGCAAATGAGAATTTTCAAGCTGAATATTTGCTGTTAACTGTTAAGTGCTGAATTTGTCCAATGGCTGTTGTGTGGAATGCTGACTGGACTGAGTGTACTGGTTAGTAAATGTAGCTTCCATTTTATTAGGATTTGTATCGCTACTTTGTGTTTTGGTGCAGTACAAGTCAATATATCCTCATGCTGGACGATTTTACTTTATTGTTGGTTCTGTTTGTCCATGATATGTTTATTTACCTGCTCAGATTTGCTGGTGGTTAATATTCTTCACACAGTTGAACACGGGTTAGAGTTATTTCGGCACTTTCACTTTGAATGACTACTATATAATAATGAGGTTGGAAGTCTAGATGCACAACTAGCATCCTACAAAACTTTATACATCCAAACTAAAGGCTGTCTACTAAGTCAGCCGCATCAAAAGTAGAAGAACTATGGTTCTTGCATTCCCAAATATGTAGAATCTTTACGAAATTTTCTTTGGAGTGCTATAGAGGAGCTTCAACTTTCCCGAAAACTTCTCTCCTAGTAATCCAGAAAATAACATGTGATGCAACCATGACCTTGTTCTTCTTTGGTTTCCTCCCAAGGAAGCCCTCTAAAGTAAGAAGATGTCTCCTAATCAAATTAGAAACAACCCAAGAAACCCATAGGCAACCGAAGGTTGGATACCATATAGACCTAGTGTAGTGGCGACAAAGCAACAAATAATTCAGTGATTCAAAATCCCCCTTTCACATAAAATACATATTGAACAAATCTCCCCCCAAAACTCTTTCGTTATTTCTCTTCTAGTAATCCAGAAAATCACATGTGTGGCCTTGTTGTTTTTTTGGTTTCCTCCCAAGGAAGCACTCTAAAACAAGAAGATGACTCCTTATCAAATTAGAAATAACCCGAGAAACCCATTTGCAACCAAAGACTGGATACCATATATACCTAGTGTGGGGGCAACGAAGCAAGAAGATGACTTCAGGGACTCTCTCTTTTTATTTCATGGTTCTTTTTACTATACCGGCTAGTGTTACCTCACAATTAGATAAAATCGAGAGAGATTTTCTTTGGTCCCATGTTGACTTCAATTAGGGCTTTCACTACGTAAATTGGGACGATGTGTGTCATCCTAAACTTGAGGGTGGCCTTGCTATTACCTATTAGACATCTTTGCCAAATGAATGAGGCACTTAAAGGCAAACGACTTTGGAGGTTTGCTAAATAAGGGAATACGTAGTTGAAGAAAGGTGATGAAAAGTATTGTTGTTGGAGTAAGACGTCTACTCTTGCCCATGTGGTTGGTTTTTGGAGGTATACTGTGGATGGTTTTGATAAGCTTCAGTGTATGGTTTTAAAGTGGTGATAGGCTTGGGTTTTGTTTTGGAATGGTGTGTGGTGTAGTTGTGGAGAAGAACCGCTAAATTCTCAATTTTTCATATCTTTCCAAGATGGCCTAACAAAAACATGCTTTTGTGCTAGATGTGCTATTTTGGAGTGATAATCGAAATCATTGGAACTTAACTTTCTTATAAAGCCTAAATGATTGGGAAGGGGAAAGTATGTTCAATCTGTTGGCATTGTTGTTTAATATTAATTTAGCTTTTGAAGGTATTGAAGATATCATTTGGTTGCCTAACACTAGTGGGTATCACCTTGGTGTCCTTTAATGCACCTTTTAAGGACTTATAGAAAAAAATAAAATACAATGGTGTCATTTTCAAAAAAGATATAAACCATTCAAAATTATGAAGTTCGAGGGGCTGCAGAATTGTAGGACCAACACTAGAAATAGATTCCATAATCCTTGTGAACTAACAAGAAGGGGGATAATGGCCCTTGCTGGAGAAGTGTTCTTGAAACGAATAAGAACACAAGGTGACTATAATGAAGATTGTAGGTGAAGCCTAAGAGATGCATTGGCAAATCCAAATGATCCACTTGTCTCCTGATGCCATCCTTGTCATGACATAGATCATGCCACATGATCATTAGCCTACTTGATATCTAATTTAGACATATGACATTTGTAATTTATAGAGATACTTAAATTACACACCAACTTTGACTCTGGAATGAATAAGCTTGTTTGCAACAAGAACAACATCAAGAGTTTGATTCCCTCAATAAAGATACCTTAGTTTGAAATGAGATTCCCATTGATACTTTTCAATTTAAGGATTAAAACTTTAGAAAACACCGTGTAGATACAACCCATTGGACTCATTGGTGAAAGTCTCTGATATTGTTAGCGCTAGCTTCTTAGGAATAAGACCAAAAAAATGGAAGTCTTGGATTACATGATTTATAAAACATATCCATCTGATCACTACAAATAGTATCCCAATTGTGTTTGAAGGAGCATTGTCGTCAATTAATTTAGACTTAGAAAACACAAATCCGCGGAAGTCTTGGATTGCATACTTCATGTATTAAAGCTTATCATAATGGCCCATGTCCATTTTATATAAAACAACCCAAGACGCAAAGGGGTCCAGGAGCCTAGACGTGGGATTCGAGGTGAAGGGGTGCGCCTTTTGGATGATAGGCACACTTCATATATATAGATTGTGAGTGTTTATGGAGCCATTTTAGGGTTGAAGGGATGTAACTAGGAGGAAACACAACAAAAAGAATCCTTTTTTAAATATTTTTATTTACTACGGTCCAAAAGGAGCAAAAAGGTCCACAAAGCCTTTTGTGTACTCTTTTTACGAGCTTCGCTTCACCATGCCAAAGCGGCTAAGGTTTGCACCCTTTAACCTACCTAAGCTACACCTTTTTAAACTAAGCTATCCACGATCATGGAGGATAATTAATTGAAATTCAATGCATTTTGGCTATACCCTGTGGAAGAACGTAGTATTCTTGATCACCTGCCTTAAGCCACGAGGCCCTTGGTTTTTATTTTGTCTCAAGAGATCTCCATTAAAACAAATTTTACCCTTTCATCTTTTGCAACTTTCCTTATGCTCAATTTAAGCTTTAGAAAGACCGTATGGCTCTTGGTCTGCATCTAGAGAGTTGATAATTTTATTAGATTGTATTTTTGAATCTTGATACCTTCAAATACTTCCCTGTTCCACTTCTTGAGCGTGTAACCTGAGTCTCACCCCACCATGTGTTAACTTGTCATGATACACGATTTAACCAAAGTTTGCCTATGCAGTGTTTATGGGGTATTTGATGTTAGATGCTTGCGTGCTCCAGATGTTATTGTAGTATCTAAGATGTTTGCACTGCTTTTGTTTTGGGAATGTGTTAACTTGGCATGATACTTGTGTGCTCTAGATGTTATTATAGCATCTAATATATTTGATGTTAGATACTTACAATCCCAGGTAAGATTGGTTCAGGATCATGGGATGCTTTTCTATCAGATAGGAAAGGTTGTTGCACAAAATGTACTTCGAAGTAATTTCCTTATAGATCCTATATCTATTTATATGAAGAAGAAATCATGTAATGAAGGGGTGTAAAGGTGGGAATGGTGAGATGAGAAGAGTCAAGTACATATCCTACTCTTGTTCTGACATCCTCCACTTAAGCATGGATTTCACTGATGAATTATTTGTTGAGCAATTGTGTGCTGTGTGTCAACTGAGGTGTTACCTCTTTGCCGGTGGTGTATCACAGTATGAGTGCTACAAAGATAACGTTGGCTGGGACTTCTCATCCTGCAGTACCTCATGTGATGTGATTGCAGTTTTGCAGGACCCCTTGTGCCCTTGAACGACCCCCCCTCCTCCCCAGCGTTCAATGTGGCAAATTGAGGTTGTAATTTAATAGAAATTTTTGAACGTGCTGACGTTGGTATGTCCAATGAATGCAGGATTGTTTCTTTGCCTGATGATTTGGCCTTCATGACCTTCAGCCACCGAGGCAGATTGGCTCTTTCACAATCTGATTTGAAGCTCAAATGATGAACAGTTGGTGTATCCACTTGATCCAGAGACTGGAGCCATTGGTCAAAGCCTAAATTCGTTTTGCTCTACTTGTTCTGGATACTGTTTGTTGTTTTTTCTTCAGTTTTAGTTTAGGCTATTGTTTGTGTTCCTGCACTTGTAAGGGATAGGCTCCTGAAGCATGAGCAAAGTTGTCTGTACTCGATAATAGTGAAAAAAACTAATTTCAAGCAGTGTATGTTATGAATTTTGAATATTTTGAAATGATGAGGTGTTGCAACCAGTTGTTTTTGTTAGTTGTTTATATCATCTATTTTTGTAAACAATGCTTGGTTGAAAAATTGTGTATCTCACTCTCACTAGGCCCAATATTTCCTATGTTGTAGAAGATTTAAGTCATTTATTACAGTAGCTTATTGACTTAGGTTATTAAGCAGTCTTGCCTATTATCGAATAGCCTACGGGACCTACTAGCAAGAGGCTCTTCTACTTTGCTTCTAATTCTCTTTTCCTTAATGCATACTAAGGTATCGGTTGGTGCTCTTGCTGCGTGAGAGCAACATCTCTCTTTGGGTACTATGTGTTTCTTGGATCATCTTTGGTGTGCTGGAAGACCAAACAATAGAAAACTGTGGATATGTCTTTTGTAGAGATTGAGTACGGATTGATGGTAGCTACTGCCTTTGGACTTGAATGGATTGATTAGTTGCTTCAAGACTTTACTATTTCCGATCCTGTCTCTATTATGTTGCACCGTGACAATCATGCATACGTCACACTATGATAATCATGCAGCAATGCACATTGCTACTAATCTGGTTTTTACGGGTGGGACTAAACGTTTACGTATAGATTGGCATTATACTAGGGTTAAAGTCCTTGAAGGGTTATTGCATACTCTATATGTTGCTTCTCCTGAGCAACTTGTAGATTTGTTGACCACGTGGTTGGGGAGCGACTTAGCACAATTGTCAATCTTCAAGCTTGGTACTGTTTGCAAATACGAAGGTGAGCCGGGGCTCACCAAGCATTGTGAGCCCGGGGATTCTTTTTTTTTTTTAATTTGTAAATATAATAAAGTTTCTTTTTGATTTCAATATTTTAATATATTTGGAGTTTGAATTTTTATTTATCTATTTTTATTTTTATTTTTATTTTCTACGATTTGTGTTTATGAACATTTTGGTTAAAGTTCGCGAGCATTATAGTATAAATTTATGAATATCCACGTTACAAATTATGAAATTACATGGGATATGTTTGTGAGCATTCAAACATTGGTTTATGAGCACTGTAGTTTAGGTTCATGTGTCTTTATATTCTAGTTGTTAATTTTTTATTTTATTTTTGTATCTATCAAGAATTATTTTAATCAGATGTATAAATTTATTTTTTATTTTTTGATTTTCTTAATTTTTTTCTATTCCAGTTTTAAAAAAAGAAACAATTATGCTCCCGGATCCATAATGCTCCATGCGCCCTATGCATTCTTTTTCTTTATATTTTTAATTTCCTTTTTTGTGCAATTTTTAATTTTTCTAAAATAAATATAATAAGGCTTTTCTTTTAATATAATACTTCAATATATATTTTATAATGAGCATTGTCGTTATAGGTTATGAGCATTGTAATTCTACTTTATGAACATTATAGTTTTATGTAATGTGCATTGTAGTTATAGGCAATGAGCATTATGGTTTTATGTAATGAACATTGTAGTTATAGGCAATGAGCATTGTAGTAATAGGTAATGAGCATTATGATTTTATGTAATGATGAACATTATGGTTTTATGTAATGAGCATTGTAGTTATAGGTAATGAGCATTGTACTAATAGGTAATGAGCATTATGGTTTTATGTAACAAGCATTGTACTTATAGGTAATGAGCATTATGGTTTTATGTATAGGTAATGAGTTATAGGTAATGAGCATTATGGTTTCATGTAATGAGTATTGTCGTTATAGGTTATAAGCATTGTAGTTATTGGTAATGAACATTATAGTAATAGGTAATGTTTATGTAATGAGCATAATAGTTATAAGTTATGAGCATAGTAGTTGTATAGTATGAACATTGGTGTAGAAGCTTATGAGCGTAATATATATATAAGTTATGAGTAGTTGTTTTATATGAGCATTGGTGTGGTGTGAGGAGATGCGATCTTGATGATTATGACATGAATGATGATTGTTATGATAGTATAATAATTAGTAGTTAAGGTTTATGGTTATAAATATTATAGTAAAAATAAAAAGCATAAAAATATAATATTACACAAAAATAATTAAAAACGATGGTATATATCCAAAAGTACGTACAAAAAAATTAAATTACAAAATAATACAAAGAATATAATGAAAATAGATAAAGAAAATTAAAATTAAAAATACATGAATGAAAATCATAATTAAATTGAATAGAAATTCAAATTTAAAATATAATGATTTATAAATATTGTAGTAAAAGAATAAAAAACATGACATACAAAAACATTTAAAGTGTAATATTACACAAAAAGAATTATTAAAAAAAGTAAAAAAAAAAGATAGAAATGATGGTGGCCGCTTGGCTCACCAAGTAATGTGAATCCGGGCTCACCATCGTCCAACTGGGTACTGTTGGAGACTCCACCAAATTCGCCTCGAGGGTATGCGTAGAGAATACTTGAGTATTTACAGTTTGTTAGGAGCTTGTTAGGTATTTAGGGATAGATAAACTGATGATATAATTATCTTTTCTTTATAATAACTAACGATAGCTTATATATAATTCTCTTAGGCATTGACTCTCTTGTACATCTTTGATATGCAATACATGAGAAAATTTATCTGTTCAAAATTCCACAACCTACAATATGATCTTGGTGGAGAAAAATATAAGTAAAACAAAAAGAAAAAGTAAAAAAAGAAAAAAAGAAGAGAAAGTGTAAAGCAACAATTTGGTATTGGTGAGCTGCGGTTGTTTCCCGGTTAGACACCAAGTTTAGTCGCTGGCAGTGGCAGTAGCGTTTTACTACCAAAAACCTAACGAAGCATAAAACCCAAACCCTGCTACATGCCATGGGCATCGCCATCGCCATCGCCATCGCCATTGGTGCTGCTTCAGAGGTGGAGCAACTTTTGCCGATTATCTGATTCCGAAGCCGCCGTATGACTTAGATCCCTATACTTACCTAATTCTTATGATTACGCTTCTTCCTCATCGATTTCGGATTCGCCGACTCTACTCTCTACTCTCTTCTTCCTGTTCCTGACCTCCTACCTCCGTCTCTGGTGATTCACTCTTCCCTTCCCCCAACTTTATTTCTATCTATTCTCATGCTCTTCACTTTCTCAATTATTCCCTCTTTTCAATTTCTACTGTCTTCAAATTAATCATCAGTTAGGTTCCCCCCCTCCTACAATACCCAAATCCTACTAGGATTTCAGTATTACATGGTTCTCTGGATTTATGTATGTTCTACTGCCTTTTCATGGATGTTTGTCTAAGACTAAGATAACTCCATCTAATCTAAACTGTGTCCTATCAGCTGCTTTGAGGGCCGATTTACGTTACTAAACAGATCCCAGGACTACTGCCTTTTTATCCATTTTCCCTGGGCTAAAATTGAAATTGAAATCGCAACTATATCTCTTTTCACTTGTTATGTAGGTAGCAATGGGCAAAAAGGTGAGAAAGAAGGCTCGTAGTGCTCAAAAAGAGAAGCGAACTTCAACTCCTTTGCCAAAAGCTGATCCCCAGGAGAATAATCTGAATGTCGAGGCTGATGCGGAAGGAGATCCCTTGGAGAAAGACAAGAGACTTTGTTCCCATCTTGACAAGGCTGTTGATTTGGCCAAAGTCTGTTCCAAGCTCGAGTCTGCAGCGTCCACTGGATGTGAAGATTGCAGGGAAGGTGCTATTGATCGAAGGGCTGGTAAAGGAAAGGGAAAACACAGCAAGAAAAAGGGTGCTTCTGATTCAAAAGCAGAGTCCAAAGCCACTTGGATTTGTTTACAATGTGGGCATTTTTCATGTGGAGGTATTGGCCTCCCGACCAGCCCACAATGTCACGCAGTTCGTCATGCTAGACAAACACGGCATCCCTTGGTAATCCAAGCTGAGAACCCTCAGTTGCGGTGGTGCTTCTCTTGCAGTATGCTTATCCCTGTTGAGAAACCAGACCAAACAGGTGATGAGCCAAAAGATGTGTTATCGGATATCGTCAAGCTACTAAAAAAGCAGTCTCCGCAAGGAACTTCAGTGGATGTGGAGGATATTTGGTTTGGAAGTGGAAGTGTTGTCAGTGACTTGAAAGCAGAGAACAAAGAAGCCAATTTGGTGACTGGTAAAAGTTTCTATGCTGTCAGAGGGTTGGTCAATCTTGGGAATACTTGTTTCTTCAATTCAGTCTTGCAGAATCTGCTGGCAATGGATGTATTGCGGGAGTGCTTACTGGCATGTGAGGGGAACGTGGGTCCTTTGACCTGTTCTATGAGGAAGATTTTTGTTGAAACTAGCCCTGGTACAAGTGTAAGAAATGTAATAAACCCCAAACCACTTTTTGGATGTGTGTGCGCCAAAGCTCCTCAGTTCAGGGGGTATCAGCAGCAGGACAGTCATGAATTGCTTCGTTATTTGCTTGATGGGCTGTCTATGGAAGAGTTATGTGCCAAAAAATCCGATCGATCCTCTTCTTCAGAAAACCACCAGTCTCAACCAGTGAGTCCTAACTTTGTTGATGCCATATTTGGCGGACAACTCTCTAGTACTGTTTGTTGTGTAGAATGTGGGCACTCTTCAGTTGTGTATGAACCTTTTCTGGACCTTTCACTTCCTGTTCCAACTAAGAAACCTCCTCCGAAAAAGGCCATACTAGGTCCACGAATGAGGAAGACAAAGCTCCCTCCTAAAAGAGGTGGCAAGAATCGCCCAAAACTTAACAAAGATGGAGACTCGACTCCAACTCTGAGTGGGTGTAATCCTTCACCCAACGACTCTTCGTCCTTGAATGGGGCTTCTGTTAGCTGTTCTTCATCAGCAACTCTTGTTGAATCTGGTAGTGCCACTGTTGCTGTTGATAATGGTGGCATATCCCAGAGTTCTAGTAACTCTACTCAGCAAGATTACTCTAGCATTCAACTAACCCCATGTAGTGAGCAGAGGGGTGAGCAGGAAGCTGATTGTTTGGGATGGATGGATTACCTGGAACCACCTCCATTGTCTGATGAGCAAAATTTGGCCGTAGAGAATGAGGAACTTCCCATAGGTCAGGACTCCTGTGGCACGGAAGGCAAATTGCACGCCATGGAGGATAGAACTCGATCAAGTGCTGATGATATTGTGCACCACAGGGGTGGAAATCCAAATTCTGATTCTGCAGTTGATGAACTGGGAAATGAGTGCCCATTGCAAGTACAGGATAATGAAATTTTGTTGCTTACTTACAAAGAAGATGGAGGGAAAGATGCTCTATGTTCTTCATCTGCAACAGAAGGTGTTAAAACTGATGCTGTATGTTCTTCATCTGTTGTTGGAGGGGAAGATGCTCTGGGTTTTGATGGCCTAGGTGACTTGTTTAATGAGCCAGAGGTTGATGTGCCCACTACATCAGTTACAAATGGCTTCCAGGCACGTGAACGCTTGGGAAATGGACCGACTGGGAACAGCAGCGAGTCAGATGCAAATGAAGTTGATGATACTGATTCACCTGTGTCCATCGAGAGTTGTTTGGCGCACTTCATTAAGCCTGAACTTCTGTCTGGTGAGCATGCTTGGCATTGTGAGAACTGTTCGAAATTACTTATAGAGAAAAGCCGAAAGTTGAGGAGACACCAGTTCAAAACTTCATCCAAAAGCATGTCAAATGATGGGTGCTCAAGTTCTGAATTGTTCCAAGTTGAGAGCCAGCCCTCTTCAGAGGGTTGTTCTACTGTCTTGGCTACTGATAATAATGGAAAGAATGGCTTAGAAGTGAAGCAGTTGGATGAAGAATGTTCCAAGCCAGATGAGAACTTGAACCATGGAGGCTGTGAGCTAAATGAGAATTTGGAGAAACTTGATGAGGTACAAATGAATGGAGTTTGCCAAATGCCAATGCAAGAAAAAGAGAGATTCCCCGAGCAAGAACATTCACATTCACATGCCTCTACTAGTTCTTATGATTTCATGCCATCTGGTGATCCAACTTTGAATGGTATATCTGCTAATTCGCAAAGTGTGTCTCCTAATCATACTTCTGCTGAAACACTATCTGCACTGGATGAAGAAAATGAATCAGATATTGAGGAGGATGTTGATTCAAAAAGTACCAAGGCGATGAGAGACGCAACTAAAAGGATACTTATTAACAAGGCCCCACCTATTTTGACCATCCACCTGAAACGATTCGGCCAGGATGCTCGTGGTCGTCTAAATAAACTGAATGGCTACGTTGGTTTTAAGGAATATATTGATATTGGACCTTATTTGGATAGCAGGTAACAACTCTTTCTCGGTCGATCGTTTGAATTAACTTGTGTTTGTATTCATTTGTTGACATGAATTTGATATCCTCTATGCCCTTGTTTGTAAATGTTTTGCTTCACCTTAGTTTAAATGCGGAGTTTGGAACGATGTTATTATTATTTTTTTAAAGTTCAATCCTTAACACTCAATTGAAATATGGTAATGTAGCATATTAACAGTAGTATGAACTGTGATTTGTTTAGCAAATGTGTTGGCTTCAACTGCATGGGGTGTTGATGTTGTCTGTGAGTCGATAGGTTTTAGTTAATTTACGTCTGCTATTCAGCTTTTATAGGCTTGTGGAAAACCTTCCCATGAGTGTGATAGAGGGTTGTCACCTAACTAGATTAGTATCATGTGTGCCACTACATGTAATGCTTAATGGCAGCTATCATTTAGTAGGGATGAAAAATGATAAAATGGTCCTCTATTAAGGGTATTTTCATTAGGGTATTATTCCTCACCATAATAATAGTTTTTTGGACATTATTAAATAATGGATAAAGGAAACTTGTAGTCAGTGCTTCTTCAATGTCTTACTGGTACAGCTGGTTGAGCATTGCATCAAGTCTCAAATTTGTGTTAGGTTGTGAATTAAACACAACTTGGGATCATGTCAGCGGGATGGGTGTTGTGTGATACAGATATCAAGGACAAAATGTAAAATTTAGTGAGCTTCATTAGGGAAGATACAAAATGTGTAGCTTCTTTGTTTTTTTTTTCTTTTTCGAGATCACAGAGAATTACATATCGATGAAAATATCAAAAGGGTGGGTGTGTACTTATCAAAAAAAGGTGGGGTGTGGTAGGATCCTATAACAGGACAATTTTACAGTTCTAAAAAAAACTCTAAGAAAGACAACGGCGACAGAATCTTAAAATGTTCAATGTATAAGAGCAACCCCCCCGCGGAAGAAAAACCAAAAAAAAAAGTTTCATGAAAATATAGTATTGGGTGGTATTTGCCTATGACTGATTGATGCCTACATTAAGTCTGGCAGCCTATCATTCTTTGTAAGCATGATACTGAAAACACATATAATTATATCTCCTGGAGTTTTCTCTTAGTCATTCTTTAAAAGCTGGCTTTCCTCTGAAGTGGAGTTTGGGTGTCTTTCTGTAATTACAGTGTGCGATTCTTTGTGTTGATTAATGGTGAAGCGTAGGGCTTTTTCCCAAGTTCTAGAGCATTAAGGCAAGGTGGATGTGTTAATGTGCCTTTATATCGTCGGAGTCTAGTAATTGAATTTTCTATCCGGTGTAATCCTTTTGCTGCTCCATGTACTGGTTGTTGCATATGCCCTACCTTCATGTTAGTAGTTCTACTAACCTTTTAATTTATTCCCCCTTCCCGCTTTTGTCATCATGTAGTAACCTGTCTTAGTTAGTTTCTTCCCAAGACTCCTTTTGGTCCAATGCGCATATTATGCTGATAGTGCTGAGTGAGGTTGTGATTTTTTTTGGGTGGTTTCGAAAGAGGGGGATTTTATGGTCAAATTTTATCTCAGGTATCATTTTTGTTTTGTGAGTAAGATTGGGAAGCAATAGGCAGCTATTCCTTGAAGTTGCGCAAGACCATTCACTGTCCACATGTCTTTAGTAGTTAGTGCACAATCTTGTAGTGGCAGAGATGAGATCCTTAGGGTGCATTGCATGCCGGAAATCAGAGCATCTTTTTTTGTTTGCTGCAAAATTCAAGGATCTGGTTTCATGTTTAGATGAGGATGTATGCATTACACCATTTGTGAATGGTACTCAAAGTTGGTGGACATATCTGAGCATTGCTTGTTTATTTGCTGCCATTGCAGTTTGTGTTCTGAAATGTTTGCACTTAGTTGCATTGAAAACTTTTTTACCAATTCACTTTAAGGAGCTCGAATTTCGACCAATATGCAGGCGTGAAAGAGATGAACACATTTACCGTCTGGTTGGAGTTGTGGAGCACTCTGGTTCAATGAGAGGAGGCCATTATATTGCTTATGTGAGAGGAGGTGACAGACATACAGGAAAGTTGGACAAAGAAAATAGGCCTGGGAACAGTGTGTGGTATTATGCCAGTGATGCCTATGTCCGTGAAACTACCTTGGAGGAAGTCCTTCGGTGTGAGGCTTACCTTCTCTTCTACGAAAAATTTAAGCCCTGAAGGTACTACTTTTTTTGGTTGAAATTATTGTTCCTTTCTGTTGGAAAAATGGAAGGGAATTAATTGGCTATCCCAGTTTTTATGAGATGAAAAAATTGGAGTTTACTGTGGATGAGTATGACTTTATTATAGCTATGGTTTCACCTGCTTTATTTTATTCTAGTTAGTTTTGTTTTTGTGCAGTATGGGAGAGGTACCTAGCTTACAGTGCATCTGAAAACTATTTATTCGGTTGGTTGGTCACAGAGGAGTCATTTATTTCTAAAATTTGTGTAGGACTCTAACATGCAACTTGTGCAAACATTTGACCATATTCAGTTGTCAGATTACATGTTTTGGCATTGACCATAACATGTTTTGACGGGTGCAGCAGCACTTATAATACAAGATTGTGTGTTTGGAGTCAGGATTCTGAAATATTGTTTAGCAAGCTCACTTACCTGTTGGTGGAGGGACATGTGTTAATTAATAATAAAAAGAATAAAAACATTTAATAAAAAAAGAAAAGAAAACTGATGGATGCATTTTTTTAAAAATAATTAAACAGATTGCACTAGAGTAATACCAAAGGGGTGCCACCCATGTAGAAAAGGGGTAAGTTTAAAAATCACTATGCCATCAAGCTCTCATGCACAATATTATGTACAAGATCCAAGGATCTGAAGTCACTCTCATGATCCCATCATGAAGCACAGCACTCCAACTATAGAAATTCTAAAAAGAAAGCACATTTTGAAATTTTGAAAGGACAAGGACAAGGACTTGTCCTCATGGTGATTCCTTTCCTTCCAAATACACCACCAAATTCTCAGAAAACTTGGTATTCTTCATTCTCCTCCAAGCCATCACTACCACTGAGCTTCCAAGCCTCTACCGTAAAACTGATGGATAGGTTATTCTAGCAAATCGTGGAGTATGGAACTTGGTTTGTGCCTGGGTGCCAGTCACTTGAATATGTACGTGACTTGAATAAGGTGTGGAGTGTGGATTGTTGACCTAGTGTGTGAAAAGTGAAAACAGGGATTAAGGGGGGAAAAGGAGTTTAAAAGTTATGATGAAAAAGACGCATTGGATCCTGTATGAGGTCGAGGGTTTGGGTGAACAATGACATCATGGAAACCATCTGTGGGTTTGTATTCGCCTTTTCATTTTCTCATTAAAATGTGTAAAACCTGGTGGCTGGTAGAGTAGAAATATCATTTTCAGCTGCAGTCTCTGTCAGCAGACCTATGAGCAAGCTTCTAATTTGTTGTCTTATACTTGGATTGGACTTGATATATGTAGCAATGGAAGCAGATGATCCTTCCCTCCATTGGAAGAACTAGATCATTTTGTTATTACTTGTTATGTAACTGTGTGTATTTGTATCTCCATGTATCTTCTGTAGTATCTTCTTGTGGCTTTGTGTGGGAGGAATAGGGGAATCCATACATGGAGCAGTAATTTGACTGGACTCAACGTGCAGGTTTGCAGGAGGAAAGAAGGCCATTATGCTGTATATGTGACGAGAGTTGACAGATGTTAAGGGAGATCAAAAGAAGAAAACAGACGGTGCCAGTATGGTGTTATGCCAGTGATGCATGTGTTGGGGAAACTGGCATGGAGAAATCCGGTTGCTGCTAGGCTTGCTCTGTGTTATTGTTAAAAAAGCTCGGCCTTTGAGGTACTGCTACTCTGTTGTTTTTGGGGGGTTAAAAATTTTGTTGCTCTGCATTTGGCAGACGGGGGAGGGATGAAAAAGGAGAATCGACAGACAGTGAGTATGAGTTGAGCTGGTTTTGGCTGGCACCTATCCTCCTCGCCCCCTCTTTTGAAATACAAATTTTTCAAAGATATGTAGCTGCCTTTTTTATTTTTTGGTCAGCACAATTCTAAATTACCTTTATTTATTGAATTTGGGCGGAAGAGGTGATGTGGCCAATGGTGCGGCTCCACCTTGGAAGTGATTTTATACCATGGGTTTGAGATGACTGAGGAGTGGAGGCGTTTGTAATGAAAAATTGATGAGATTGAATTTAAATGGGCAAAAATTGTGGCAAGTATTTTTGGGTTTTGCCATGAGTGATGGTTGATAATTGATATGGTGAGGTACTAGTACTACATTATTAAGCAAAGTTTAGAACCCTAGAATGGTGTTTAATGAGGTTTGTGACTCGGGTCATTCTATTTGTTAGCCAAGTTGTGCATTATGTTGGAAATTAGTATAGTTACCCATTGCTGGACAAAGTATGGGGTTTGATTTTGATATGTTTGTTATTATACTTGTTGGGGAGAAAGGAATGTGCGATGGGCAATTGCATGGAAATTATTGATGGTGGAATTGTGATTTAGTTGTGTTGCGCACTACTACCACTATTCACTATTGTGTGTAGTGTTACTACTTATTACCCAACTCAACTGAGCTGAGGCCTGAGCTTTAGCTTCTGGGGCTGTTGGACGCCGGTCCTCATTATGCTTTCCCCAATCTTGTAAATTTAATGTGACATTCATGTTTTTATGATAACATCTTATCAACATGAAGGCGGGTGTGTGACTTAACTACTAACTTATTTAAGACTCGCTACTCTTATCATTATGTTGTCATGTGCCTAAACAACTTTCTGCTCTCGCATTCTTCTTGATGCCTACTTTTGTGGTTTGCCTCTTCTCTCTCTCTCTCTCTCTCTCTCTCTCAACATAGACACCATCCCACAACAAGGGTGGTCATAAAAACAATTTGTATCACCAAAATGATTATCAGCGGTATTCATTAGAAAGAGCTAATGCTTATTTTCAACAATTTGTATCAATAATTAGTGAATCAATCCCTAACTGCCCAATTCAAATTATTTTTATTTAAAATCCAATATTCCATTTGTCTTTGATTGTTCAAAGCCAACAATATTAGAAAAAGTTCAAAAACCAACACCACCAAAATAAATTTATGAAAAATATTATCGACAAATACAAACGTAGAGAGATGCTCCTAGTCAAAAGCCTTCTAAGCTTCCCTAAAAAATAAATAAATAAAAAGGTCTCCAAAGCGCTCAAAAAACTACATCAAACGGGCTAGACTTTCACACGACCTAAAGCTCAAATGTTACCAAGCTCCACATATCTTTATGTCTCATGTTTTAGCTTAAGCATAAGAGCTCTCCCCTTCTTTATTCTCCCTTGGATTTAGCTTGACGATGATGTTATCCATAGAATCCTCACTTACATCACCGAGCCTCTCTAACGGTCCATTAGGCACTTCATCGTCTGTCGTCTTCATAAGGGAGTTGAAGGGTTTAGACTCCCATTTAATCTTTCGGTCTTACCTTGTTTACACTTACGTCTCTTTGAGTAATGAAAAATCCAATATCCCATCCGTATAAGTGTTGGAGAAGGGTGAGATGATATCATAATTACATTCATTGCATGTGAATATGACTAAGTTATTGTTAAGTATCAACTAGAATTAACCTTAGCTAGTAGGGATTGAGACTCATAATTGGAAAGACCATAAGCTTAAATTTCAATTAATGTAATGCTGTTAGTGAATTTAGAATTGAACTCACCTAATTTTTTATATTTTTATTTTTGCGGGCTGTTATAGGGAATATAGAGCCATGAAATAGTAGGGCCTAGTAGAGGTCTCCTACAATAAACTTGTTGGTTTGGTGTGTTTGGTGAGATAAAAAAGAATGAGTTTAGGGTGGAATGGGTTGCTATTCCTTTTTTACTTGTTTGGAGAACATGATATAGAATGGAATTACTATTCCATAGGAATTCTTATCCCTCCAAAATAGGGGGAATTAGATACCTCCCATATTTGGGTGGAATCAAATTCTATCCCTGGGTGGAATCAAATACGAACCCTAACAGAGAGGGAGAAGCCAGAGCAGCGAAGACAACCCAGCGCCGCTCCATCCCGCTCCACCACCGCTGGTCAACGCCACACCCAAGCTCCCCAGTGCCGCACCACCACCGCTGGTCAACGCCACACCCAAGCTCCCCAGCGCCGCACCACCGCTGCATCCAGCCCACACCGAAGGCGCATCCGGCAGTCCGAGAGGTCCAAGTCTGATTTTTTCCCTTCTACCCAAATTTTTCTGAATATTCTTGTGTGGGATTTCTACTCTGTGGATATTCCATATTAAAATTTTTGGCTTGCTGTTGTGGGATTTCTACTCTGTTGTTCCATTCGCTGATGTGTGGGATATTGGTGTGTGGGAATTATTAATCACAAATATATTTCATAGTACAAATAAAAATTAAAAGTTCAAAAAGTATGTATTATAATGATTAACTATTAAAAATTGAAAAAAATTAATTACAATAAATCAAAATATCAAATTGTTTCACAATAATATATAATATATCCTACAATACATATAATGAGTAAAAAATAAAAACAAACTTAATTCCATTCCATAACTACTCACCAAATAGTGGGAATGGAATTATATTTCATTCTAGTTTTTCTCTAAACAACCTCAGTTCTGACAGGTTTCTAATTCCATACTCATTTTATTCCTGAAATTTCTACAAAAAGACCCTAAAACTTACTATTATTAAAACAAAATAGTTGTGATTTGTGAAGGTGGGTGCATAGGGTAAAGTGTATAGATAGCAAATAGGCAAAAAAAGAGAAGAAAAAGGAAAAGGAAAAGAGGAACAGGACAGCACAGGAGAGAGAGAGAATTGGGCTTTGGGTTGTGTTGCAGAGTATCAGTAGAGAGTGTTGTGTCCTTGAAGTGACCATTAATTTATTTTTGTTGTGTGTTCCATATCTCTCTCTCTCTACCTTTACCAATTGTAAGTGATGGATGAAGAAGGTGGTGCATGCTCCAGGCAGTTAGAGGTAGTAGCATGAATTCAGCGTGAGTAGAGTAGCAAACCACTTGTGTTGTGTGCTCCCGATACTACTCTTACTTACTAGTAGGTAAGGTAGGTAGCTAATTAGAGACTTGAGTGGAGAGATTGATTAGAAATCAATGAAGATGATGGTGAGGATGAGGATGATGATGATTATTATGATTATGATTATTACGGTTACCATAGGAAAGCAGGAGGTGGAGGGGATGTGGTGCGTGGCGAGGAGCGACGCCAGCGACGACGACTTACAGAGGGGTCTGGACTACGCCTGTGCAGCCGGTGCTGACTGCGCTCCCATACAACAGAACGGACTTTGTTACCTCCCCAACACACTGCAGGCCCACGCTTCCTACGCATACAACAGCTACTACCAGAGATCCAACTGCGCTCCAACCTCTTGCCACTTCTCTAACACTGCCACCCTCGCCAAGACCGATCCCAGTAACTATTACTATTCATTTTTAATTATCACTCTTCCTACCATTTCCTCATTCATTCCTATTATTAATTCTAAATCTCCATCTGCATCGCAGGCTACGGATCCTGTGTCTACCCTGCATCTCCCAGGTACTCCACTCCTCTTCCTTTCCGATTTCCGATTGTGATGTTAAGTGTTAATGTGATTGTGATGTGAAGGAGGGAGACTGGAGACTGGATACTGGATACTGGTTAGGGATGTGAGTGGGGTTGAGTAGTTTCACAGTGTTATGTTTAATTGGCTACCATTTGGGTGTCTGTAGTGTCTCTCAGTCTGTCTACTGTTAGCTTTACCTCGGGCAAGGGTGATAGTGATGGCATATGTTCACTTGTATGTGTTGGCATCCAATTTGGCGTGTTTTCACTCCCTACTCCTACTTCAACTCCACGCCTTTGGATTCTCTTCCTCCACTATAAACTACTATTATTACTATCCTCTCTCAACATTTCCTCCATTCCCACTTTATTCTTCACTTTAATTCAAACTAACAATTCACATAATAATAACAATAATACTAATAATAATAACTTGAGTTCAGCCAGAAGAAAATATATGTTCAAGATCAATGAATATGTACATTAGTGGGTTTTAGCTGTGCTAGTGTAATCTTGACTTTGGGAGAAAACAAGTAATAGTTTGAAGGACCTGACTTGAGTGTATTGTTTTTCTTGTGTTTCGCCATAATGCTATTTTGAGTTGGTTTGCTACTTTTTCTTTTCACTGTTTAGCTATTACCTTTGTAGATGTTTGCATCTTTTATACCGATACCGAACTTTAAGCCTTCTTTTGGCTGTAAATAATCGGGAAAAAAGGTGACAGTTTGTGTTGGCGTGACAGCACTGCAGGAGCAGGAGGGATAAGCTCAAGCAGTGGTGGTATTGGTGGCACACCGACAACAACAAACCCCAACATCACTCCAGCCACAACCACCACTACCAACTCTCCGACAGCCATCTATGGAGGAGGAGGTGGTGGTTTCAGCCCCACAGCCATGGGCCCTCCAATTTCCACCACCACCGACTCTAATGCTCCAACTCCCCTCTCGGCCTCAGCTGCCACCGCACTCTCACTGCTACTCCTATTCCGCATCACAATTTTGTACTAAGGAAGCCGCTTGTTATGTTTCTTTCTGCCAACTCAACCAGTTTTCGTTGTTATTCACTTTCATTAACCCATCATGGAGGACAAGGCCGTAGCAATGTAGGAGCTAAACACTATTTTGGTTAGGTTAACTCCCATTTACTGATTTACCTGATTGTAAGCTATTTTAATCTTCAATTGTAAGTTGTATGTCCTTTTCCCTTTTGTAGTATTCTGTGTTGTCTTTGAAACCAACACTCATGCTTGTTGGTTTATAAATACACGCTGTAATTATATCCTTATGACAGTAACTCGACATTACACAGGAAAAGAAAAACAACAGCTTCTTTGTGCAACTGTTGAATAGGTTTTCACTTTTCTCCTCATCCGCCCTCACAAACTGAAGTAAATTGTTGTGAGGCCCTGTTTGTTTTGTTGCAATCAAATAATCAAAAGTTGGCGTATTGCATATTTGGTAGCAAAGGCACTGTAAGTTATGAGTTGGATGCAAATAACTCAGTTGTAGTTAAAATCAAATAAGAAGCAGATGATGGAATGAAGATGAAATAAAATGCCAAAAAGACTTGGTAAGAGAATAGAGATTAGATTGGATTAAAGATTGAGCATACACATACAAGAAAAGGGGGGGGGGGGTTGGTTGTTGTCTACAGAGTGGGTAGAGATGAAAGCGTAAATGAGGGGAGAGAGATAAGTAATGAGAGACATGGACATCATCCTCCAGAAACAGGATAGAATGCTTCAATTTCATCTCCATCTTCCATCTGAAGCTGCACAAATTGATTGATTGATTCAATCAAGTTAATAACAATCAAGGTTTGACAGTAGAGGAGAAGAAGAAGAAGAAGAAGAAGAGGTTATTACGTCAAGGGGGGTAAGAGAATCACGGATGCGGTTGCTAGTGTAGAAGAAGCGAGTGGAATCCTTGGTCAAATGGTACCTAACACAGAAGTCCTCAAGTACTTTCCCCAGCTTTGCTGTCTGCTTCATGCTGTAATAGGCTTCTTCTCCCGCCTTACCATTTTCATTTTCCACTTAAATTAATAGGAATACTAGCGCAACTAAAGAAACTCAAGTAGTAGTAATTTATTAAGCATAGAAATAGTAGATTACATACCTGTCTGCCGCGAATCTTGAAATGAATCATGGATGGGTCGGAGTGCTGTTCAAGTGTCGTCTTCTGCTTCTTCCTCTTCTCCTGATCATCCGCCATTCCAGCTGTGTGGTAAAGCGGGAGAGAGAAGAAGGTGAAGCACTCAATTCCTTTCCTCCTTACAAAAATTGCTTGGCTTCTGCTAATTTCATATACTCTGTGGTATCAACGTTTAATCTTTTATCTGTCTGTCTTGAATGTTGATGTAGTGGGGCTCAAGTTGAGTGACTGGAATACATACTATACTTACACAACACAAGGGAAGGGAAGGGAAGGGAAGGGGAATGGAGGGAGTAAAATGGAGGGAGAATGAGAATCCCAGGAGCTAAACCCTAATAAAGGTCTTCATTAATGAAACACTGACACTGCTATACTGTTTACTCATATTCAAGTCAATAGCACTCTACTGTTTGGGACTCTTTATCACAAGAATGCCAAAACTCACACGGGTGTGTAACGTTTTATCATACCACCACTTTCCCAAATTATTTTTCCTTTTACCTAATTTTAGAAAATATTCATATCTGATTCCATTATAATTATAATTTACCCATTAATTAATTATCATTTTAATCAAGATAATAATTATATTCAATTAAAGTAAAAGTAATTTGGGTAAATTACAAACTTTTTACCTCAATTCCCAATATGAAATTCTCTAAAATTAGGTAAATGGACAAATATAATGGAACGGAAGTAGTTTTACATATACACCTCCTGCATCCTACTCTGGGGATGGAAAAGACTTTGATCAATACTACAAAAAAGGGTAGGATTGAATATAGTTGGTAAATTTATGTTCAATAGGTAATCTTAGATAAGTTTTGATAAAATTAACGAAAAAATTGAATATAGTAAAATGAATTAACATTAAATATTTTCACCAAACAAGGTGCCCTGCCCTGGGTAGTGAGCATCTATCTGACCCTCTCACTGGATTCACCACTAGACTGCTATGCTTTAACATTTATTGCATGCTAGTGAATAGTGAATAGTGAATAGTGAATAGTGATGCCAATTCCCACCCATAAATTGATCCACCCTACTTCTACAGTTGTACCCCTATTACCAACATTTAAATTCTTCGAGGATATGAAGAAGGTATGTGAAAAGAACCATCACAACAGTCCATTATGAGCCACAAAAGGGACTTGCCAAGTCATCAATGCCCAAACAACTAAAACACATACAAACAAGTACTAGCAAAATATGTCAACATTTTTTAGAATTAAGCAAGGTATATTAGCTTTACAACCACTACTACTTTAGTCACCAAATTGCTAATCCTCCTACGTATGTATCCTCTGGAATTCTATTTCAAATATCAAACACCGCCCAACAGCTTATCTTCTACAAGTAAGCCTAAATGAAGCTACACAGAGAGATGATAACATGGCAGGAGGCGGATGTTTCTTGATCCCGTCCTGTGTTAAAAAAAAATAGAGACCCAGGCAAGAATACATCTCAAGGTGCTCAACTTAAACGCACCCTATTCATGACTTCTACAACGAAAAACAAGAACAACCATTTACATAACGACATAGCCATCTCATGGCAGCATTTGAACACGAGTCATTTATGTATAAACTCGGGAGAGAGTATGGTCCTATATAGCTCTTTTAGATTTGCCAGAACATGCCGTGGCCCCAAGCTCTTAGCACCTACATAATTCAACAGCTGCTCTATGTCCTGCACCACTCAGAACAAGACATACTTCCCCAGATTAGCAAATACAAAACACAAGGGCTCAATCACAGGAAAAGTCATTCCAGGTATCAGCACATTTAAAAATCAAAATACTACTATGTGATACTTTCGTAGAAAAGAGCAATTCTCTTTTCTAATATGCACAGGAGGTTAAATAGGATGATTTCAGTTTGAACATAAGAACAGTGAATTTAGCAAACTTTAGCATGATGTGTACTATAAATTCTCACACAGTATGTCAACGCTAGCCTACAACAGATGATCAAGCATACCTTGTTTAACAAAAATATGGCATATGCCGCTCTGGTCACATCTTGACCATCTAGAAAAAGAGGGAATTCTAGGCACTTCTTATTCGCAGAGACTAAGGAAGCTGATGAAGACCCTGCCAACGTTGGCTCAACAGACGGCGCATAGTCTTTGACATACGAGTGAGAGCCACCCAAACGCACAGGATAACGCAAGGGGACATGCAGATATGAAGCTATGAGTGAGACAGCCTGCAAAAGGCATAACCAACAACCCGTGTGCATCAGCATTATTTACAACTCATGAAAGCATTCACTTCCCTTCAGTCCAGCAAATGGACAGACATAACAACCCAAATGAAACACAAATCAGGAAAACGCAAAATGATGGTGGAATGATGCAAGCAAATTCACCCATAAGAAAAGCAGTCAGCCATAAGACATGATTTTTTTGGAGTATTCGGAGAGAAAGGAACCGAAGGGTTTTTCAGGGAGTTGAAACCCCTCTTTAGTGCTTGAAACACAATTTCATCAAGTCTCTCTTCCATTAGGTTAATGGGAAATTCAGCTCTTCCTCTTCTGATGTGATAGATTGTGTGGATACTTTATATTTTTGTAGTACAAACTTTGTAGGATGCTAGCTGAGCATCTGATTTTTTGATCCTATAATTAATATATTTTTACGTTTTTCGTATCAAAAACAAAAAGGCAGATGTTGATAGCAAGGAAAAGATCATTAAAAAACAATATATTATGACCAAAAAGAACATGTCTATTAAATAAAAGATAGACATACATGCGCAATATATCCCAGAGCAGTGGTCGATCTCTGAACTTGCTTCTTATCCGTGAAGAAACTCATCTGTGTAAAAGGAAGCATACTTAACTGCACACCAGAAATAGCTAATGCTCCTTGGTTCCTTTGTTTGATCTCATCTGCAGATTCACCTGGAGTATCTGCATATAAATTGAACAGTTGGAAATGGATCAGGTAACTGCAACTTGGGCGAAATACATAAGTGCCATGCAGCTGCCTGAATTGCACCCGTTTCCTATATGGGCATTAGTCAGGTAACTCAGCTGTTGAGTTGTCCCACATCGGCCTTTGACACCCATATTGCGGTGTTTATAATGGCTTGGGTGCCTGTACCTCCTTTAGCTTTTTTTTTGGGTGGGCTCAAGTCCATTATTTCACATGGTATCGTAGCTAGGGTCATTGATGTTGGGCCGCGATTATGCGTCGCCTGCGTGGG